>CM053792.1:424128763-424728763 GCA_028749045.1 Cupressus sempervirens
AAAAGAAACACATACCACACTTAATGTTGATTTATGTTTTAAAAAAAACTTATTTGTAAATGTAATTTGGAGACAATGTGAAGATTTTATTTTCAGTTCTAGCAAACATTTTATGAGAGGACCCACTTTAAACCATGATTAAACCAAATCACGACATGAAATATCCCTCGTTTTCTATCATTGTATACTTAGTTTTTAAATTTCTATATGACTCTCCTATAGATGTGTCAAGCCTTATTTGATATTTGAAATGTACTAATTTGATATGTTGAGTATTTGATTATGTTAGGTTGTAGTAATTTCCTACATGCAATGATGATGCCTTAATTTCTCTTAGTTAATGAAATTACTTTTATAATGATGTTATATCGTGTATTTTACAAAAATGTTTATTATGTCCTCATGTGATGAGATATTCATGTTAGAATATGATGTTATTTATATTTAGGACTTACTATTATACTTATCTCATACTTGCATGTGTGTGGTGTGTGTATATGTTTTACATTTATGTTTGACATACCCAATATGGTTGAGGGAGGGAGTCATAGTCACCTACTAGTTAGGATCTACATGATGTACCACTCCCTAGCATTATTTGTTTAGCTTAGATATATACACATTTACATACTCATCTTTTATATGAATTTGCAAATACCAGGCATTGACTTCCCTGAATTGCCAAGATGAGCGTACCCTATTTCAATAAGTCAATGATAAGAATGGGGAGATAGTATTTAGGTCCAATCCCAGCCATAGCCTAACTACTTGTCCTAAGAAGGAGGACATATATTTGACTTTCCTCTCTTTTTAAACTCATGAGTTTATCTTTGCATGTGTTGTTTAATTTTGAGTTTTGGTTAGTTTTGGTAATGTTTCTTTTATTTGAATTTGGTTATGTGATTTATTTGGTAAAGGACTTAATTATAATATTTACGTTTAGTCATATAATATTGAGAATTATTCAATATTATTTGATTGAAAATAAAATATGAGAATATTTAATTATTTAAAAACTAATTAAATATGTACTTTAGTTTAAAAGACTTAATTTGGAAGTCTAATTTTAAAAATTGTTTAAAGAGAAATTAGAATATGATGATATTTAATTACTTAAATATGTGCTTCAGTTTAAAAGATTTAATTTAAGTGTCTAATTTAAGAAGTTGAATAAAAAGAGAATTATAATATTAAAAGATTAAGTATTAATATTTAATATTATTTTGATATAAATATTTAATTAATAATAATTAAATTAGAGTTGCATTTAAATAATAAACTATGTTTTAAATAGTGAATGCACTAATTAATAAAAGTGAAGGAAAAGAAAATAAAAGAATATTTTAATTAAAAAGTTCTTTAAGTGTGCATGAAAGGATTAAACAATTATTAATATTAATATTTTTAATAAACTTAGTGGCTTTTAAAATATGGGAGAATAAAAACCTTAGTTAGGGTTATGGTTCTTTATTAGAGGGTTTGTAGTTCATTTGAGAGACAGGTTTTGGAGAGCAAAAATCAAAATGGGATCAAAAGAATTGTTGAAAGTTTCAAATCATTTGGATTTGCATGTATTCATAGATTGTCTCAGATTTAGAGCTATGGTTTTGAGGTAGGATTTGAAAATCCATTGTAGAAGTTTATAGAAAGATCTGTCTACTGTGTGTTTTATTGGGTGTTTGCATAATGCTTATTAATTTATTTTATTGATTCTGGATCAAGAATTATATTTTAGATTTTGAAAATGAAAATTTATTAATTAATAAAACTTGACTAGGAAAGCTGTAGAAAAAGAATTAGAAAATTATTATGATTGTATTATTTTAAAACCATTTCTAATATAGGGAAATTTTGATTATAAAAAATTGGAAGAAAGCAACAAATTGAACATCTAGGGTTTCCAAAATTACTGACAAGGCCAGCATGAATAGCTTCGTCATAGAGGATGAGAAGCTTATTCGTTACAGAGGAGGGTTCAAAAGAGACAAGTTACCTGTCTCCTGGGATGATGTGTGCCTGGTACTTATGAGGTATCTGATGTCGGAGGGTAGGTTTGGTGTATGCTATTACTACCATTTCCCTCTATTGAACCATTTAGAAATAGGGATTTCATTTCTATTCATTTTTCTCTATTGCATTCTCTTGAGGACATGGTTACTGATGTTAGGGAAAAAATGAGTAAAGGTTTAAATTTCACCATAATTCATCAAGGCTTAATCTTTCACCTTTATCAGTTTCACCTCACCTTATGCCCCCATAGAGAGGTGGTTGTGGAAAACCCATGCCATGGTCAGAACTCCCCCTTGAGCTCAAGTACGGGGATAAAAATTCATACCCCCATGCCATCCCCTAGAAAGGAAAATAAGGAAAAGAAAAAACCTGATATAGTCATGGAACAAAATGGAAACAAGAAGATAAAAATTGGAAAATTGGTGGAGGTTGTTGGAGAGGATTCGGGGGAGGAAACCGGGGGTAAAGTTAGGAGAAGATCTGGTAGGCTTGCTCAGACCCAGGCTAGGAGCAAATAGAAGTCCATTAGATACCCAGTTGAGGAGGTTGAGGAAGATAGTTCTGGAAATAATAGTGATAGAAGGGAGGAGGAAGATATTTCCAAATCAAAGAAGGATGATGGTAATGAGGAGGGGGAGAAAAGTTTTAACTCTGGGGACAATTTGGTGGATGATACTTAGACCCAAGTGTATGCTAGAAAAGCAGTGAAAACTAAGACCACCCATGTGTCTACCAGCTTCTCCCTCAAACCCATTACCTTTTGTGAGGAGAACAACAAGAGGGATAATTCCCATATAACCATTTCATCCCATGTTAAGTATAATTTAAAGGTTTCCTCTAACCCATGGGTTTTGCAGGATAAATTACAAGTATAGAAAATGAAGGAGGATGTTGCAAAGGGTGAAGCGGGGCCTAAGGATGGGACCGAGGTGATGGAGGAGCGATACATGTACCTAGAAAGAATGGTTAAAGCTTTGGAGGAGGGGTTCTTTACCTTCTCCAAATTTGGCCTTAAAGTTACCCATGCTACTGCCACTACCCTTCAATTGCTGGCACAGGAAAAGGAGGATGTGGGCTTGGATATGGAGGGTCATAAGTTGCTCTTCAAGTTTCTTGCCCATGACTAGGCCCAAATCCTACTACACGCAAAGGGGAAGGGGGAAAATGAAGATTAAGTTTTTTTTATGTTTTTATCAGTTATTAGGATCTTTGGATCCAAGACTCTTAATGCCTTACTGGCAATGTTGGTTTTGCTAGTTTTCAGCTATAATTATGACTTGGGTTGGCTTGGTTGCCATTTTGGTTTTTCTGGAACTTTTGTAGTTAGTTTATTTCCTTTTTGGTGTTAGCTTAGCTTCTAGTCTATGGTTGTTTCTGCAGACCTTTGGAACCTTGCTTAGTTTTTCTTTTGTCTGATGATGTTTCTGGTCGGTAATCTATTGGTTACCAGCTTTTTGATTGTATATGGAATGACCCCCTTTTTTTTGGTTTCTTTTAATTTCAAAAACATCTAGGGTTTCAAATTTAAATTTGTAACTAGAATCATGTGATTATCATGAATTTTCTAAATAAAGATAAATATCCTTCTTATAACTAATATTATTTGGTTGCAAAATTTATTGGAAAAGAAAAGGATTAATTGAGAGGAAAGCATGTTGTAACTAAACTTATAAATACATGTGAAAGCAAATATACTAAAGATAGAAAGCTAAGTATATTATGCATGAATTATTTGAGATATCAAAGGCATATGAAAATACTAGTTGTCTATTTATTTTTATTTTACAAAAGATTAATTTAATTTTTCAAATTTTAAATAATAAATTTTATTTATGATTAATTATTAATTTCAAAAAAAAATTAAAATTATTTTTAAAATTAAATAAATAAATACTATTTATTTTCTTATAAGTTGATTTTTAATATCAATTACTTTTGAAACTCTTAGTGGAATATAACTTGTTATATATTTATTAATGCAAGTGGAGTTATAAATTAATAAATATATAATTGTGATCTAGATATATTTTAAGAGAATTTATAGTGGAGTTCACTATCTAATCATCTAGTTATGAATATTTAATATTATGAGAGAGATTGTAGTTAACTTAATTAAAATTATAATTTCAAGTTTGAGTTATCTCTAGTTCCATTATGAATTAAAGGAAAAGAAAATATTAATAGAAGTCAAATTAATATTTTAGAAATTGAATTTATATTAATATTTAATCTACTAATATACATTTATGTTAATAACTATAACATTTATGATTTAAGATTATTTAAATTAATAATATGATAATGTTGCATGATATTTTATATATACAAAGAGAATTGCCATTTAAATGTTTTTTTATTTAAATAGATATGTTAACCTGACTATCTATGTAAACATGTATATTGTTACTTTAATGCTAAACACATCTTTATGGCCAAACTAAAGAATAGAAAATAATGGAATTAAAACATATGGTTGAAAACTATTTATTTTCTTAAATAATTAATGCTGATAGACATTCTACAATGGCAGAATGCATGGAGTGGGATGGTCTCAATGTGTTAATGTTAACTTTTATTCTTCTAGGTTAAATTTGGCAACCATATAAATGTCAAAAGTTTAAATCTTATTAAATAAATAGAATATACTTATAAAAATAATTTAATAAATACCACATAGAATATTTGTTTAAATTATAATATTTAGAAATATAAATCATGCATAATAATAGCATAAGAAAATCTAACATGCTAGTGATAATGCATAAGATAATCCTATAGTAGATAACATCACCTATCACATGCTAATCAGCAGTAAGCAATAGATATACTACTAAGGCAAATCACATCATCTAATCATATGGTAAACATCATAATAAGGGAATGTGCCAAATAAAATAACATCATCTAAACATGATATACAAGCATCCCAATGAAAGCATAAATCACAAGAAAGCATACTCTGAAACTTGAAGTACCAAGTGAAGACATCCAGCAACGGTCACACTAGGACAAAAGATCATCTTTGTACACTGATCCCTAGCAGTGGTCAAGGTAGCTACGCCTCCCAAGCACGTGGCACCCATAGGTCCACACCCGTCGTGCTGATGGAGATAATGATCCAACCACAAACACACATAAAACACAACATCCATGGCTAACACTCACGCCAGACAGTATGATGGCTGCAACCAAGAACCTAAGACAATGCAATGAGTAAAGGTCCTGATCAGACACTCAAAAGGCTACTAAGTAGGGACTAACATCATGGAGAGTCACTTGGCATCAAAAAGCCCAAGCTCGGATCTGTGTAGCTCAACTCTCTCAACGGAAGGCCAATACACAAAAGTACCATTTTATTATGTTAAGTTTTATTACCAGTCACACATTTTCTTTAGTTATCACTAAAACAAGCTCCTCTCAACCATACCCATGGCGTCATGATCGTCGGGCTACGAGATAGAAGCCCCCTCCATATACTACACTACCCTACCCATGCTCATCCTACGACAAGTGCCTGTGGGCATGCATACTCCCATCCCAACCCCAATGATCATAACTTTTGAAAGTACCACGGAAGATTGAGCCTCGCAAGTCACTCGACAAATGTACGCGGACGTACTCGTGTGTGGCACACCACCATCACGAAGATCATAACAAAAGGACAGGAATGAGAACACAATGCAAAGAAAACACCCTACTGAAAGCAACATGGGAAGGACGGATTCTACACGAATCCCAAAGCCAATAAAATCATACATCATGAAATCACTCAACCAGCCTCAATCTGAGAGTATGGATTCTACACAAATTCCAATGATGTAACAAGACCAAACATCGTGAACTCACTCAACTGGCCTCAATCCGAGAGTATGGATTCTACACAAATCCTAGCATTCATGAAACAAAAGCAAAGGTCCAACAAAACCCATAACAGATATAAAATCACTCAACCGAACACAACATCGGGAGTACGAATGCAACACGCATCCCAATGCAACATAAAAGTGTAAAAGTGTTCTGACTGATATCCAAATGGATCATCAAGGTCCATGACCCACATTGTGCCAATAAAACCCAAGAAAATAGGGTGGCACGCAAAATGAGGTAAAAACCCCAAAAAGTTAGAAAAACTTCAAAATTAAAACCCATTTGGCCTTTGGGTTCAAAAACCTCAAAAATCCAAAAATAAATGGAATCGAACACCGTATATAAAAACGGTCAGCATAATGGCGTAAAATTCCAAACCCTCATCCCAAAAAATAGGGAAATGTTCATACCCGCCCAACCGAGTAGAACTAGCATACAGAAATGGAGGGGAACACTAGTTCTTAGCCTCCAAACAAACGGCTACCAAAAACAAAAGCAAAAACGGAGCAGAAACAATAAAATAGGAAAGCCCTACCTCACAGCCAAAAGGGCAAAACAGGAATCTGAACCATAAAATAAATATCCCGCAGAAGTAGCTGAAAATCACGGCAATCCAAGGTTTCCCCGAGCTGGATCCAACGAGCCCAACCTCGTGACAATCTCATGCCCGTAGCTCCCACAACGAACAAAACAGTAAATCCTCATGAAGAGAATTTTTGGTTTTACTCTCCAACTTTCCAATTCAAAAGTGAGAAGTGAGGAATTAAATTCCTCTTTGGATATTTATTCACTTTTGGGGTTAATAATCGATAAGGGCATTTAACCAGCCAATCTAGTTAAACCCTGAATCGACCCAAACAGAAACAGGCTATTCCTATAAATAGGAATTCATCTAAGGAAAAGCTGCCAGAAATTAAAATAAATCAACTAAAAATCCCGAAAACCCAAAATACATATATCTCCTAAACAACTTTTGCGACAAAGCGAAACTCTAAATGCACAGACACGCTTACTGGTCTAATCACATAATGCAAATGAGTTCAGATTTAATAATCACCGAAAGTTTTAAATTAAATATTTAATTAAGGATACATTGACCATACAAGGTGTTGGTCTGACTTTTTGTGTAGTAGAAGTTTTCTGTTAAATCATAGAAAAGTCAGATGTTCTATTCCTAAGTGAAGCATAGGGTTTTGGATAATCCATCCATAAAAAATAATCATCATGTAAACCCTATATCCTCTTTATTCATAAATTGTCGGGCGCAAAAGTTTGAATTTTCAAAAGAGACGAATATGCTGTCATATCCTTTTTTCCTTTTCTCCCGGGTTACCTTTCTTCTTATTTGTCCCAGCCCTCAGATTCGAGTAGATCTACCGTTGTTGTTACCTCGCTATGACAAGTTGCATGCTTATTAAGTATGGTGAGGTAATGAATGCTGAGTATTTTACGAGGTAGGACCGTAAAGTGAAGATACGGCGATCGAAGATTTTCTTATTAAATGATTTATTGTACAGGTACACTTTGCAAGTTACTATCCAAAAAGGATAGGGACCCACTAGAAATATCTGACATCAGAGCCAAAATGATGGTTTTTTCGGATGTTCTGCCACCTCGCTATCGAAAAAATCAAACACTTCCCTGTTAGCGAAGTAGCGAAGCCCCGTAAAATTGTAAAAGGTCGGCAAGATCTTTGGTGACGTGGAATGATAAGTGACTACAGTAAATTTTGACATGTGCCAACTATTCAGAGATCTGATTCTCATTAATTCCTTTCTGACTGAATGTACAAAATATCTTGAACGTCAGCTTGGAATGGATCAACGGAGCTCGCTACCTCGATATGAAGAGTTGCGAGGGAGATAATTATAGTGACATAGCGAGTTGGGCCTGCCACCTTCTTTCTTAACAAGCCCTATAACGTATCTTTCGATCAATTTCGAATCAGATCCACGATTGTCGTCGCTTCGCTATGGCAAGGTGCTCGTTCTTTATGCATAACGAAGTAGCGACATGTTGACATGTGTTCTTAGTCGTCAGTGGGTCCAGGTATAAGCGCCATCAAAGAAAGAATTTTGTACGAGGCAAGTTCTCATTGGGTAAATTGACTGACATGACAAATGCAACTCCTAGTTGTTCTCTCTGCACCACATGATCGTAGGATTTTTGAAGATTGACGGCACAGTTTTAAATAAAAAATGTAGTGCCACTCTCTGTATTAATTAGACAAGAAAGCTTCATCCGTGAGGAAAAATAGAGTATAATACAGAGAGATTTCATCAGTTTCATCTTACGCGAGCAAAGATTTGGAGCCATTCTTGTGCAGAAGCAATTACTGAAAGAAAAGCGTGCCAAGGTCTGGTAGAAATTGTGAAGTTGTCTATTTGCGGAAAATTTGCAGGAATACAGAGGAAAACAAAGATAGAATTCAAGTAAGTAATACTACCATAATCTTCGTAAGCTTTTCAGTTCTAAAAAGATAGTCCAAGATGCCTCCGAAGAAGGGATTTTCAGGTGCAATAAACTACTTGGATAGAAATGTGCATGATGATTTGCTTGAGTTGCTTCCTGAGTCTACTATAGAAATGGTGCAAGTTAAGAGGTTAACCTCACTGAACCCTAGGCTAAGGATAGCTGATGGATTGTATGATAAGGGTAATTGGGTTCAGGATGCTCAAACTTCTCAAACTAGTTTGAGTTTATTCAAAAAATGGTTTGCAGAAAGGAAGTTATATGCCCCTCATGCCAATATATGGAATTTTGATCTTGGAAAGCTTGTTGTTCCCAGTGTGTTTATGGATTTTGACCTGCTTGAAGCTATAGCAAAAAATTATGATCAAGCCACTAAGGTAGTGAGAAGAATGGATGGTGAGGCTTTAGTTACCATCAGTCCAGAGGAGATTAGGAAAGTTTTCAGTCTAGGACCTCTCACTATGTATCATGTGCCCATTAACTTGATAGAGTTAGAAAAGGAATATATGTCCAAAAGGGATGTAGTTAGACAAGGTGCATTGAAAGCCCACATAGGCCGAATTGGAGGCCTACCAACAATAACATCATCTTCTAAAGAACCATTCAAGAAATCATGCTTTAATGCCAGGGAAGTAGAGATATATATGACCCTGTGCAGAATCTTCGGAGAGGGCGAAGAAGATTTTATTCCGGTGAGCTTCATGTATATGATCACCCAAATCTCCTCTTTTGGTGTGGAAATAATTTTTGATTTTGCATCTTACCTAGCTAATGAGATTCACCAGGGATTGGTGGGGATTGCAAAGGGCAAGGTGGAAAAGGTTTGGGGTCACTACTCCCTATTGATGCATATGTTTCTTTTTAAAGGGGCTACTTATTTCGGTAAAGAAATGGTTTTAAATAGGGAACAAGAGGGGGAGGGACTGCCAGTCCAATTATGGAGTGCAAACATGACTTGGGAAGCAAAAACTGCTAGCTTTGTTAGATTTGATAGGCACTTTGCCTCTAAACTAAGATACCTCATGTTGAGTGACAATCCCAGAATTCCTAAGGCATTAATGCATCTTGTCAGGCCTATGGACAAACCCCATAGTCTAAAAGTTTCACATAATTGGGGAGATATTATCCCATATCCATTCTCAACTATCATTAGGGTCTATGGATTCAAAGGGACACCTCATGTACTACCCTATCAGGTACCTTTAAAGGTAGGGATAGCTGAATTTTTGTGGCAGTTGGGAGGAGTGGAGGAGACCTTTTTGCACAAAAGGGGAACAGGATCAATTTTTCCTACTTGCACTATAGCTCACCAATTTGTGATAGCTAAAGAAGGGTGGATCTTTCTCCACAAAATTTTGGATCAGTATAAGATGGCAATGTCTCATGCTCATTTTTGTGATACAGAAGGTTTCTTTAACTCTGCTCTTAGACTTAGGATCAAGCTTCGTCCAAGTCAGCATGATTTCTATTTTCCTGAAGATATAATAAGGAATGAATATTCTCTCCATGAGCAAGAAATAAAGAAAGAAAAATGGAGAGTCTATTCAAAAGTTTTGGAATTTATTAATTGTTTTGACAAAGATTACAGTCCTCTTAGTAATGCTGCAACCAATGCAGATAAGATAAAAAATCTTTACACAATCGAATCCAGAAATATATCAGTTTATAAGATAAATAAGCTCATGAATACATTCTCTGAGATAATGGAAGTAATGAATGAGAAGAAACAACATTTTATTGTTTCTTTTCCAAATAAAGCCAGAGAAGTTATGAGAAAATTGGGTTTCACTCCCAACATTGGAATGGGTCCACTGGTTGTACGAAAGAAGAAAGGATATACTGTTGTTCGGCAGCAGATGCCCATTGTAAAAAAAGAAAAGGAGGTAGTTGAATCTACTAGTATTGTCCTGGAAGAAAGACCCCCTGAACCTTCTCCCAAAAGAAGAAAAATATTAAGGGAAGAAGGATCCCTTGATGAAGGTTACTCACCTTCTCAAACTCCAATGAGAATTGAGGAAGAGCAGCTCACCAATGAGAAAATTGAACAAATGGGGTCACAAGGAGAAATTTTTGTTACTCAAACAGAAATTGATGAAGGGAACCCCCAAGAACCTCTTGTGCCAAGTTTTGAATTAACTGTAGCAGATTTCAGAGGAAGGGAATTGGACCCTGTTTTGGAACAAGCTAGTCAACAATTTTTATCTGATAACAGTTTTGTAAGATCTAGGGCTTTCCATCAGTTTGCATGGAGGGTAAACATGCACATTTTTGAGAAAAGGTGTAAGAATATGAAAACAGAGCATCCAAAAATGGATGAGGCCTCCATTCAAAATCAAATAAAGGAACAAATGATGCAAGAGTTCCAGAATATAACCCGTGATGAGGGTAGACAGATGGTAAAAAGTGCAAATATTTTATTATTGCCCAATTGGGATATTGCTGATGCATTAATTTTTAATTCTGTATCAAATAATTTAGGACTACAGGATCCAAATAAAGAGGAATTCTTGGGAATAGCATTCAGTAATGATCAAGCTGCCCTTGTTATGTGGTCACTAAGAAGAGGATCCAAGACTACTTCATCACAGCCTGACGATTCAGAACTAACAGGGAGTATCATTGTAAGGAGGGTTGCTAACACTTCAAATGTACAGGCAACCCACATGAATGTTGATTATTCTAAATTTGCCTTGGCCACTGCAGAAAGACAAGAAAAGGAAATGATTGATTTGCATAGTAAATATGAAATAGTGGTGGATGCTTACAATCAAGAGGTAAAAAAGAGAATTGAGCTGGAAAATAGGGTATCTCAATTGGAGAAGATACTTGGAAAAAGGAAAGTGGGAGAATCCAGTACATTGAGAATTGCATACCCTTCATAGTCATTTGTAGGATTAACCCCTATCATTGAAATACCTGACACCCCTGAAAGGCCCCAATTCTATACTGCAGAGGAATTTGAAGCAGAAAAAACCAAATTACATGAGTGGCAGATAGAATTTAGAAATCAGCAGGAAGAAAAATGGAAGCAGGGTGTGACATATTTGAAGGATAAAATACAATGGTCAACTTTTTATGATCAGTTGACAAGGATTGTAACCCTCATGGATGAGTTGAATAAAGAAAAGGATGGACTAACTTCTCTTGCGCAGAAATGGAGAGAGAGAAATAATGATATTACAGTCATATGTATATCTGTAGTCCAAATGCCTTATCATCAAGTTGAGAAGATTTTTGATTTATTGAATAAGTTAGAAAATTTTGAGAGTGAAAGAGATTCTTTACAGAGAATATTGATACTCTGTTTTTCAAAATACCTTGCTGAAAAATTCACCCTATTTCCTTGCGCTTTAGAATCTGTTGATACAGTAAAGGAAAAAGAAAAATGGAAAAAAGAAATGGATGAGTTATTCGATAACATAATAATAAACATCATCAGTGAGACTGGCCATTGGTTTTGGGCAAAGACAAACGAGGAGTTAGTAAAAATACAATTGTATTATACTAATATGAGAAAAGAATTGGATGATTTAGAAGAAAATGCAAATTCTTTAATAAAGATGCAAACAGAAACTCTAAGTTTTGATTGGCCAGATGATGATACTTTTAATAAATGGAAAAATCAGTTTAGGGAATAGATGTCAAGAGACAATGAGGAAGAAGATGCAAAAGTAATAGTTACCTTTGTAATCAGCAATGATGACATGGAAAATCCCCAGGTTAAAGTGAGTTTGCAGGTAACAAAAGATGATACATCACTTGCAGACCTCATGGGTATGTACTCCAAAGATGAAGAATGATTGTAAGATCAGATCGCAACAACTAAGAAGCATAACAGAAAGGGACTCGCCAAGAAATGTTGTTGTAATTAACCTTTCTGTTATTTTTTTTTTGTCTTTCTTTTAGAAGGAAACTTGTCACCTTCTTTAGCCTAAAGTTTGTTGCATCTCACACTATTTAAGTGAGATCCCAAGGCTAAAGAAGGGTCCAAATTCTATTTTTACTAAGTGTTGTGCTTAGTCCTATTTTTGGTCCAAACATTTGAAAAGCAAGTTTGTAGTATACTTTTCTGTCAAAATTTTTGAGAATACATGAATGTAGAAAGAGCTGTGCTTCTTTTCTGAAGGTCTTTCTAGGTCTATTGTAAAGGATATAACATTTTCAAAGGAAATGAATACAAATTATGAACTGTCCCCATATCAGTTCTTTTTGAATTTTGTCTCCTTTTAAATACTTAGCTACCTTGATGTTGTGTGAGTAAAAGCTTATGCAATTGATTGCAATCTAGTAGGGTTGTATATCCATTTATTATTGCTGTTAATTTAATGGATTAAATAAGGGCTCTGATGAATGTGATGAGATTTCTTAGGTATTGAAAAGGATTTTTGAATGATAAATTCTGATAAGAATTGCTGATAGAATTTGTTGCAAAGCAACAAATTAGATCTAAGAATTTGCTATAGACTCTGAACCCCAATGGATTAGGCACTGATCGAAATTATTTCAGCCAAAAGAGAAGTATATTATAACTAGTTTTTTTTAAATACATCATGAAATCAAATTTTACTTTTATTTCTTGTAAGATATTCAAAGTTGGCCAGCACTTGCCTGCATGGAATGTTTTAGCTTCATTTAGCCATTGCTGTTGAAAACATCTGCAGATCTATAGAAGATTTCTTGGCCATATCTGTTCAAGGGATGTGTTTACCAATTTGGTAAGAGTTATGTATATGTTTGAGGATTTAGAGATGAAAATTAGAATGAAACTAAGAATAATTCTCATACAGTTGTTCCATTTTTAAACCATCCCCGGGTACACCCGCCCTGGTTTTGCAGAGCCAAAAGAGTAGAAAACCATCTATGGTTTTGTTTGAAGTTGGGTCCTAGTACTTTGTATATTCAAGTGTTAATGAGAATTGGCTATTTTTTAGGTTGTATATGTACTGATATCTAGGTATTAAGCCTTTTGTCGCTTAGTAGTTTTAGCACTATTTTATAAATCAAAAACACCAACAAAATGGCGACTCTGCTGGGGACTTGTCTAACACATCTGTAAAATGTACTGCAGTTGTCTTTGGTCCTACTATGTACGTGTGTGTCGTATGATCTTTGTTTTTCCCGTGGCTATAAGGGAATCTTTTAGTGTCAAACCTTGAGGATTTAAAGAAGATAGAACCCAAGTACCATTGCTACACACTGACACATCCATCTTATCCAAGTGTCTTATCTAACAAGCAAGAGTTGCAATCTTACAACATCAGTGATTGGTCTATCTGTGCCGTATTTTTTGTTCCTACTTGTGTATTGTTTTCCTTCAGTTAGTAAAAGTGTTATTATATTTTTCCCGAAAGAGGGTGGCAACTCAGTCAAGGTTTTGAAGCTAGTGCTTATTGTAACAAAAGAAGAATATGGCTGACAAGAGAAAAAACAAAAGGGCTTACATGAGAGCCAATCCTGATGTATCAATGTACACTAATCTACCCCAAGGTGGTAGGAAGAACCAAAATAAGAAAAGAACAGATCCAAATCCTACTTGGAAACCTAGAGGTAATGCATCTGTAAATTCCCATTATCAACCAATAATAGGAAGAGAGTCATCTTCGCTTAGCTTTGAATCCAAAACTACAAGACTCTTAGGAGGTATTTTCAGTACCCCATTACCAAATGAGAGAGTTTTTCAAGACAAGGACGTATCTACTATGGGAATTGCTTCATTAAGACTAGAGCCTGTAGCAAATATAAATTGTAGGCTAGGATTTAGGAGTTCATCTGATAATCCTTTTAATCCCAGAGTAGCCCCTTATATAGAACCAAACCTTATAGATCTGGATGACCCGGCTGATTCCGAGGCAACCTCTGCAGACTCTAAAGAAGTGCAATCTGAAATAGGATTTTTGAAGAAATGGATTGCTGAGGAAGAAGCTAAACGCATTCGTCTTGAAAAGGAGAGGGAGCGAGCCACTTTGGATGCAATAATAGAAAGAGATACTCTGCTAAGAAGGATGGCTACTTTGAAAGAGCAAAATAAAAAATTAGAAGAGAATACTACAACTCTCCATAAGGATGTCTTTGGAGACGTTGATAATTTGAGAGCTAAAGTTCAACAACAGGAGAAAAGTCTAAATCAAAGGCAAGAACCAATTATTGCTCAAGTTCAAGCTTATAAACCTATTCAAGTTGATCCGGTAGAGCCCACTGGAATAGCTCTAGATAAAGGGAAAGGCAAGGCTATAAGAATCGAAATAAATGAGCCTCAAGCTATATCGAGCAAACCTATACAACCCTCCATATCTAAATTGGATCTAGATCTTGAGAAGGCTCAAAAAGAGAGGGAAGACCTTGAAAAAGAACTTGAGAAGGTTGAGAATGAAGCTCAGGCTGCAGAAACTAGAAGGAAAATCCAATTCATAAAGTCTAATTCTACATTGGCTTCATGGCCTAGTTTGTCTATCCCGCCTACAAATCCTGCACCAGTTAGTGGTCCCATAATCCTGACTCAGAAAGTACCTCAATCTGCTCCTACCTCATTTTCCACTATTGGCACTCAAGTCCCATTTGTCCCACCACCACTATCCCAAGTTGTTCCCCTGAGTCAAGCTAATATAGCTAGTACCTCAAATGTTCTTGGTTTCCAGAAGAAAGCTATATACCTGAAAAAGTATAGACAAATATCATTTGTCGGTATTCCTGGTGCCCCCCATCCCATATCTTTTGATTTAAGGGATAAAGTGGTTAAGTTTTCTGGAAATAATGCTGTTACTGGTGAAGAACATTTGAGGATTTTCATTGACATGCTGAATGATTATGAAGTTGAACATGAGGACGTGGTGATGAAATTATTTGTGCATTCACTAACAGAGGATGCGAGGGATTGGTTCAGGAGGTTGCCTGATGAGAGTATTACTTCATGGAGTGATTTGGAGAAATTGTTCAAAGAGCAATATGGGGACAATACTAATGCAGGATTCATGTTGAACGAGTTCAACAATATCAAGAAGAATCCAAATGAATCCACATTTGATTTCAATGTGAGATTTCAAAAGGGGAAGTACAAACTTTTTCAATTTATGAGGTTAAATGAAGATGTCTATCTCACAACCTATTTCAATGCTTTTGATAGCAAAATGGCTTATCAATTGAGGGATAAGGATCTTAAAACTCTAAGAGATGTCTATAGAGTTGCAGTGAATATAGAAAATAATAGAAAGGCATCTGGCAAACTAGGAAGGAGGGATGATCGTAAGCTTTTTAATCCTAAGAATAATAATAAAAGGGAGGGTGACAAAACTCCCATAGGAAAAAAGCCTGAAGAACCTACTATAGGCCAAGTTTTAGAAATGCTCAAGAAGATGAATCCCACTAGTTTCAATAAGCCAAATGTTGCTGAAAGAACCCCTGTGAATAACAACAATTTCAATAGACAGCCTAGGATGCAGAATTACCCTTACACCACTCAATGGAAAGATGGTAAACCAGTTCCCAACTAGACCCAAAATATGAAAGATAAGGGTACTCCAGACCCCCTGCTAAGGAACACTGTAAATATGAATGATGATGTACCATGGTGCATTATATGCCAATCACCTCATTCTGTTGATTATTGTGCTATTGCTTAGTTGTTTGCCCAAGCTCAAGGAGTACAAGCTGAAGAAGAAACTGAAGAGAAAAACCATGATGATATAAGCTGTAATATGGTGAACACATGTGATGATTTGATAGATTCTGATTCAGAAGAGCCTGAGAATGATGTTACTAGCCAAAGAATTGCTTACCAGTTACATCATCAGCAAATATTTTCAGATGATGAAGGGTATGATACAGATAAGGTATGCAGTACATTTTCTGACATAGGTCTCACAATTTTAAGAATCCCTTCCAAGGAGGAAATTGATAGAATTACAGCCGAAATGATTTCACAAGTCCATAGTAATTATAATTTGAGAAATAAAGCAATAAATAATGATGCAGGAAGGCCATCTAGTGTGTTCATCAAAGACACCACTCATAAGATGAATGATCAACACAAGAAAGTCAATATAGATGTGCCTAAGATCAAGGAGAACAAGGGTAAGAAATGGGAACCAAAGAAGAAGGTTCAATTTCAGATAGGTGAAGCAACAAAACCAGTAATGCAACCAGAGAAATCAGAACTGGATGTTATCAAGCAAAATGTGGTGCTTACTACTCAAAAGTCTTTGATTCTAGGTACTATTGTAAAACCTACTGTGGTTGAACCTGTTGATATGATTTCCATGTTATCTCAAATTACTGTAAAGGTGCCCTTGTCTGAGCTTTTTAGAATTCAAGAGCATAAGAATAAGGCTTTGTCATGGTTGGCTGGAATAGCAAACAACAATATTATTGATGATCAAGTTGTATCCCAACAGACCCCATCAATAATAGAGGACAGTGGTATTATATCCCAGATTCTTCAAATGTTTTTAGATGATTCATCAGTTGCATTCATAGAAGATATTGATCCTTTTTTCCTTAGTCTAATCATAAAAGGGAAGACCTTAAAAAATTGTATGATAGACTCAGGAGCTTCCAACACTATAATGCCCTTCAAAGTAATGGAAGCCCTAGGATTGAAGGTGGATACTAAGCAAGGAAGATGCCAAGGGATGGATGCTAGAGAGGTTCCAGTAATAGGTACTATAAATGCCTTACCATTCAAACTGGTTGCATTTCCTGAGGTAGAATTAACCATGTATGTCCTTGTGGTAGATATACCTCCACACTACAGAATGCTACTCTCCAGGAAATGGAGTGTTGCCATGGGGGGGAGCCTACAATGTGACCTTACTTATGCCACCTTTCATATAGGGGACAAAGCTGTCAAGTTAAATAGGGAACCAAGGGTTAACCACATCTTAGGTGAAGAAATTGACAAAGATACCACTTGTTTCCTAGACACTGGGATTAATGCTTTCAGGGCTGACTTAATTATTCAAGAAGTGGAAAACTTGCCTGCTATCATTGAAAATGAGGTTGAATGTTGCATGAATTCACCAAAATTATGGACAATGTTCTTTGATGGGGCTAGTTCTAAAGAGGGTGCAGGGGCAGGTGTAGTCTTTGTGTCCCCTGAAAATAACACCTTTAGGTATTCATTCACCTTGAGGTTTGCCTGCACTAATAACATCGCAGAATATGAAGCATTGCTGCTAGGACTCAAAGTGGCCATACATCACAAAATTAAGAAATTGTGTGTCATAGGGGATTCTGAACTGATTATCTCTCAGATCAAAGGAACCTACTCCTCCAAAAATAGGACATTGAAACAATATAAAAATATAGTCTGGGATCAAATAGAATTCTTTGATGCATTTGGGATCTCATGGAGAGATAGGACTGAGAATAAGATGGTTGATCTTCTGGCAAATGTAGCCATCAAGCCAAAAGAAATATCATTTGCAAGAATCTCCCAGATTGAGGTGCAAAATAGACCTTCCATACCTGACAACATTGAGAATTGGCAGGTGTTTGAAGATGACAAAGATATTACAAATTTTTTGCTAAATGAAGACAAGTACCATGGTCAAGAGATGGATTGCAATGGACTGATTGAAACCATAAATGGGAAAGAAACAATTTTTGGTCAAAAAATAATGCAATTAAAAACAAATAAGATGCCGAAGGGTTTGGTAGTCTTGGAAAATATTTTTGATAGCCAAGACAGAGTAAAATTAGGAGCAAACGACCCCAAATCCCAAGAGTTAGAAGAAATAAATTTGGGTACGAATGAAGTTCCTAAAAGGGTTTACATTGGCCAAGATCTGCCTGTTGAAATCAGGAAAGCATTGATTGACCTACTTAGAAAGTACAGGCATGTTTTTGCTTGGTCATATGATGACCTTAAGGCTTACAGGGAGGATCTTTTCTAGCATGTCATACCGTTGAAGGAAAATGTAAGACCTTTTAGGCAAAAACAGAGACCAATCAATCCTACCCTTGCCCCAAAAATGCAGGAAGAACTGACAAAATTGAGAGATGGTGGAATAATCAAACCAATTAGGCATTCCACCTGGGTTTCAAACCTGGTTCCTGTTAGGAAGAAGAATGGAGATATTAGGCTTTGTGTTGATTTTAGGAATCTAAACATTGCATCTCTGAAAGATAATTATGGCTTACCTAATATGGAAGCCATGTTACAACAAGTGACCGGCTCTAAATTGATGTCAATGATGGATGGCTTTTCTGGATATAATCAAGTTCTAGTAAAAGAAAGTGAACAGTTCAAAACAGCCTTCACAACCCCTTGGGGAACATACGTGTATGTGAGGATGCCTTTTGGCTTGATTAATGCAGGAGCTACTTTCCAAAGAGCCATGGATGTAGCATTTCATGAGTATATTGACAAATTTATGGTTGTGTACTAGGATGATCTTATAGCGTATTCTAACAAGGCTGAAGATCACTACAAACACTTGGAAAAAATCTTTATAAAAGCCCTGGAATATGGGGTATCTTTAAACCCAAAGAAATGCTCATTTGGGGTCACAGAAGGAAAGTTATTAGGACACATAGTGTCTAAGGATGGGGTAAAAATAGACCCAGAAAGGGTAATAGCTATTGATAAAATCCCCAAACCAAAAAATGTGAAAGGTATCCAGTCCTTTTTTGGCCAGGTTAATTTTTTGAGGAGATTTGTTACCAATTTCGCTGAAATTAGTAGACCCATCTCAAAAATGCTCAAGAAAGGAGCTTTCATAGATTGGAATGGTGAACCTTCATAGGCATTCCAGGATATAAAGACTGCAATAAAGAATGCTCCAGTGTTGAGGACCCCAGATTATGCAAAACCCATGCATATTTTTTTCTTTTGCATCATTCCATACTGTAGCTGCAGTTTTATTACAAAAAAATCAAGAAGGATATGAGCAGCCTATTGCCTTTTTCAGAAAATCCCTACAGCCTGCTGAACTGAAGTATGAAATAAATGAAAAGCAAGCATATGCTTTGGTAAAGGATGTAAAAGCATTCAGAAGTTATTTGGTAGGTGCTACTGTTATCACTTTTGTACCTAGTGTTGCAGTCAAGGATATATTCTCTTAGCAGGATGTGTCAGGAAGGAGGTGTAGATGGATCAATAGAATCCAAGAATTTAACATTGATATGCAGATAACAAAGTTAGTAAGAGGTCAAGGTTTGGCCAAACTCATGGTCAAAACTAACCTAGAAGCTAATCAGATAAACCTGGTAAATGATGATCTCAGAGCTGACTTCTGTGACATGGACCAGTGTGACTGGTACACCAATGTCATACATTACTTGCAACATATGGAAGTTACTCCCCATCTGATTGACAATGAAAAAAGGAATACAAAATTCCAAGCCATCAGGTATATAATTGTTCAAAATAACTTATGGTGGAGAAACTTTGAGGGAGTTCTGTTGAAATGTGTTGATAAAGAAAGGGCAAAAGAGGTTTTGAAAGAAATGCATGCTGGATTATGTGGAGGACATTACATGGCCAAAACTACTGCACATAAGATAATGAGGGCTGGATTCTGGTGGCCTTCTCTGTTCAAGGATGCTCAAGTTATGGTTAAGAAATGTGATCCTTGTCAGAGGTTTGCTGGAAAGCTGAAATTCTTAGGAAATACTCCACTGAAGCCAATTGAAACTCAAGCACCTTTTCAACAATGGGTTTTGGACTTCATAGGAGAGATCTTCCCCAAGTCTAGCACTGGCTATTCTTGGATTCTGGTTGCTACTAACTACTTTACAAAATGGGTAGAGGCTATCCCTACCAGAAATGCAACAAGTAAAGTGGTAAATAATTTCCTATTAAATAATATTATTTCTAGATTTTGATGTCCACAGAGAATTGTCACAGATAATGCTATGTGTTTTAGGTCTGAGGAGTTCATCAAGTTTTGTGATAAATATGGAATGACAAGAACATCATCTGCTCCATATCATCCACAAGGAAATGGACAAGCTGAGTCCACAAATAAAAGCCTGTTGAAAATCATTAAGAGAACCTTGGATGATAATAAAAGGGCATGGGATTCCAAGTTACAGTTGGCAATATGGGCTGACAGAGTAACTGTAAAGAAAGCAATTGGGGTAGCTCCATTTGATTTAGTGTATGGAATTCAAGCTAGAATGCCTCAGAACAACTTGATGGGACTATACAATTACATCCATTCATATGATGAAGATACTACAGATGAAATGAAAGAAAGAATGGATGAATTGGTAGAATTGATTGAAACCAGAAGAGAAGCATCTTTGAGGAACCAAAAGTTGCAGTTGCAAGTCAAAACACTCTATCATAAAAGAACTGTAAGCAGAAAATTTGAAAATGGAGACCTAGTCTTAATGTGGAATGCCAGAATTGAAGATAAAGGAAAACATGGCAAATTTGATCCTATTTGGTTAGGCCCATATCTCATTGAGAATGCTTGGGGTGAAGATTCTTACATAATCAAAGATATATTTGATAATATTCTTGAATTGCCAGTTCATGGACAGTTCTTGAAGAGGTATTTTTCTTGAAAAAATACTTATTTTCTTCCATGAACAGTAGCTTTAGGGTTTCTTGTCGTCTTGTTTTCTGTAAATCCTTGTACAGTCGGGTTCTTCATTTTTGTGTGTTGCTTTGTGCTCTCTGAAGAAGTTGTCATCTTACCAAATGTGTCGTGTTCTTTCCCATAGATTCTGAATTCTTGCATAGACTCAAGTAGTCTATCATCCCCAGACAGAGCCACTGTTGGTTTGACTTTTTGTGTAGTAGAAGTTTTCTGTTAAATCATAGAAAAGTCAGATGTTCTATTCCTAAGTGAAGCATAGGGTTTTGGATAATCCATCCATAAAAAATAATCATCATGTAAACCCTATATCCTCTTTATTCATAAATTGTCAGGCGCGAAATTTTGAATTTTCAAAAGAGACGAATATGTTGTCATATCCTTTTTTCCTTTTCTCCCGGGTTACCTTTCTTCTTATTTGTCCCAGCCGTCAGATCCGAGTAGATCTACCGTTGTCGTTACTTCGCTATGACAAGTTGCATGCTTATTAAGTATGGCGAGGTAACGAATGCTGAGTATTTTACGAGGCAGGACCGTAAAGTGAAGATACAGTGATCAGAGATTTTCTTATTAAATGATTTATTGTGCAGGTACACTTTGCAAGTTACCATCCAAAAAGGATAGGGACCCACTAGAAATATCTGATATCAGAGCCAAAATGATGGTTTTTTCGAATGTTCTGCCACCTCGCTATCGAAAAAATCAAACACTTCGCTGTTAGCAAAGTAGCGAAGCCCCGTAAAATTGTAAAAGGTCAGCAAGATCTTTGGTGACATGGAATGATAAGTGACTACAGTAAATTTTGACATGTGCCAACTATGCAGAGATCTGATTCTCATTAATGCCTTTCTGACTGAATGTACAAAAGATCTTGAATGTCAGCTTGGAATGGATCAACGGAGCTCGCTACCTCGCTATGAAGAGTTGCGAGGGTGATAATTATAGCGACATAGCGAGTTGGGCCCATCGCCTTCTTTCTTAACAAGCCCTATAACGTATCTTTCGATCAATTTCGGATCAGATCCACGATTGTCATTGCTTCGCTATGGCAAGGTGCTCGTTCTTTATGCATAACGAAGTAGTGACATGTTGACACGTGTTCTCAGTCGTCAGTGGGTCCAGGTATAAGTGCCATCAAAGAAAGAATTATGTACGTGGCAAGTTCTCATTGGGTAAATTGACTTACATGAAAAATGCAACTCCTTGTTGTTCTCTCTACACCACATGATCGTAGGATTTTTGAAGATCGACGACACAGTTTTAAATGAAAAATGTAGTGCCACTCTCTGTATTAATTAGACAAGAAAGCTTCATCCGTGAGGAAAAACAGAGTATAATACAGAGAGATTTCATCAGTTTCATCTTACACGAGCAAAGATTTGGAGCCATTCTTGTGCAGAAGCAATTACTGAAAGAAAAGCGTGCCAAGGTCTAGTAGAAATTGTGAAGTTGTCTGTTCGCGAAAAATTTGCAGGAATACAGAGGAAAAAAGAGACAAAATTCAAGTAATACTACCATAATCTTTGTAAACTTTTCAGTTCTAAAAAGATAGTCCAAGATGCCTCCGAAGAAGGGATTTTTAGGTGCAATAAACTACTTGGATAGAAATGTGCATGATGATTTGCTTGAGTTGCTTCCTGAGTCTACTATAGAAACGGTGCAAGTTAAGAGGTTAACCTCACTGAACCCTAGGCTAAGGATAGCTGATGGATTGTATGATAAGGGTAATTGGGTTCAGGATGCTCAAACTTCTCAAACTGGTTTGAGTTTATTCAAAAAATGGTTTGCAGAAAGGAAGTTATATGCCCCTCATGCCAATTTATGGAATTTTGATCTTGGAAAGCTTGTTGTTCCCAGTGTGTTTATGGATTTTGACCTGCTTGAAGCTATAGCAAAAAATTATGATCAAGCCACTAAGGTAGTGAGAAGAATGGATGGTGAGGCTTTAGTTACCATCAGTCCAGAGTAGATTAGGAAATTTTTCAGTCTAGGACCTCTCACTATGTATCATGTGCCCATTAACTTGATAGAGTTATAAAAGGAATATATGTCCAAAAGGGATGTAGTTAGACAAGGTGCACTGAAAGCCCACATAGGCCGAATTGGAGGCCTACCAACAATAACATCATCTTCTTAAGAACCATTCAAGAAATCATGCTTTAATGCCAGGGCAGTAGAGATATATAGGACCCTGTGCAGAATCTTCAGAGAGGGCGAAGAAGATTTTATTCCGACGAGCTTCATGTATATGATCACCCAAATCTCCTCTTTTGGTGTGGAAATAATTTTTGATTTTGCATCTTACCTGGCTAATGAGATTCACTAGGGATTGGTGGGGATTGCAAAGGGCAAGGTGGAAAAGGTTTGGGGTCACTACTCCCTATTGATGCATATGTTTCTTTTTAAAGGGGCTACTTATTTTGGTAAAGAAATGGTTTTAAATAGGGAACAAGAGGGGGAGGGACTGCCAGTCCAATTATGGAGTGCAGACATGACTTGGGAAGCAAAAAATGCTAGCTTTGTTAGATTTGATAGGCACTTTGCCTCTAAACTAAGATACCTCATGTTGAGTGACAATCCCAGAATTCCTAAGGCATTAATGCATCTTGTCAGGCCTATGGACAAACCCCATAGTCTAAAAGTTTCACAAAATTGGGGAGATATTATCCCATATCCAGTCTCAACTATCATTAGGGTCTATGGATTCAAAGGGACACCCCATGTACTACCCTATCAGGTACCTTTAAAGGTAGGGATAGCTGAATTTTTGGGGCAGTTGGGAGGAGTGGAGGAGACCTTTTTGCACAAAAGGGGAACAGGATCAATTTTTCCTACTTGCACTATAGCTCACCAATTTGTGATAGCTAAAGAAGGGTGGATCTTTCTCCACAAAATTTTGGATCAGTATAAGAAGGCAGTGTCTCATGCTCATTTTTGTGATACATAATCTTTAACTCTGCTCTTAGACTTAGGATCAAGCTTCGTCCATGTCAGCATGATTTCTATTTTCCTGAAGATATAATAAGGAATGAATTTTCTCTCCATGAGCAAGAAATAAAGAAAGAAAAATGGAGAGTCTATTCAAAAGTTTTGGAATTTATAAATTGTTTTGACAAAGATTACAGTCCTCTTAGTAATGCTGCAACCAATGCAGATAAGATAAATAAGCTCATGAATACATTCTCTGAGATAATGGAAGTAATGAATGAGAAGAAACAACATTTTATTGATTCTTTTCCAGATAAAGCCAGAGAATTTATGAGAAAATTGGGTTTCACTCCCAACATTGGAATGGGTCCACTGGTTGTACAAAAGAAGAAAGGATATACTGTTGTTCGGCAGTAGATGCCCATTGTAAACAAAGAAAAGCAGGTAGTTGAATCTACTAGTATTGTCCTGGAAGAAAGACCCCCTGAACCTTCTCCCAAAAGAAGAAAAATAATAAGGGAAGAAGGATCCCCTGATGAAGGTTACTCACCTTCTCAAACTCCAATGAGAATTGAGGAAGAGCAGCTCACCAATGAGCAAATTGAACAAATGGGGTCACAAGGAGAAATTTTTGTTACTCAAGCAGAAATTGATGAAGGGAACCCCCAGGAACCTCCTGTGCCAAGTTTTGAATTAACTATAGCAGATTTCAGAGGAAGGGAATTGGACACTATTTTGGAACAAGCCAGTCAGCAATTTTTATCTAATAACAATTTTGTAAGATCTAGGGCTTTCCATCAGTTTGCATAGAGGGTAAACATGCACATTTTTGAGCAAAGGTGTAAGAATATGAAAACAGAGCATCCAGAAATGGATGAGGCCTCCATTCAAAATCAAATAAAGGAAAAAATGATGCAAGAGTTCCAGAATATAACCCCTAATGAGGGTAGACAGATGGTAAAAAGTGCAAATATTTTATTATTGCCCAATTGGGATATTGTTGATGCATTAATTTTTAATTCTGTATCAAATAATTTAGGACTACAGGATCCAAATAAAGAGGAATTCTTGGGAACAGCATTCAGTAATGATCAAGCTGCCCTTGTTATGTGGTCACTAAGAAGAGGATCCAGGACTACTTCATCACAGCCTGAAGATTCAAGACTAACAGGGAGTATCATTGTAAGGAGGGTTGCTGACACTTCAAATGTATAGGCAGCCCACATGAATGTGGATTATTCTAAATTTGCCTTGGCCACTGCAGAAAGAGAAGAAAAGGAAATGATTGATTTGCACAGTAAATATGAAATAGTGGTGGATGCTTACAATCAAGAGGTAAAAAAGAGAATTGAGCTGGAAAATAGGGTATCTCAATTGGAGAAGATGCTTGGAAAAAGGAAAGTGGGAGAATCCAGTACACTGAGAATTGCATACCCTTCACAGTCATCTGTTGGATTAACCCCTATCATTAAAATACCTGACACCCCTGAAAGGCCCCAATTCTATACTGCAGATGAATTTGAAGCGGAAAAAACCAAATTACATGAGTGGCAGATAGAATTTAGAAATCAGCAGGAAGAAAAATGGAAGCAGGGTGTGACATATTTGAGGGATAAAATACAATGTTCAACTTTTTATGATCAGTTGACAAGGATTGTAACCCTCATGGATGAGTTGAATAAAGAAAAGGATGGACTAACTTCTCTTGCGCAGAAATGGAGAGAGAGAAATAATGATATTACAATCATATGTATATCTGCAGTCCAAATGCCTTATCATCAAGTTGAGAAGATTTTTGATTTATTGAATAAGTTAGAAAATTTTGAGAATGAAAGAGATTCTTTACAGAGAAGATTGATACTCTGTTTTTCAAAATATCTTGCTGAAAAATTCACCCTATTTCTTTGCGCTTTAGAATTTGTTGATACAGTAAAGGAAAAAGAAAAATGGAAAAAGGAAATGGATGAGTTATTCGATAGCAGAATAATAAACATCATCAGTGAGACTGGCCATTGGTTTTGGGCAAAGACAAACGAGGAGCTAGTAAAAATACAATTGTACTATACTGATATGAGAAAAGAATTGGATGATTTAGAAGAAAATGCAAATTCTTTAATAAAGATACAAAGAGAAACTCTAAGTTTTGATTGGCCAGATGATGATACTTTTAATAAATGGAAAAATCAGTTTAGGGAACAGATGTCAGGAGACAATGAGGAAGAAGATGAAAAAGTAATAGTTACCTTTTTAATCAGCAATTATGACATGGAAAATCCCCAGGTTAAAGTGAGTTTGCAGGTAATAGAAGATGATACATCACTTACAGACCTCATGGGTATGTACTTCGAAGATGAAGAATGATTGTAAGATCAGATCGCAACAACTAAGAAGCATAACAGAAAGGGACCCGCCAAGAAATGTTGTTGTAATTAACCTTTCTGTTATTTTGTTTTTGTCTTTCTTTTAGAAGGACACCTGTCACCTTCTTTAGCCTGAAGTTTGTTGCGTCTCACACTATTTAAGTGAGATCCCAAGGCTAAAGAAGGGTCTGAATTCTGTTTTTACTAAGTGTTGTGCTTAGTCCTATTTTTGGTCCAAACATTTGAAAAGCAAGTTTGTAGTATACTTTTCTGTCAAAATTTTTGAGAATACATGAATGTAGAAAGAGTTGTGCTTCTTTTCTGAAGGTCTTTCTGGGTCTATTGTAAAGGATATAAAATTTTCAAAGGAAATGAATACAAATTATGAACTGTCCCCATATCAGTTCTTTTTGAATTTTTTCTCCTTTTAAATACTTAGCTACCTTGATGTTGTGTGAGTAAAAGCTTATGCAATTGATTGCAATCTAGTAGGGTTGTATATCCATTTATTATTGTTGTTAATTTAATGGATTAAATAAGGGCTCTGATGAATGTGATGAGATTTCTTAGGTATTGAAAAGAATTTTTGAATGATAAATTCTGATAAGAATTGCTGATAGAATTTGTTGCAAAGCAACAAATTAGATCTAAGAATTTGCTATAGACTCTGAACCCCAATGGATTAGGCACTGATCGAAATTATTTCAGCCAAAAGAGAAGTATATTATAACTGGTTTTTTTTAAATACATCATAAAATCAAATTTTACTTTTATTTCTTGTAAGATATTCAAAGTTGGCCAGCACTTGCCTGCATGGAATGTTTTAGCTTCATTTAGCCATTGCTGTTGAAAACATATGCAGATCTATAGAAGATTTCTTGGCCATATCTGTTCAAGGGATGTGCTTACCAATTTGGTAAGAGTTATGTATATGTTTGAGGATTTAGAGATGAAAATCAGAATGAAACTAAGAATAATTCTCATACAGTTGTTCCATTTTTGAACCATCCCCAGGTACACCCACCTTGGTTTTGCAGAGCCAAAAGAGTAAAAACCGTCTATGGTTTTGTTTGAAGTTGGGTCCTAGTACTTTGCATATGCAAATGTTAATGAGAATTGGCTATTCTTTAGGTTGTATATGTACTGATATCTAGGTATTAAGCCTTTTGTCACTTAGTAGTTTTAGCATTGTTTTATAAATCAAAAACACCAACACAAGGACGACATTGGTAAAATATGAAAGGTTGAATCACTAACTCCATGTGCCACTGCCAGGGATATAATCCTGCACACTCAACAACACAATCAAGTGCAATTGCATATAATAACATAGCCGAAGCAATAAATGCATTAAATCACCTAATTTAACCATTTATTTAATTATATTAAAATCATCTATTTACATCACTCATGTTCGCATAAAGCATAACAACACAGGAATGAAGTAAATAACCATAGCATTAAATCCATCACATAACAAAATCAAAGGTATGTCCAAATACCAGATAACCAAATATCATCATAAAATACTGTCATCTCAAAATGGTATCATCATGCAATATGATTAACTGAACAGCATAGTAGTCTAAAATCCATGATACTGGAATCAAAGTGTAGCATCTGACCCTCGGGTACTCTCAAATGTAAACATAACATGAGTAACAAATATCTCTCTAATCAGAAATATAACAAGATAAATGTCCGCAGCACATAACCAAATAATCCAACAAGAATAATCCATTCTAATTACTTAAGCATTTAATAATAATTGATTGCTCTGCATTAAAAAGGTATTTAAAACACATAAGCAAACACAGTCATAAACATGACTAACTGTTGGTACAAGAACCTAGTCCAGTGTAGCATGGTAATAGAACATAGTGCAATCTCTGCACACATCTCAAGGTAATCACGGAACAACCTCATGATACCACATCGATCCTAGTAACCATTGGCAAAAACCTCAATAAAAAAAAAACCACATCATAATCTTAAAGATCAGTCAAAAGCATAAACAAAGCAACTGATAAGGAAACATAAATCCAGACACCTCAATGGTGTAGACCACTCAGGGTCACAATCATGATCCCATCACAACAAAAGATCAGCAAGGTTGTATCCATCAGGATGACTTAAAAAAGTCAAATGGGAGAGGCACTACATCATCCCCCCAAAGACTAGGCTTACTCCTGGAAGCCTACAATCCAAGAATAGAAACCAAAACACACAAGAACCAAAATCAAAAGCAAGCAATAGGAATGACTCAAGAAACTCTCTACAAGTCAAACCCAAATCACTCCAACATTCTCAACCCATCACGTTAACCCCCAAATAGGTTAACCATGAGAGAATGGGTGTCACACAGATACAAGGTCCTTTAACAAGGAACCTTCTATGCGCTAGGAAGAACCCATCTAGCCATAGAGTCAACAATACAAGGTAAGGAACAAGCCACTCTACCTTGTCAACAGGTGCCCAACCATGACATGCACCAACCACATGACCACAAAACCAAGTCAACACACTAAGCACTTCCAACAAAAGTTGGAATCATGGGGAATAACCATCCCAAACTTCCCAAGAATACTATCATGTCACACATGATCATTCTGGAATCCACATAAACTCACCCTTAGAACAAAGAGGATGAAATTTTACCAACAAAAGGACACACTCCAAAAGACTGCTCACCACCAAGCGTAGGAGCACAACACCTCACCAAGGCACAAAAGCTCAACTACCACTAGAAACTAGGGTAACACAACCAACCAGACAAGATATCACCTTCTCACAAGGTTCAAAGACTTTCGTCAGTGGACACAATCATGAAATGTCTGCATACCAACTCATGAGATTGTAACATGTGTCCAACGATACCATGTCCCTCTAGCACCATGCTAGAAAAACTACACCTAATCTACTGCTAAACTCAATCTCTAGCCTCAAGTCAACGGTTAAAGAGAAAACTTGACTAAGACAATCCACACGAAGATATAAGCTTAGGGAGAAGGATACTACAGAGTATTAGGACTGAGAGGGAGTCTCTCTCTCAACCTCTACACTAACCAGTCCATGATGCATTAGGAAACTCAAAATTTCACCAACCATCAACATACTCACCTGAAAACACTAACTAAGCTAGTGGCATAACCACACTAGCCTACTCTCACAAGAGAGAAAAGGATACAGAGATGTGCTAAGGTCAACATCCAGAAAGGAGAATGTAGACTCATCAAAGAACTGAGTCACTCCCAAATGATAAGGCAACATCATCCACAACAAGGAACACTCACAAACCACTCTACACCTCACAAGGGTGGGTTAGTGCAATAGGAAACACAAAAACCCAAGCACGAACCCCAACACGTACCTAGTAGATCATGAAGACAAGATAACTCTTCCATTAAGAATAACATGAAGAGTTAAACTTCTCCAATGGCCATAAATATGATATGTCATGATTAAATTGGCCTCTACTCGAAAAGGTACTCAGAACATCGATCAACAACTCCAAAAGCCAAAGCCTCACAGTCGGACTCGGATTGAATCCATTTGAAAAGTATCAAACAGATATCAACAAGGACTACAACAAGAAGAAGCTAAGAGAGACCAAGACCTACGATCTGAGCCACCACTCAAATCAAAACAACAAAGACAAAACCAACAGCCTTGGCCACCAAGACAAGTGACAGACAAAGCGTCCAAATCCACACAAGAGCACATATGCCCAAAACAACATATGACATGGAATGAAAGATAATTCACACATTGAAACCATCATTACTCTTCTTTCATAATTTCATTAATTAAACATAATATAAGCACTAATGCATAATGAAACTGAAAGATTTCAAGCAAGGGTCCAAGAGTCACCATAAAACAAGTACATACCTTTCAATTTCTTTCAAAAATAACATTAAGTTTAATCACCATTTAAACCATTCAGTTACAATAACAACTTTAGATCTAACAAAGACACACTAGCATGTTCTCCATAATATTATCCCTTGAACATACTACCAGAGGTTCGAGATGAACATGATAGAGTCACAACACACAACTGGGCAGCAGTAAAACACATCCAGAATAGTCATCATGAAACAAAATAAAAAGCCCAAATGGGAGAATTGTCGATTCCAACAGTAAGTACCAAAAGAGCTCATTTCAACAATAAGTCAAATGTGACAACTACCACAAAGAGAGCGATAGATAAAATTTGATGACTACTCCAAGAGAGGAAAATACTAAAGCCCAATGCTAGCCCAACAACATGAGGAAATTACCTCCAACCAAAGAAAATAAGGCATCAAACAAATCACATTACAAGTGTTGACTGAGTACAATCACACAAGAGGGATAAATCACCACACAATGCTAAGGAATACATCATCCTAGCAATGTTAGAGAACACATTCACACACATCAAACAATATACCATCAGTAATCTCATGCATATGCAAAAAAACAAAAATTTTCATGCAATGTAACATTTAGATATCCATCAAATTAATACAGTTTTACATAAGCTTAAGAAACAATCAGATTGGGGACTTAAGTCATTAACCCAAATATATAATGCAAACCTACTCCTTGCAATGATTCACAATAAACACTCATTTCTCCATGAAAAGAACCATTTCATTATAATAACAAAAAAATAAAGAATCACAAATAAGATTCATCTATTTACTTGCAATTAGGTGAAAAACAGGAAATCAATGCACCTAACTCCATAAGGAGAAACAAGAAGAGGCACACAAGCCAACACATGGAAACCAATCTGTGGTTTGACCCAAAAAGGGTCACACATGAAACCAACCAAACAAGGCACATGATCCCACCTACAAAGCTAGGAAGACTCACTTCCTTCTCCACACACTGCTCTAATTTCCTCTACTGGACAAGGAAATCCATCCCAAGTAGATACCAAAGCAACCAAGATCATGAGCTCTCACCAAGACACTCGCACTCAACCAATGCAGCAACAACTACAAGGGCAATATAACATAGAGATCCCAATGTTTGAACATGGGCTCTGATACCAGATGTAATGCCTCGCCCGGAGATCCTTGGAAACAAGGATTCAAATCAAGCCAAGATGTTTTTTTTTTACAAGTATGAATGCACAAGACAACATCATACAAGGATCACAAAGATCGCAACGGAAGACTTCAACACAATCCCAGCAACCAACGAATCTCCGAATGCCACTACCCAACTGACACACCCAAAAAAAAGCCAACAACCACCACAACAAGATGAGGGCACAAGAAATGACCACTCATCAACAAAACACCAAGCTGGGGTAAAATGCAGAATCCCAAAATTTGGCGAAGCCTGAAATCCGAAAGCCCTGAAAATTGGCTAAGTCTGGATTTCTGAAGCTGTGAAATTTCTTAGAATCCATAACTTATCTCTGAGAGGTCTGAAACCTATCTCAAACGATTTTTTGCATATATTAAAATATATCTTAAGTATAAGTTGATGTATATTTAATTTCTTATATTTAATTTCTTATACTTATATTTAATTAAATATAAGTATAAGAAATTAAATATAAGAAATTAAATATACGTCAACTTATACTTAAACGATATATTTTAAACCCCAAGAGACAAAAATAGAAACACAAAAATTGCATTCAAGAGAAACCAACTAAATGCAAAATGCAATAGCATAGGGTCGAAGAATGCCCAAAAGGGTATCCAAAACAACTCTCAAAAAGATTGAATCATGAACAAAAGTGCCCGCTGATGGCACACTCTAGTTTTTCACAAAAACTATGTGACACTCTTTCAGTGTCGTACGACATATCTCAAGAAGGCATGCGATACTTTTCAGCATTGTACGACATTTCTCAAGAAGGTATGCGACACTCTTCCAGTGTCGTATGACATTTCTCAAGAAGGCGTGCGATACTTTACAGTGTCGTACGACATAGTTTACATGGGCGTGTGCTACTTTTTAAAGTGTCACACCATGCTAAACAAATGTCGCCCATAGAAACACAAAAACACTCCCAGAAGTAAAAAGGACCAAAATTAGAGCAAGAACCTCCACACCAGGGAGTACCGGATCTACAAAGGCTCGACGAGTGAACACTCAAGTGCAAGAACAACACAAAATAAAGAACATCAAACCATCTAAACTACAGCAGCAAAGAACACACTGAATAAAAACATCGCAGAGAACAAAAGCAACATCGCAATGTACATAAATACATCTCAGGAACAAAACAACCAAACTAAGTACGTGGTTCCTCCCAACCGTCAATAGCATCATAAGACCATCGTGGGTTCTAGCCATCCCCCGCGTGTAACATCCCAAGCCACTGACCAAATCGTCAGTACTGTCGTAATAGGGATGTCACTACTAAAACATGCATAATAACAGCATAAGAAAATCTAACATGCTAGTGATAATGCATAAGATAATCCTACAGTAGATAACATCACCTATCACATGCTAATCAGCAGTAAGCAACAGATATACTACTAAAGAAAATTACATCATCTAATCATATGCTAAACATCATAATAAGGGAATGCGCCAAATAAAATAACATCATCTAAACATGATATACAAGCATCCTAATGAAAGTATAAATCACAAGAAAGCATACTCTGGAACTCGAAGTACCAAGTGAAAACATCCAGCAACGGTCGCACTAGGACAAAAGATTGTCTCTGTACACCGGTCCCTAGCAGTGGTGAAGGTAGTTATGCCTCCCAACCACGTGGCACCCATAGGTCCACACCTGTCATGCTGATGGAGATAATGATCCAACCACAAACACACATAAAACACAACATCCATGGCTAACACTCACGCCAAATAGTATGATGGCTGCAACCAAGAACCTAAGACAATGCAATGAGTAAAGGTCCTGGTCAGACACTCAAAAGGCTACTAAGTAGGGACTAACATCATGGAGAGTTTCTTGGCATCGAAAAGCCCAAGCTCAGATCTGTGTAGCTCAACTCCCTCAATGGAAGGCCAATACACAAAAGTACCATTTTATTATCTTAAGTTTTATTACCAGTCACACATTTTCTTTAGTTATCACTTAAACAAGCTCCTCTCAGCCATACCCATGGCGTTAAGGATCTCCAGGTGGGGCATTACATATTATTATTAATTTAAATAATCAAGTATGCTTTAAATAGTGCTTGCACTAATTAATAAAATAGAGGGGAAAAAATAGAATATTTTAATTAAAAAGTTCTTTAAGTGTGCATGAAAGTATTACATAATTAATAATATTAATATTTTTAATAAATTTAGTGGCTTTTAAAATTTGGGGGAATAGAAACCCTAGTTAAGATTATTGTTCTTAATTACAAGGTTTTCTAGTTCATTTGAGCGACACACATGCTTTGGGGAACAAAATTTGAAATTGGATCAAAAGAATTGTTGAAAGTTTTAGAGCATTTGAATTTGCATGAGTTCAAAGATTATCTCAGATTTTAGCTATAGTTTTGAGATAGTGTGTGAAAATCTATTGTAGAATTTTATAGAAGGATCTGTCTACTTTGTGTCTTCATGGGTGCTTGCATCATGCTTATTAATTTATTGTATTGATTATGGATAAAGAATTATCTTGTAGATTTTGCAGATGAAAACTTATTAAATAATAAAACTTGATTGGGGAAAACCGTAGAAAAAATTAAAAAATTATTATTATTGTATTATTTTAAAACCCTTTCTAATATAGGAAAAAATCAATTATAGAAAATTGGAAGAAAACAAAAAATTGAATAGCTAGGGGGTTTCAACTTTAAATTTGTTATTACAGCCATCTAATTATCATGAATTTTTTAAATAAAGATAAATATTCTTCTTATATCTAAAATAATTTGGTTGCAAAATTTATTGAAAAAGAAAAGAATTAATTGAGAGGAAAGCATGATGTAACTAAATTTACACATGCATGTGAAAACAAATATATTGAAGATAGAAAACTAAGTAAATTGTAGTTGCGCGATTTGAGATATCAAAAGCATATGAAAATAGTAGTTGTATGTTTATTTTTATTTTAAAAATATATAATTTAATTTTTTTAATTTTAAAAATAAAATCTATTTATGATTAATTATTAAATTCAAAAATTAAAAAATAATTATAAAAATTAGTTTTTTAAAAAAATACTATTTATTTTCTTATAAGTTGGTTTTTAATATCAATTACTTTTAAAACTCTTAGTGAAATATAACTTCTTATATATTTATTAATGCAAGTGTAGTTGCAAATCAATAAATATATAATTGTGATTTATTTATATTTTAAGAGAATTTGTAGTTCACTATATAATCATCTAGTTATGAATGTTTAATACTATGAGAGAAATTGTAGATAACTTAATTAAATTATAATTTCAAGTTTGAGTTATCTCTAGTTGCATTATGAATTAAAAGAAAACTAAATATTAATATTGGATTTAAATAGAAGTCAAATTAATATTTTAGAAATTGAATTGATATTAATATTTAATCTAATATAATATACATTTATGGTATTAATTAAATCATTTATGATTTAAGATAATTAATAACATGATAATGTTGCATGATATTTTATATACACAAAGAGATTTGACATTTAAATACTTGTTTATTTAAATAGATATATTAACCTAACTATCTATGTAAACATGTATATTGTTACTTTAATGCTAAACACATCTTTATGACCAAACTAAAGAATAGAAAATGATGGAATTAAATCATATGGTTGAAAACTATGTGTTTTCCTAAATATTTTATTTATAGTCTTGTGATGTTTATTTTCATGATGATTTTCTTTATGGGTTGTTTACTTGGCCAAGTTAGAATGTGCACCAAAGGCATTTTTGAGATTTCTTTTATGATTATTTGACTTGATGTCATGATGTACTTTATGATTTGAATTGAGATTTATATTTTATGAGTTTTATGTTATTTAGCATTTATGAGAACTTGGGTTTTGAGAACCAATGCAATTTTTGGGTTACCTATTAAGAAGTCGAATTTGATTAGTATTACTTTTTTGATATAGGACATAATTATGGTTTGTAAGTTTCGGGAAGGTAATCTAGGTACATGTCTATGGGAGTGGCTTGCAATGGGGTTCAAGGCCCAAAGTGGCTACCAAGGTAGCTCATTGTAAGTTATGTAATAAGAGATAACATAGTAATTTAAATATTTAGAAAAACATTAAAAAATAAGTTAGAGAATATGCCTCACCCATGCCTTGAGGCCTTGTAAAGGCTAAGGATGGAAATTGGATGATACCTAGTGAGAGGTATGACTAGTTGTTCTTGATCTTCATGAGAGGATATTTTGGTTCTGCATGGATCATGTTGAGTGTTTGGGGTCTAATGAGAGACTAGTCCAAGGTAACTCAATTAGTTTGATTATGTGATGACACTCCCTAGTATGTAGCTTGGTTCTCCTCTGGTGGTGTATTTACTAGTGGTGTACTTATTGTTGGTGATTTACATTTATTGATGATTGTTTTTCTCTTTTCATTTTTTTCTTGGGCATGTGATTTTTTACTTAAGGTGGATATCTTTCATTGACTTTATCTTAAATTTAATACTTTATTGTATTTGGTATTTAGATGTTGGCTTTGTATGTGATGTTGGTATTGGAATGAATGTCTTTTTGACATTGTCATATTTTCTTGAGTAGTGTGTGTTACCCATGAGGTAGTTTTGGCTATTAGGATTCCTAAGAATATTTTACAATTGATTAGCCATTTGTGGATCATTCATTATCTTCCCTGCATGGTGGGAGTGGAAGCCTGACTAGGTGACCACACAGTCAAAAGGTAGTGTCTTCTTACCGTTTGGGTCCCCCTCAGTTTGATAGATGTCGGATGGTCATGGATATAATTTTATCATTATCATTCTTATTCTTATCTCAGATACTTCTATTTATTTGATGAATATATGTTATCATGTATCTTGTATTTTGGTGTACTTCTATCTAGTTTTCACATACATTGCGACATGTGCAGTGGATGTTATTCATTCGATATATTTCCATTCTATTGGTTGTACTTATGCATTTGCTTGTGAGATAATATTTATGTTATATCATTTTGATCATGAACATGTACTTAAGACTTAAACTAATTAATATAAACTTCTTAACATGACCCGATGTGAAGGAACCCTTGAGGAATGGGATTGTATTTGTAATTGCTTATGTGTACTTGATGTGTATGTATATGTTGCTTCTACATTGTTATCTTGTGTTGTATTAAAAAAAAAAAAAAATAGTTCAATAAGCATTGAATAATTTTAGATTATTTCTCTTGGGTTCTCGAGCAAAGTGTTACACAACAACTAATTAGATTTACTTCAGTATTGACTTTTACATTATTTTTCTCACTATTGCATATTTTTTAAGTTAAATACTAACTAAAAAATATTTTAAAGTGTTAGAGAGTAGAGATGCAATCTCTAATAACTATGATGAATTCTAAAACTAAAAATTTCCTTAAAAAAATTGAAGCATTGTTCGTACATTCAGATCTAATAGAATAGAGATTATTTTAAGAATTTTTTAGTATATTCAAATTAATTGTATGCCTTAATTATGTATTTTCTTCTCATTAAGCCAGGACTCGTTCAGAAATAGTGTAGCTCTTGTTTTCTATAGTATTCAATTTTTTAACTCAGTCTTAATTTATTTCATAATAAATTTTATAAATTCATATTAAAATATATATTTATTTATTATAAAATTATTTTATGAAATTCTACTTATACTTACTTTATTTAATAAATTATTTAATTTAATTCTCAATGTATATTTAAAGACTATTTTAGAAATAAATACATCATTGATTGTTTCTTTTTGTAGTTTTACAAATATAGGATTTTAGAATTTGTGCACTTTCAATAATGTGCTTTCTCACTTATTTTGATTTTGCACATATATTAAGTACACTTGATCATTTCAAAAAATAAGTATACAGTGTGTGTTTATTTTCTAAAAAAATGTTTATTTTCTAAAAAAATATTGTCATTGATAACATATATTTTGGAGTAACAAATTACATCTTTATGATAAATTGCTACCAAGCTTTAACTCTGTATTTTTTGAGTCAAACTCATTGACCCATATTTCATCAGTAGTGATTCACATGAAGCCATCTCTCATGAGAATAAATGGAACACTTAGCACTCATTGGATCTAGGGATGCTCACAAAGGTGAAGCATTGAGATTTTCTGAGAGGTCACCCATCCCATCTAATTATCATAATTTTACTTGTTGTAGAAAATTTCTCCTACTTATCAGTTGATGAGCTTAAGGGGCTTTTCAATGAATGATCCATAAGGCACAACACTTGGTGAAGGTTTTGCAAATGGAGCTACAAGAATATTGGGTTTAATAATGGAGGACACTTTGTAGTTAAGTGTGCTTGAGTTATAGTAGTAGCAGTAGTCTTGGAGCTTCACCTCTTTGAGTATCAACTAGATCCAATAAGTGCTAAGTGGACTTTTTGAGAGCCTTTCAACTTCACCAATAAACCAAGGGCCCTTTGACAACCACAAATATCTTGTAAAAATGATATAATAAATTAAAATTATTCTTCATTAGTTTAAAATAAATAAACTAAAACAATATGAAATAGGCTCTTATTTAGTCCAAAAATATTTGATTTGTCTCAAATTTTTAATTAATAATTATTTAGATTGGTATTTCTCAATATAAACTTGAAAATTTTAGTTTTGAAAAAAAAATACCATGTAATGACAAAAAAAACCATTCAATTTCTTAACCCATTTTGAATTTGTTTAAGAGAAAATTTTACTTCTTTAATTGATCTATAAAAGGTTATTGTTGATTATTTTATTAATTTTTTAAATATTACAATTTTGTTTAACTTTTTTGGGAAAAGGATTTTTTAAAAGCTTTGGACTTATCTGGTTTTAAAATGATGGTTGTTTCATTTCACAATACAAAGTTAATTTCAACAAAAATTTTAATTGTTTTGCATGCATGACAAACTATAGCTGGTGATTTTAGAGAATTATAATTATACAAAAATCTTTGAACCTTGTGCATGCATCTTCCTTACATATCTAAGGAAGAATACTATTTCTGAAAAAAAAAAAAAAAAAAAAAAAGTGATGGATTCTAAGAATGAATGAAGAGAAGTTGACCATCAACAAATAGAAATTTGAAGAGAGAAAACTTACAAAAGAAGTCTAGAATACTATGCTTCCAAAAGTTGCAATCAACAATACTTTGCCACACATACAAGCACCAAAAAAAAAAATAGATTCGTTGTTCACAACCCCATCAAATACCAATACTAACTTTACAATAGTATTAAAAATATTTTGACAAAGAATAAACTCATTAGAAAACTTACAAATGTGCATTGTGTGCAAAGAAAGTTTCTTGGGCGTGCTAAGTTTCTCGAGCATGCTTTTGTAGCCATCAAGCACTAGTCCTACGTGCAAAAGATATTTCAATGAGAAAGGGATACATCAATTCCCAACCTTGAACAATATGGTTCTGTAAAAACCATCCCTTTATGTTGATAAGATTGGCCAAGTGGGAGAAATGCTTATTGTTAGAGTGAACCCAATATTGCAAACACTTTTGGAGATCGATAAAAAAATAGAAGACAAATGATAAGCTTTGTGCAAGACATAAAGAACATTGCAAATGTGCTTCCACAAATATTTGAAGATTGCATACATAATGGCATTATTATGACTATTAGTTGAAATCACATTGTAGATGCATTGTGCTAAAAGGTAAACTATGACTCATACTACAAAGATGTTACCATGGCTATTGAATATTTTTATTCATTTAATATTTATTTTATATTAATACTTTTTATAAATTATTTATTATTTTAATGGTAAGAGTAAAAAGCACTACCACCAGACTGTGTGAAACCTAAATGGCCCACTCCCACCGCACTGAGGAGATAGTCTCAAGTCCCAAATAGGATATCAAATCACATAACACAAATACTCTCTAAGTCTAAGAAATCTTAAAAGTATACTAACTCAAGGGTTCCAACACATAGATCGACATCTAGACCCAGAGGCACACAAGACACGTAGTAAATCTACTATGTAAGTGGATGAGTGTCATTGCACGAATCACACTAGAGTTACCCTGGTAGTCTCTCAATAGACCCTAGCCCCCTAGTGATCCCTATGTGGCCACTAGTATCCTATCATACTAACAAGGCATACTACGGAATGCAAGGTCATAACCAAGCATTCTCTTTACTCTCATCCTAGTCTATACTAGCACTCGAGGCATGGGCAAGAACATACAAAGACTCTTATTAGGTTCATTTTAATCCCCATTTAGTGTAATATTTTCACTTATTAAACAACTTACAATGAATTACCTTGGCAGCCACTTAGGGCTCTAGCCCCCATTGCAAGCCACTTCTCGACACTAAATATAGATTACCTACCCTAAGCTCATGAAATCAAAAATCAAAGAATCATATAAAATCACATCAGTCATACACAAGTGACTAGAAAACATCAAAAGATAATCCAAAACAATCAGATCAATTCTCCACGAGCAACTAGAAAGCATCAAAGATAAATCACAATATCCATTAGTTCTCAACGAGCAACTGGAAAGTATCCCAAAATAATACTAATCGAAGACTCCAAAATGGTCAAGTCAATTATGTCACAACATGGCATCACCAAGAACAAATCATTCAAAACATCTCAATCCTCTCAAACAACTAGAAAGAAAATCAAATATAACTGATTGATGACTCAAAAATAGTTAAGTATCTTATAAACATACAGCTCAGCTTCACACAAGGAAACTAGAAAGCAATAAAAATCAATAATCCACACACATCATAGAGCATACCATCGCATTACATTGGTTGGGTTCAAAGTTCAAGATCAAAACAACATAGCATCACATTCACACAACCCCTCGAGTCTCTGGTAACAACCTAAACTGGTCAACATCTAATCAACCCCAAAAACCCCAAAACACAAACAAAATAAGAGACAAGATGTAAGTTTCATGTTTAACGTATGTTTGAAGTAATTAAGTTTCACTATTTACCCTTACCATTAACCCATTCTTGTATTTAGATGATTACGCAATTACCCCTTATTGTGATTTTAAGTCAATTTCCTAAAATATTCAAAGGATCACTATTTATTAAATTTATTAGAATATTAGTCATTGATTATCAAATAAAATAATTTACCCTTTATTTAAAACAATATTATCAAAATAATAATTTAATAAATTTAAAACATCATTCATAACTTACAATTCCAATTTATTTTAATAATAATAATTTAATTAAGTAATCAGATTAAATATCATTAAAATTTAATTATCTTTAATAATTAATAAAAACTTTTGATTATTATTATTAACTTCTTTAATTACTTTTTCTATCAATAAACAATTAATTATTATTCAAATAATAATAATAATAAATAACATATTTATTATTAACTAGCATATTAATTATTTAACACTTTATATAAATTTAATAATGTAAAACATTTAATAATCTTAATATATATTAATAAATTTAAAACATTTAATATTTTTAATATATTTAAAATCATATATTAAAACTCTTTTTTTTTTTTAACTTTTTTAAAAAATTTTAAAACCATACTTTAATGGGTTGTCGGCCTATCAAGCTGCGCGATCCGCACTTCATTCCTCTTCGCAATCACTACGGTGAACACAACATGGGCGTGCATGAAGGCCACCGACAGAAAAGTACTTGGGGGTTTGGGTTAAACCCCTCCCCATAAATATTATTTTTTTTAAATAAAAAAAATTATTTATATAAACATTTTAATAATTTTAATAATTTTTATTTATTAATTAAAAATGATTTTTTAATAAATTACTTTATTTAATAAAATTTATAAAAATATAAAATTTCTAAAACAAACTTTCCCTTATAAAACATATTTATTATTTTTTTATTTTAAATTTTTTTAATTTTTCTCAACATTAACTTGATAGAGAAAATATGAGCATCCAATCAAATTTTCTCTTTAAATTTTTTTTTTTAATTTCAAAACCCTATCCCAGTTTAATTTCTCAAATTCTTTCATCTACAACAAGGGTTTTAACGATATTTTAGTCCCCAAATATACAGAGAATTCCACAAGCATTCCAGTAAATCCAAAATATAATACTGAAAGATTCATCATAGAGAAGCACGCACAAACAATTCATAGTTATGAAGAAGACAGGAGAAATAGAAAACGTAATTTACTATGCGAATTGAAACACAAGAACCTACCTGGATTCTGATGCTAACAACGAAATGCCCAGAAGATTTGCGAGAGACTTCGCTTCTATCCAAGAACTTCTCTCTAAAAATTTCCCAACATTTGCTTCCAAAATCTATGTCCAAATTCCTCCTTTTTGAAAAATGAACCTTCAACTGGTGATAAGGAGTTCTCTCCTCAAATTGGGGCACTAATTGTGTGTTCACCTGAGTGGACTTCTTGCTCACAAGACTCGAACTTTAAAATAACTTTTCTTAATCTTTCTTTTTATCTTTTCCATGCACATCAAATGAATTATTAATTAACTTTATTTAATTTCCACTTGACTTCACTTTTTAATTAATTTATTAACTTTTAAATCTCATGCACACTTTATTTAAATATCTTAATTAAGTTCACATGTTTTATCTTTCAAATTAATTTCTTATATTTTAATCTCATGCACACATCATGCGAACTTAAAACTTTTCATAATTTAATATCTTTTCACTTTTTAATTTATTTTAGAAACTTAATTTATAAAATATTTATTAACTCAATTAATAATAATATTTAGCATTTATTTAAAAATGAACTCTAAATATATTATTATTAAATTAAATAAATATTATCACATTCTAAATTTATTCTTATAACTTCTATCTTCAAATTTAATTCTTTTTATTTAATTAATTTTTCAATTAATTAAATATAATCAAATATTAAAATATCATAATAATTTTCCATTAATTTAATCTTTTAATTAGACTTAATCAATAGAAAATGCATCAAAGACTCATAAAGTAAAATAAAAAAATCCATCATAGAAAAACACATACAAAATCAAACTAAAAGGTTATAATCACAAATTAACATCATTCGAAGGGTACTTGACTCAAATACTTGTCCTAATTTTCAATTAGGATAAATGGCTTAAAGGTTTAGGATTTGGACTTAAGAATTTATCTCCCCTCTCTTACCATTGAGCTAATGCAATAAGGTACGCTCATCTTGGTAATTCAGGGAAGTCAATACCCAGTACCTTCAACCTACATAAAATCTATGCATGAATAGACACAATATTCTAAGCTAAACAGGTAATGGCAGGAAGTGGTGCATCATGTAGATCTTGACTAGCAAGTGACTACAACTCCCTTCCTTAACCATATCAGAAATGCCATACATAAAGAAAACAAACACGCGCACCATACATGTGTAGTATGGGGTAAGTATCCATAAAAAAACACATATAATCCATCCAACTAATCATCATCACTAACTGAAATCACTAAATAATCATCATACATACATGAAATATAGAGTACCAAGTAATCTCATTGTAAAATAAGCTGAATGTAAAATAATATCTAATAATTTCAAAATAATAATACTAATCATCAAACATAAAACTGGCCTAAAAGAGTTTGGCAATGATAGCAAAAATGCAAACTAGGGCAGGCACTACATGAATCATTCTAACAAGTGATGCAGAGAAAATATCCTAACAAAGTAGTCTTAATAGGCTTGTGTAAATCTCTTAACTGAGTGCTTGTTTTATTGCAAGTTTAAGTCACCTCACAAGGCACACTTTTAACATGGTGTTTAAATCCTTTAATAGGGTGAGACCTAACAGTCTTTGTAAGCCTTTAACAAGGCAAACCTTTCATAGGATAGATCATATTTTTTATCAAACTTCTTGTAATCTTAATTGGCTACAATTTACAGCTGTAGTAATGAATATTTGTAAGTGTCATCCCCACCCTAGTTTTACCTTCTCATTGGATGGTTTTTTGGTAACAAATTAATTGTGTTATGTGTTTATTTGTTTCATGCTATGGATGAACATGTGAAGTTAGCTATTTCAGTTTACAGACTAAATTGTGAGATGGATGTGTGGTGAATGTTTTATGATTAAATTTTTGAAGTATTTGATTCACCTCCCCTCTTAGAGTTTACTTTCTCATTGTTATTTTCAACAATTGGTATCAGAGCTTTGTTCTCTAGAAAGAAAAGTTTTATAGCTTTGAGGAAAGATCTTGACAATGGAAGTCTACAAGTTGGGAAAGACTATTGAGAACCAGAAGATTCAAATCCAACTTGCCCTACACCAACTCATGGAAGCAAGAGAAGAACTACAGTGTTGATTGAGAAAAAGGAATGAGATGGCTACTCAGAAAAATGACACTTATTACCAAGAGGAAGACACTAGTGAATTATTTGCAAATGGAAACTCAAGTGAGTTTGATATAGTATTTTTTGATCTAATGGAAAAAAATGATGCCTTAATTGAAGAGGTCAGAGATCTTAAGCAGAATAAGAAGTCCAATCAGTATTGATATGTGAGGTAACCAAAAAGAAAAGTAAAGCTAAGAAATAAAAAGTCATGATTGAAGATGAAAAAAGAAAACAGTTTAACTGACTAGAAGAGAAGACATCAGATGTACAAAAGATTGGTAACATGCAACTGGATATAATGAACCAATTGATGATTGATAATCATGAATTAAATGGAAATGACATTGAGATCATAGCCCTGAAGTTATAGAATGAACAACTAAGGAATGAGCTGAAGAAAGGAAAGGAATTTTATGAAAGTTTCAAAAAATCTAGTGAAACCATCAAATACTTTGAGAAACTGATGAGATCTCCTAGATTTAGAAATGATATTGTTGGATTGGGATACACTAGTACTAAGGAAGGAGAATCATCTAAAAGTGGTGAACAAAGAATCAAAAAAGGTAAGAAATACAAACTCACTTGTCATAATTGTGGAAAGTTAGGTCATAGTCCAAATTTTTGTAGGAGCAACAATGCAAATCAGGACCCTAAGTAGAAATTCAAGGGTTAGTGTCATAACTGCAACAAGCAAGGACATCAGGCACCTAAATGCAAGACCAAGACCTTAAGGACATAAATATTTGAAGGATATTTCCAAAATTGTTAGAAGTATGGACATAAAAGTATATGAATGCAAATCTAATGCCAAGTAGACATCAAACAAGTAGACAAAGGTACAAAAAAATGGAAAATCTTACAATTGGGATTATAGTACAAGGTACAATTGTCACTATTGACAAGAATATGGACATGTTCCTAAGAATTGTATTAGAACATATTTTAGAGGCAACTACAATAGATGGTTGTGTAATGCCCCGCCAAGGAATCTAAAGAATTAACCTAAGTTTGCCAAACAATTTTTTTTTAAAACATGAAAGATAAACCATTCACAACTTATAGATAGTAACAGAAGCAATAGTAACATCCAATTGAAAGTAAAAATAACATAAGATAATAGGTTACATTCTTAAAAGATCCCTTAACGTTGTAGCTTGTAACTTCCATTAAGCTTTCATTTAAGCTTGTCCAAACACACTAGGAGACCCTCTATTTAAAGGCCTCTAAGATGCATCTAGAGTGTCTCTAGAAACAACTAGAAGATAAGCATGACAACCCAGCATGAGTCTTCTCCAACCTTCTAGATAAGTCTTAAGGTTGTAGACACCATGTGCTCAAATAAAATGCTAACTTCTAACTGTAGACAAGTAGTGCATTCTTAGAGTGCAAACATCTATGTTGTCTACATGACAACTCTCGAGAATTTGCAAACTCCTATGTGAGAAAATATTAAAGTAATGCACATTAATTAATTTAATATTTACTTTACTCTTTCCAATTTTATTTATTTAATTATTAAATCTTGTGCACTAACTTTAATATCTCCACTTTTCAATCTTAATATATTTATATTTTAGTCACATGAAATCTAGAATCTTTTAATAATTTAAAATATATTTTTCACTTTTAAATTTTATTTTCCAAAACTTAATTGCTAAAATATTTATTAGCTTTAATAATAATATTATTTAGTCATTTATTTAAAAATGAACTCCAAATATATTATTATTAAAATAAATATTGTCACATTCCAAATTTAAACTTTTAACTTTTATTTTCAAATTTAATTATTTTATTTAATTAATTTCTCAATTAATTAAATAAAATAAATATTAAAATACCATATTAATTTTTCAATAAATTAAACCATTAATTAAATCTTTTAATTAGGCTTAATTAATAGAAAATACATCAAAGACTCTCAAGATAAAATTATGAAAACTCATCATAGCCAAAATACATACAAAATCAAACCAAGGGCTAATATCACGAATTACATTATCCAACGTATTCAGAAAGTACTCAACTCAGATACTTGTCCTAATTTTCCAATTAAAACAAATGGCTTAAAGGGTTGGAATTTGGACTTGAGAATTATCTCCCCTCTCTTATCATTGAGATGATGTTATAGGGTATGTTCATCCTGATAATTCAGGGAAGTCGATACCCGATACCTGCAACCTGCATAAAAACTACACATGTACAAGCACAATATATATACTAAGCTAAACAAGTAATAGCAAGAAGTGGTGCATCATGTAGATCCTGACTAGCAGGTGACTATGACTCCCTTCCTTAAACACATCAGACACACCATACAAGAGCAAACACGCAAAGCAAACACGCACACCATACACATGCAAGTATGGGGTATCCATAAGAAAACACATATGATAATAAATCATCTTACTAATCATCATTAATAACTGAAAGCAATGTAATAATCATCATCAATAATTGCGAACACTAAAAATAATCATCATACATACATGAAATGTAGAGTTTAAGTAATCTCATCACATAATAAACTGAATCCATAGCACAATATCTGATAATCTCAAAAGAATGCTACTAACCAACAACATCAAACTAGCTCTAAAAGAGTTTAGCAATGATAACAAAATGCGAACTAGGGGCAAGCACTACAGGTTGAGTGAGACTACATGCTTTATTTGTTTGAAGACTGATCACATCATTAGAAATTGTCCACCTAGATCATTAGCACGAAGCAATGGAAATAATAAAGGCAAAGAAAAGGTCAATGTTGAGAAGATCAAAGTGCAGATGAACAAGACATGGAAGAAGAAGGAAGATTTTAGGACATCAAGTTCAGATGAGACCACTTCATCCAATGGATTAAGTGACCACATCACCCCCAACTAGGTAAGTAAAAGGTATGTGTGGGACTAATATTTCAATGATATATTTTACACCAAAAATCTAATTTTTAAAAGGATAATATATGCATTAATTATTTATGCAATGTATTGGTTAGAACCTGGAAGAAATCTATAGTTTTGTAAGTTTACATGTCATTGTCGATCATGGAAGGTTTCATAGTTAAACCAAGCATGAATGGAATTTTAGTTGTTATCAACTAATGAAGGTATGGTAGTATTGTCTAAGTTTTCTATGTGAACCAAGCATAGTGTAAATAAAGTATAAATTGAGTGAGTTGGAAACCCTATGCTGACCAAGCTTATAGTTGTGTAAGAATTAAGCATTTATTGCAAAATTCTAAAGGTTATATAGTCATTTCTTGACTCATTTGCATTACCAGTGATTAGAGAGAGCATGAAGAGCATGAAGGAAAATTGCAAAAGGAGATTCTTATGTTTACAAACTGAATTCAACTTCAACTCGACATACTCATCAAATTGGAAAGGTACTTTACTGGTATTGAGTTTCATTGTTTGAATTTTTGTGAATGCTAAGTATCAAATGTGGCAACTAGCTCTTCTGAAAGTGTTAGGAAAGAGGGAAAGCAATTTTTTAATGTGAAACTAATTAGTAATGATGTAAGACAACCACCTTTCTGAGAAATACCTAAAATTGCATACAAAGGAGACACATCAGGTGTGTTAATAATGATACCACCAAAAGTTCGTATGGTTCAAGATGCCAGGTGTTGTTATACTTACAAAGTTGGAAGTATAAGAGATATGGAGATAAGGGATTTGTATAGTCAATTTTATCATGATGGAGTCTTAAGGGAAGAGAATAAAATTATAGAAAATAAAGGATTGCCCTTGCCCTAGATTTCTATAATGTATTCAAGACTAAATGGATAAATATTATGCTCAGTGAAATACATGATGACTTCATATGGTTGGAAAATGGACCAATTAAGATCACTAAAAGGATCATCAATTGAGTGACAGGGTATCCTACCATAGAAAAACCTAAGAGCATGGGAAGTGATTCCAAGGAGATATGTAGTGCCTGCCCTTGGTTCACATTTTGTTATCATTGTTGAACTCTTTTAGGGTTAGTTTTATGTTGATGGTTAGTGGTATTGTTTTGAGACTTTCAGATATTATGTTATGGATTCAGTTAATATGTGACGAGATCATTTAGACTTTACATTTCATGTATGTACGATGATTATTTTCAATGTTTGCAGTTATTAATGATGATTAGTAAGATGATTTATTATCATATGTGTTTTCTTATGGATACTTACCCCATACTTGCATATGTATGGTGTGTGTGTTTGCTCTTATGTATGGCGTGTCTGATGTGGTTAAGAAAGGGAGTCGTAGTCACCTGCTAGTCGGGATCTACACGATGCACCACTTCCTACCATTGCCTGTTTAGTTTAGTATATATTGTGCTTGTACATGCATTGTTTTTATGTAGGTTGCAGGTACTGGGTATCAACTTCCCTAAATTGTCAGGATGAGCATACCCTATCACATTATCTCAATGATAAGAGAGGGGAGATAAATTCTCAAGTCCAAATCCCAACCCTTTTAAGCCATTTGTCCTAATTGGAAATTAGGACAAGTATCTGAGTTGAGTACCCTCCGAATGCGTCAGATGATGTAATTCATGATATTAACCCTTGGTTTGATTTTATATTGATTTTGGCTATGATGGGTTTTCGTTGTGAGTCTTTGATGTATTTTTTATTAATTAAGCCTAATTAAAAGATTTAATTAATGGTTTAATTTAATGAAAAATTAATATGATATTTTAATATTTATTTTATTTAATTAATTGAAAAATTAATTAAATAAAATAATTAAATTGGAAAATAAAAGTTTAAAGTTTAAATTTGGAATGTGACAATATTTATTTTAATAATAATATATTTAGAGTTCATTTTTGAATAAATGACTAAATAATATTATTATTAAAGCTAATAAATATTTTTGCTATTAAGTTTCGAAAATGAATGTAAAAGTGGAAAAGATATTAAAATTATTAAAAGATTCTAGATTTCATGTGATTAAAATATAAATATATTTACTTTTAAATAAGTGAAATTATTAAAGTTAGTGCATGAGATTTAATAAATTAATTAATTAAATTAGAAAGAGTAAAGTAAATATTAAATAAATTATTATGCATGGTTTTAATATTTGCTCACATAGGAGTTGGCAAATTCTTGGGAGTTGTCATGTAGACAACACAGGAGTTTGCACTCTAAGTATGCACAAGTTGTCTACACTTAGGAGTTAGCATTTTATTTGAGCACATGGTGTCTACAACCTTATGACTAATCTAGAAGGTTGGAGAAGATGCATGCTTAGTTGTCATGCTTATCTTCTAGTTCTTTCTAGACACATTCTAGATGCATCCTAGAGGCCTTTAAATAGAGGCTCTCCTAGTGTGTTTGGACAAGCTTAAATGGAAGCTTCAAAAGCTTACATGCATTTGAGAAGCTCATATGCCTCTACATACTCATATGTTTCTACATGCTCTTATGCTTCTTCTAGCACTTCTAGTCTCTTGGAGGATTTGGTTAGCTTGGATCTTGGAGGAATTGTGAATGTTGGAGAAGGAAGGGATTTTCTATAGACTTTTGAGGCATAGCAAATTAGCATCAATGTCCAAGTGCACTCATGATAATCAATTATTCTATTTACACGCTTTCTCTTCCTGTCTTCATCGTGTCTGTTATATGTGTCTGAAACTTCTCTATGATTGAATCTGTAATTTAAAATTGAAATCTAGATATTTTATTTGGCTGAGAAGAAAACAATAGAAAACCCTAGGTCCAATTGAGGAGGAAATTAGATTTGAAATGGGTTTGGGTTCGAATTAGAATCAATTTGAGAAAAGATGATTTCAAAATTTATAGTTAAACCTATTGGATGGATTAATGGTTAAATTTAGAGAACAATTATTTTAGAAAGAAAATTCTTAATTCAAAGAATTTGAAAACTCTTCTTATTTAAAAGCTACATTCATGTTCTCTTTTTAAATATATAGAATCTGCATACTTTTATAGAATATATGAATACATATATATATTTACAATGTTAAATACTGAAATGCTTATCAACAACCTATATATATATATATATATATATATATATATATATATATATATATATATATATATATATATATATATATATATATATATATATATATATATATATATATATATATATATATATATATATATACACATACATATATAAATATATATACATGTACGTATATACATATATATATAAATACATATATACATAGAATCGTAGTGGAAGAAAACTATAAATTCGAATGGCGCATTTGATGAACATTTTATAAAAAATGTTATATAAAAATAAAATTTTATATATGTGTTGGAGGGGTGGGATAAATTCCCACCCCCCGTACCCCATCTTCTTATCGGCGATGTACCTGTGCAGGTCGTAGAGTACCTGCAAGTACGTAGGATACCTGCAACTCGCGGGCCGCACGGCTCGCAATACTTTCATTCAGCATTTTTTTTTTATAATCGCTTAAACTTTGAAGCGCCTCCCTCATTAATATATTATAAAGTTTTTTTTAATTCGATTAAGTTTTAATATTAGATTTTAATTCATTAACATTAGTTGACTTTTAATATTTATATTAACGTTGTTATTATATTTTAAATCGACTTTACTTATAAATAGATGTTTATGAATATTGTTACTCAACATTAATAGTATTAGGTATTAATTAATGTAAATTTCATTGAATATATTTAATAATATATATAGCTATCAATGGCAATATATGTTATTACGTATTATTTAATAGGTTATATAAAGTCATGACTAAACATTAATATTTGTAAAGTGACAAATATTAAATGTTATGCTCAATATGTTACATTGATTATTATTATAATCACAATAGTGCTAAATATGGATTATTAATAATAATCCGTTAATTAAATTAGAATAAAGACATTAGTATTCATAATGATGAATCTAGTATAATAGAATTTTCATTAAGAAGACTAAAGCAAATTGTTATTGCATTATCAGTATGAGTATTAGTGAGTTGGAGTCTAATGGTTGAATTTTAATATTGATTTTATTTAATGTATATTAAATACTATTTAATATATATTAAATAATTGTGAGATAATAATTTATATTGTGTTGATTTAAATTTAGAGACTCTAAATGATATTGGATTAAGATTGAATTATTATGTTAATACGTTTGAATTATTAAATAACCTATTGATATACCTTAATGGTGTTAAGAGTTAGCCAAATATTAACTAATGAGTTTATGGAAGGATTCTATAGATCGAGTATTTATAGTTTGATGAGTTTATTAATGTTTGTAAGGACTAGCAATCTATTAATAAACAATGGTATTAATGGTTTAAATAGTTATTGAATTATAAATCAACCTACATAGGGAAAATTTATTTGAGATAATAATATTTGGTATCGAGGATTTATTATAATTTGTTAATCTGGTCATTATAGATTTATTAATAAGATTCTCAATATAACTTGTTATTAAATATTAACAAGTTATTATTATTGAACTAGAAATATGAATATTTGTGTATTGGATTATGGCTGACTTTTAGTTATTAGCCAACTAATATTTATTGGATTGTTGGTATGGTTGTGTAATTATAAATTAAATCAATTAACTAGAGTTAACTGGATTTAATTAATAATTATGTTATATAATAGAGATTTATTTGATATAATTCTTTTAACGGGATTGTAAAAAATTGATATCAAGTTGATAGGTCTTATTCTAATAACTTGAATAATGACCTTAGATGTTTTAATGGTGAAACTTAGTAATATTGAATTTAAAACTATTAGAATGATAAAAGTCATGGAATTGTGTATCTAGGTTAATTGATTGATTTAATTGATCATTTTAATAAAATTATAATCTTCTTATTTGAAGATTGATAATTGGCTCTCTTATAATGTAACAAATAATGATCCTTGATCTATGTTAAAAAGAGAAGTAACATTAAGAAGAGTTAATCAATTAGAATATGGATCATAGTTAAATAAAGAGAACAAGATGATTAAGGGTCAATGATGATCAGATTAATGAATAAAGTATTTAGCCTTAAGCTATTCTTAGAATATTATGGAAGGATAATGCTATCGGGGAACAAACGGGTTGACTTGTAGGTCAAATGGTAAATCCTATACACTTGTAGTGTTCTTGCAAACAGAAAGCTGGAAACCTCTATACTGAACTCATCCATGTGATATTAGTAAACCAAAACATGTGTTTGCATTGTGTATTCTATATGCTTCTTGTTTTAGATTTTCGGGTTGACTAGTGTTGACCAGTCCTAGGTTGTGACCAGAGGCTCGGGAGTTATGAGATGTGATGGCATGTTGATCTTATTTGGTCTCGATCTTTATAAACCCAACCATGGTAATGTGATTGTATGCTCTATGAAATGTTTGTATTTACTGATTGTTATTGTTCATCAGTCTTCATGTGTGAAGCTAAGATGTATATGTATCTAAGACACTTGAGCTAATCATTTTTTAGTCATCGATCAGTTATCTTTGGTTTATTTTCCAATCACCATGATGGGACTAAAATGTTGATTTATTTCTTGATGATGTCATGTTGTGACATGTTTGACTCAACCATTTCGGAGTCTTCGATCAGTATGATTTTGAGATATTCTTGGTTGCTTGTTGAGAACCAATGGATATGGTGATTTATTTTGAAATATATTTTGGTTATTGAGAACCAATGGATACTTATGATTATCAGTGACGCCTTCAATTGCCAATAGAGAACTGTTGTGGTCATGATTTTCTATGGATGCTTCTCAGATGCTCATGGAGATTTGATGATTCTTATCATGGAGATTTGATGATTCTTATTGTGGATATTTGATACTTTATCATGGATATTTGATGTTTCTTTTTATGGATTATCTTTTGGTGTTTCTTTCCATTCGCTTGTATAGGACTGGAGTGATTTTATGATTCCATGAGCTTAGGGTAGGTAATCTGCTTGTAGTGTCAGGAAGTGGCTTGCAATGGGGGTTGGGGCCCTAAGTGGCTGCCAAGGTAACTCATTGTAATTTTGGTTAATAAGTGATAACATTTACACACTAAATGAGGATTAAATGAACCTAAAAAGATAATTTTTTTGATGTTCTCGCCCATGCCTCGAGTGCTTGTACAGACTCGGATGGGAGTAGAGAGAACGCATGGTTGTGACATTGCATTCCATAGTATGCCTTGTCAGTATAAGAGGATACTAGTGGCCGCATGAGATCAGTATGGACCCGTGGAGTTTAGCTAACTACCAAGGTAACTTGTACATGATAAATGTGATGACACTTTCCCACTTGCATAGTAGGTTTCCTACATGTCATTGTGTGCCTCTGAGAATTAGATGTCAATTTTGTGTGATGGAACCTTTGAGTTAGTATGCTTTTAGGATTCCTAGATTTAAAGAGTATTTTTATTCTTTATGATTTGATAGCCTATTTGAGACTTGAGATTACCTCCTCAGCATGGTGGGAGGGGACCACTTAGGTTCCATGTGGTCGGGTGGTAGTGTTTTTTCACTCTTATCATTTAGGATCCATTGAGACACTGTGGCTAAAGCATTCTTGGTTGGTATTTATCTTCATTTTGATTCTTGGATCATTATGATTGATGATATACCTTATGATGGATGTATTTACTAGCATGTTTCTTATATTGATGATTTGCATATGTTAGATGATGTTATCTTATGCTTTGCATGTTGGATTACTTTCTGCATATGATGTAGTATGATCTAGGTGTGACATTCCTACTATGTCAATACCGATGATCTTTTTAGTGATTTGGAATGTTACGCATGGAGGGATGGCTAAGATCCACGATGGTGTAATGATGCTATTAACGGTTGGGAGGAACCGTCCACTTAGTTACTTATGTTTGTAATAAATGGTTATCTTTGATGGGTGTTTATATCTTTATGATAATGATGTATCATGTATGACATGTGGTTTCATTTACTTTATCAGCATCATGAATTAATATTGGATGATGATGTACTTTATTTACATGGATGTTTATTCTTTCAAGCCTTTCATACCTTGTGAAATTTATAGTGGATGATTGAGCTAAACTAAAATGTAATTACAAAAAGGACACTTGTAATATTGTTTAAGAACATTGGATGTAACATTGCTAAAGATGTGATGTTAGATGAATAGTTAATTTAGATGTGATACAACGTTAAGGGATCTTAAAGAATGTAATCTGTTATGTTATGTTTACTTTCATTTGATTTGTTTCTATTGCTTCCATTACTATGTATAAGTTGTGAATGGTTTATCTTTCATGTTTTTTTTTTTTTTTAAATTGTTTGGTAAACAATTGTGAATTTTAGATTAACTCTTTGGATCCCTTGGTGGGGCATTACAATATAATTGAGAAGAACACAGGTGTAGTATGGGACAACAAGGGAATGTTTATAGATTCTATCTTAGACCCCCTAATTGTGTTTGTTGTGAGAGTGATAGCTCGCAAGTTCTTTCAATCTAGTAGAATGAACAATGTATCTTGCATGGCAATAGATTTGGGATACAAAATAGTAAAGAGAGACCATACCTATGACCTTTTTTAGTTTCAACTTCAACAATATCTAAAAACCTAGAGCTCATAAGGAAAACAAAGAGTGCATCTTGTAAATTTGGATCTTTACTAGTTTGTATATTCTTTTATGTGCAAAACACATTTCCTACATTTGGAAAAGTTTCTTGGATGACCAATAGGTCTATTATAGTTTAGATTATAGGATTCAAAGAGAAACTTGGAGATAACTTTGAGTCAGTAATGACTAGTTATTTTGAGGATTTAAAGAAATCCATGAAATGGAGACTAAGGATTCCTATGTCACTAGTGGATAAACATTGTAATGATGTTTTCTTCTTAGTTGATGTAGATTATACATATGTCTAGGTAGTTATTCCTAGGTTTAGATGGCTTAAGCCCTTACCATATGATATCAATATAGATGAGGCATCTATAGGTGTCATAGTTCTACTAGCAGAAGAAATTGATAAAACCACCACCTCATTTGGGAACTATGAGGAAGCTAAGTCTAGAATTCAATTTACTTAAAAACAACTTCTGTGGTAGGAAAGAAGTACAAACTTGTGAAGAAGATGAAAGAGATATTTGGTAAAGGGGGAGAAGAAGAGGAAGATGAAGATGATGATGGGGAAAAACAAGTTCAAGCCCCTTTGGCACTACTCAAGGACAAGGAGAAGAACAACAAGATGGGGAGTGTGAAGAATGTGTTGAAGAACATTTTCTCTCTTTACACCAAGTTATGTGGTGTGAGTCTTTTCACACATGAGATTCAGAGGCATGTTGAAAAACTAGAGGGAGATCTAAAGATTACATATAATACCTTAAAACTATCTCTTGGTCAAACTTAGTCACATTTTTAGAGACTTCTATCCACTTAAGGTAGGCTTGCTAAGCTAAAAGCACAAGATGCTAGCATTCGAGCTACCTTGATCAGTATCCAATCCATGTTGACCCCACACATGGAAGTATTGCATAAGGAACTAGCCTATGCTAAGACATTAATGAAGAAAGATTCTCATCTTTCCACTCATGATGGCTTAGTTGACATTGTTGTCGAGCTAGACATTCAATATCAATCTCTAGAGGTAGTGTGCAAGAATTGGGGTGTAGCATTGAAAATCATAATGGAGATCCATAAATAATTTTTGGATAAACACACTATCAGTGTACCACAGATGACACAAGTGTCAAAAGGGGGGATATAGTATATAGGGGGATAGTGAAGTGAAGGGGAACAATTATGCATAAATAGGTTACAACAAATATACTCAACAAGAGTATCATATTTAGATATAGAAAGGAAACATTTAATCAAGGAGAATAATGGAGAAATGAGGTATGACTATTAGTCATCCATTTTGCAAAATTTTGAAGTTTTTGAAATTTTTTATATGAACCAAGTCACAGATATATATTGTTTTAGTTATGCTCATAATACAGATTGTATATGTATGAAAACATGTTTTTTCCACTCATGTCAAAGGGGGGGATCGTTAATCTAATATTGGTTTTGACAAGGCAGTGACAAAACACTTATTCCTTATTCAACAAAATTATAGTGCAATTCGAGTGACCAAAGAAAGCTAAGAGATCAATGTGAGCTTAGTGATCAAGGCATGCTGAGGATAAGCCAATAATATATGTCGAGTGATATACATAGTAAATATCAAGCACCAATATGTGTTGAGCAGATAGTTAGTGCCGAGTTAGTCATGAGCTTAGTAAACAGGTTATTTTGAGTCATTCAAGAACTGAGTTACAGCATTAAAGATATAGTGAATGTTGAGAATCAGAGACTTCAATTGTCGAGTGAATAGTTTTGGACATAGTTGTTTATAATGGCAAAAACATCTATGTAAACTATTTTTGGGCTGACCTAAGGGTTGTTTTATGATTCTAGAATATGTATATAGATGTATATTATGAATCCCTATGTAGTACATGTAACCAATCAAATTGAGGGATGTTCTAAGAAAATGGATCAACAGCAACCATTGATTCTAACCTAACCCTAGCCAACTTGGGTTTACTTAAGGAGACAAAACCTAAATACTTTGTAAGGCATCAAGGAAAAGAAGGAGATGCAAGAGAGATTAATGCTAAGTATATAGAGAGCATTCATGGTGCCTATGGAGGTTGTGATAATGATATGTTATGAATTGTAAAATCAATTAGTGAGAACAGAGGAAAATAGAGAGAGGATAGAGGAGACATATCTGATCAAAAGGATCAAGTACACACCAAGAAAGAGAATATCTGACATCTAGCAATAGAGTTATAACTAAAGTATCATGTTGATGAATCATTCTAACAAGTGATGTAGAGAAAATATTCTAACAGAGTAGTCTTAATATGCTTGTGTAAATCTCTTAACCGAGTGCTTGTTTTATTGCATGTTTAAGTACTCTAACAAGGCACACTTTTAGTTGGGTGTTTAAATCCCTTATTAGGGTGAGACCTAATAGTCTAGGATAGATCAAAGTTTTTTTATCAAACTTCTTGTAACCTTAATTGGCTAAACTTTATAGCTGCAATAGTGAAGATTAGTGGGTGTCATCCCCACCTAAGTTTTACCTTCTCATTAGAGGGTTTCTGAGTAACAAATTTATTGTCTTATATGTTTATTTGTTTCATGTTATGGATGAACATGTGTAGTTAGCTATTTTAGTTTACATGCCAAATTATGAGATGGATGTATGGTGAATGTTTTATGGTTAAAGTTTTGAAGTATTAATTAACATGCCCCCCCCCCAACCTCTCATAGTTTATTTTCTCATTGTTATTTCCAATATATTATTGTGGGACTGGTATTATCTGAATGCTCTTAGATGAACATTAAGGATAATAGAAACTCACCACCCAATGATGGAATCTTAACATCAAAAGAAGATAGAACACCCAAATGGGGAGATGCAGAAGATATAGATAAAGCCATGTAGGGTGGGGAAGGAGGAAATGGAGATGAATGGATAGATGTGGAGAGTAAGAAAAAGGTGAACAATAAGAAAAAGGAGATTAATCAAATTTGACAAAAAAAAATCAAATGATTATTTGAAGCACAAGGAGCAGAAAAATTTGAGATGCTGGTTATTCTCATACACCAATAGAGAAGCCTTAAAATTTGGAAGAAGAAGAAAAAATTGGACGCAACCAGAAGTATAGCATGTGGTAGTCAAAGGACTATCTTGGACTCAAAATCATTCCATAAGAAATGAAGATCATCTCATGGAATTTGAGAGGATTAAATAATTCTCATAAGAAAGAAATGGTGAGGAATATGATTAGAGATAATAAATTTGATATTGTGCTTCTTCAAGAAACTAAGATGCCTAAGGATAATGTAGAAAGTTTTTTTCTTTAGCAATGGTGAGATCTTTGGTGGAGATGTTGATGGGGCTTTTGGGGATATGAAATTTATTTGGAATAGTAAAAATATTCATGGGGAACTTATATCTTAGAATAGGAATTTGATTAATGTCATATTTTTTAATACTAAGGATAGCACCTCTTGGGTGCAAACTAATGTCTATACGCCCAATACCAAGTGGGGAAGGAAAACTTGTTGGAAAGGTATTGATAATCAGAGGAGGGATTTTGTGTATGAAGATTGGGTAAATAAGGGGGATTTTGACATACCTTTGAAAGAAAATGAGAAAATGGGGGGAATTCAGCTCAATTTGGATAGTAGAATGGATTTGATGGAGTTTATTGACAATCATATGCTTCATGGCATGGACTTGCAAGTTTTAGAGTATACCTAGATGAACAGAAGAAGGGGTAAGGATCTTATTCAAGTTAGACTTGATGGAGAACTTATTAGCAATGAATGGTTCCAATGTTATAATTATTCCTTAACGGTTCATATTAGAGTGGGATCTTATCATTATTCCATCTCTCTTTTGGATGACCTTGCCTCTATTAAGAATATTTCAAAAAAATATGGATTTTACACCCTAATTTTTAAAATCTTATAAAATAATGGTGGGGGGTTAAGGTTGAGGAGACTACAACATTTAAAGTTACAAAGAAGCTTAAAAATGTAAAACATAATTAAAAGATGGAATAAAGATACTTTTGGAATATCTTTGATAGCAAAAGAAATATTCTTGAGGGGTTGAAAGAGATAAAGGATAGTATTTAGGTTGAGGGATATGAGAAAGTTTCTAGAGAGGAGGAGGACTTGAATTTGATCAAGTTACATGAAGTTGATCAAGTTACATGATATTATTACCAAGGAGGAGATTTATTGGAGGCAGCAATCTAGGAAATATTTTATCAAAGAAGGGGATAGGAACACAAAGTATTTTTGTATGACTACTATGAAACATATAATGGTTAAAAAAAAATTAAGATTAAAATTGAATAATTTTATCACTAAGGATGATGAGGAGATCAAAAGGGAAGCTATTAGGTGATGCAGGAGCATCCAGTAGTGTAAGGGCAATCTTGTATCACCCAAAAATATGCTTAATTTTAGTTTTTATTTAAAGTACTTTTATTTATAAATACCCATTTGGGTAAAATAAAGGTTCCAACTCTCATAGTTCCACTATTGATTTTCTGGGTTAGAGTTTTTTAGCACCTTGGGATATGAACCAATATTAAAAAAATGGGTTATTTTGTAATTAAGCCATAATTATGATTAGTTAGAGGGTGTAAGTTGAAGGGATGATTATAATTATTATTTAAAGCACTCTAGAAAAGGAATCAGGTCAAAAGGCTTTATGGCTTGAACATTATTGCAGTTTTAAATTGCCAAGAGACCCCCTAAGAGCACTTAAAAGCCAGATTTGAGGCACTAAATGGCCTTGTGCAGGCATGAAAGTGGAGAAAAAGCAAAGATGGTCCATAGGCCTATATAGAACTTGAAGAGACTTTTGGAAATGTAAATGGTTCATCAATCAAAGTCTTAGATCAAAAGTTATGCCTCCTAGAATTTGGACTACCATTTATGGATTCTTCTAAATTTACACCAAATTTTGACATGATTTCTAGAACCTTCTATTTTGGTGGTGGATGCCAAGTAGCATATTCTAGAATGTATTCCTAACCCTAAACCTAACTAGGGTTTATTTAAGAACATTTATGGTATTGTAAAGTAGTCTTTGGTGGAGTGTGGGAGAAGGTACTAGAGGAGAGTTTTCTCCAAAATTAGACAACATTGTAAGCCCATAGGGCATGTCTTTGAGTCTAATTGATCATTCTAATGAATGTAATAGTAGATCACTTTTGATAATAATATTCTCCTTTTCCTGTTGGGTTCATTTTGGTCTTGGGTTGTGCCTTTATTAAGTGGTATCAGAGCAGTTTTTCTTGAGTGTGTAGATAGAGAGTTGACTATGAGGCAGTTTGCATAGGAATGTGTGGTTGTGTTTTTTGATACAATAAGATGCCTCCATGAAGGGATCATGGTAGAAGGTCCAAAGTTGTTACTTCTAAGGTTAGAGCCCTCTAGAGACAAGTCCAGGCATTACACGAGGAAATCTGCAGAGGGATGAATGTTGTCATAGGTGATGAAAGTGAGGAAGAAAATGAAGAAGAAGGAAATATTAGGTAGGAAGGGGAAGGAGATGGAGAAATCCTAAACTATTTAGAGGAGAAGCTTTTTAGGGACATTTCCAAGCTTGGAAAAATATCTAAAATTGATGTTGGCATGTTTTCAAGAAATCTAAACCCAGATGAGTTGATCGACTAGATCAATGAGTTGGAGGAATATTTTGAGTATAAGGATATCAAGGACCCTGATAGGGTTAGGTTTACAAAGGAAAAAATTAAAGGCCATGCCAAATTCTAGTGGCAAGAGATTCAACTAGAAAGAAATAGAAGAGGAAAGAAGAAAACCACAAGATGGGATTGCATGGTGGACAAACTAAAGAATCAATTCATTCATGTTGATTATGAGCTTGATTTGTTCAAAAATATGCAAGGGCTAAAGCAGGTAGGAAAATCTATCCAAGAATACACAAAGGAATTTTATCAAGTCCTTATTAGGGTAGGGTATGCAGAAGAAAATAATGAGAAGGTTGCATGTTATCATAGTGGTTTAAGGCCTAGCATTCAGGAAGAGTTAAGTCTAGTTAGAATGACTAGCATTGAAGAAGCATACCAATTTGCATTGTGATTTGAGGAGAAGCTAAAGAAAAAGTTTGATGGAATAAAAAGAGGGTTTAGTCAAGGAGGAAGAGCTGATGGTAGGTCATTTGGAGGTTGAGATGAGAACTAGAAGAAAAATGAAGATGTGGGTACTAGCCAAAACTAGAGGAATGAGGGTTTCAACCCCTTCCATGATCAAAACTTTGTAGATTAGAGAGGAAGAGGTAGAGGACATGGACAAAGATCAAGAAGAGGAGGCTTACATGATACCTATTTTCATTATAATGAAGAAGGTCATCATGCCTTTGAATTCCCTTAGTGCCAAGGAAGGATGGAGAGGAGAGCTAATGGTCAAGCAATGGTTACTCATGTGGATCATGATGCATAGTCATCACATTTAGAGGATTTAGAAAGAGGAGAGGTTCTAGTTAATGAAAGGGTCTTACTAAGTGGTGAAATTTAACCTACACAAAGGAGGAGTTTTTTTCATACCAGGTGCAAGTGTTAGGGTCAATTTTGTGATTTGATTATTGATGGTGGAAGAACTAAAAATTTAGTGTCAGAGGAGATTCAAAGCTAAAGTTCAAGAGGGAGAAACACTGCAACCCTATCAAATTGCTTGGGTGTAGGATGATCATAAGGTCTTGATTAGTGAGCAATGTTTGGTAAAATTTAGGATTGGGAGTTACCATGACAAGGCTCTCTTTGACATCATTCCAATGGATGTCTGTCATTTATTGTTGGGAAGGTCATGGCAGTTTGATAGGAATTCTATACATGATGATCATGCAAATACATACTATCTGACAAAGGATGGAGTTTGTCACAAATTGAAGCCCATGATAAAGGAGTTTGAAAAGGTATATATTAGTGCTAGGGTATGTGTTGTTGATGGAATAAAATTTATGGATAGCATGAAATATCAACAAGTGTGTTATGCTTTAATTCCTAGAAAAGATAAGGAAGGTAGTAATGAGATTCCACTTGAAGTTTTAGGTATATTAAGTGATTATGGAGATGTCACCTCTAATAATTTTCTAGAAGGGTTTCTTCCAATAAGTCAAATCATTCATCAAATAGATTTAGTTTTTGTAGCTAGTTTTCCTAACAAGGTTGCTCGTAAGATGACTCCTATTGAGATTAAGGAGCTAAACAGACAAGTTCAAGAGCTATTGAGGAAAGGTTTGATTCAAGAAAGCCTAAGTCCATGTGTCATACCTATTGGTGTGATTTTTCATAGTATAAAAAAAATTCTAATGTTTGGATGAAAAATCAATTAAGTCTTTGTTTCTTGCAGACTAGGGTTTTATTGTGTGAAATTCTAAAAATTATTATATTACCCTAATTATGCACAGTTCTGTAAGTTGTGTATTCCCTTTAAATTCTTAGGGTTTGGCTTTAAAATTATCCATAAAAAGGCCCTAAGTGCATAAAAAACCCTTATACCTTGATTTTATGTTGCCCAAATTTTCAAATTTGAAAAAAGGGGGGTTTTCTTTAAGTATCTTGGCGAGATGTTTTATCCTAATGTTTTGTTTGCATCAGAATATTTTTAATCCTTGTGATAAACCTTTCATGTGCCTTTAATTGCGATATTCCTTTTAGGACACTAGGTTGAAGATTTTTTTCAAACATCGTTGATCTTGTTTTGATCAACAGACGGTGCATCCCCGCATTATGAAGTTGTAGGTCTTTAAGTAATGCGGGGAAGTGCATTTGTGACACGTGTCACAGTGGGGCCAAACTATGAAGAATGCAAAAGTCATGCCATAGGATCTAACAATTGTGCTTAGTTGGAACTACTCATCCATGTTGGTCAGAAAGGTGTCATAAATAAATGCAACAGTCAGAACACGCGGGTTAACAATAATCATTTCATTGGCCCAAGTGGATAATGCAAGCATAAAATAAAGGGTTGTTTCTGATCGTCGATCTTGTCTAGATCAAGGGCCAATGCATCCCCACATTATGAAGATGAAGGTTTTTAAGCAAAGCGGGGATGTGCCCTGCAAAGATGTGTCCATGGTGATGTCAAAGTTTTGCCTAGATGCCCGGCAGGATGAAATCTTATCAACCGTAGATCTTTCAAAGATCTACGGTTAGCGCACCCTCGTATTATGAAGTTGTAGGTTTTTAAGTAATACAAGGAAGCACATTTGTGACACGTAGCATTTTTCTAAAAACTATAAAGCTTGTTATTTTTAAATCAGAACCGTGCAATCTGATAAAATCTACGGATGGGATTCAAACTTGAATGAACATTGCAGGCAACGGTTACTGAGAGTAAATGTGATTCAGACCTTGTGCGTGCGGTTTAAATTTATGAAAAGAGCCCACGATTTCACCATTAATGAACCATTGAAGTGCAGAAAGAACATCAGGGCATTCAAGATTTTAGAGCTAGGGTACAGAAATTCTTGGTTTTTACTCCAGTAAAATTGCAGAAGACATCATATAGTAGTGCAGAAGTGTGAATTCTGGCGGGTAAGTGCTCTGTGACTTTCTAAGTAAATTGGAAGCATCTGTTGTTGTGAATTTCTTAGGGTTCGTTCAAAATGCCTCCTTGAAAAGAGTTTACTGGTCAAAAGGATTATTTAAAACGCTCCCTACATGATGATTTTCTTGAACAATTCCCCTTATTAGTGCATGAATTAACTAAGGGAAGGGAACTCATTCTGAAAAATCCTAGAATAGTTGTAGCAAAAGGCTTTTATGACAAAGCTAATTGGATAACGGATGCCCAGGTTTCCATGGGAGGTCTGGAGTTGTTTAAGAAATGGTTTTCAGAATGAAAACTGGACACTCCTATGAGTAATGTTTGGGAATTTGATATTGGAAAATTAATAGTCCCCATTGTTTTCTTTGATAGTGATTTATTGATGGACCTGGAAAAGAAGTATGATCCTATCACGGGATGGGTAAAAAATCATTTTGGAATCAATCTTTTTAAGGTTTTCCCTAAGTTGTTCAGTGAGGTTTTCAACCTTAAACCTAACCACGTTGTGCATGAAATCATTGATATGGATGATTTGCAAGCCAGATATGATGCACAACGAATGTACTTGAGAACAAGGCCACTATAGGAGCATGCTGCCAACGTCGGTAATTTGCCTGTGATTACAGCCAGTACCCCAGAGCCATTGTTGAGAAGACATTTCAACTTGAGAGCCCAAGCACTATATTTTTCTCTTTGCAAGATCTTTGGGATAGATGAAGGTGATCAAATTCTAGGTTCTTTTGTCCTCTTAATTGCTCAAACCCTTCAATTTGGGATGAGTACCATTCTGGATTTTGCCACTTTTCTAGCAAAAGAGATTCACAATGGTTTGGTTGGAATAACAAAGGGAAAAGTAAACAAACCATTCTATTGGTATTCATTGATGATGCATGTAAGCTTATACAAAGGATATACTTTCTTCTCCAAGGGTATGGAGTTGGAAACAACAAAGGATGGAGAGAGGAATCTAGTACAGTCGTGGAGTGTGGATATGACTTCAGAAGCCATAGATGCTAGATATGTAAGATTTGACAGGTATTTTGCATCAAAGCTTAGACTGCTTTTAAGAGGAGATAGCCCTAGAATCCCACAAGCATTGTTAGAATTGGTCAGACCCAAGGACCATGCTAAAGGGTTACTTGTCAGTCATAACTGGGGGGATATAATTCCCTACAATGTTTCAACAATAATAAGAGTTTATGGTTTTTTGGGAAAACCTCATGTACTACCATTTCATGTGCCTTTAAAGATAGGGATTGTTGAGCTCTTATGGCAGACAGGTACTATAGATGAGAGGGAATTGGTTAAGAAGGGCACTTTCCTTCCAATGGTTACTGTGGTGCATGATTTTCTCTTTGTAAAAAAGGGGTGGAAGCACTTAAATTTGTTTTTGGATAGGTACAACATGGTAGAATCTCACACCCGATTCATTGACCCCGAAGGATTCTATGACCTATTCAAAGAAAGGGTGAGAGCTTCCCGTATGGTACATCAAGTTTCCTATCCGAAAGATATAATTAGAAAGATCTTCACATTGCAAGAGCAAGAATTGAGGAAAGAGAAATGGATAGTTTTCAGTAAAACCTTGGAATTCATTAATGCTTTTGACCCCCAGTATGACCCATTGAAAGATAAGAAATATTGAGGAGCCAAAATACAGGCATTAATGAATAATTTTGCCATAATAATTCAAACCATGAATGAAAAGAAAGCTATGTTTGTTGAGGCACATCCAGACAAGGCAGCAGAAGTACAAAGAAGAATAAGCAGTAGAAATATGGTAGCTCCTGCCCAATATACATTGTAGAAAAAGGTAGGTTATGTCATGATTCAAAATGTGCAACAGGCACCCCCTCATAGGAAATCAAGGTCAAGAAGTCCATCTGCAGCCAGCTCTCCAAAAAGACAAAAATTAGAGCTGGGCTCTTCTTCTTCTCAAAAAGAACAATACTCCCCAAGCTAGTCCCCAATCTAGATAGATGATGAGGCATCTCTAAGGGAACAGCTTAGACAAATGGGTGGAGAAGGGGATGTGATTGTCACTTCTATAGACCTGGATATTGGAGAGCCATAAGAACCTCCTATACCTTCCTTGGACCTAACCATTATTGATTACCAAGGTAAGGAAATTGACCCAATAGTTGCCCAGGCCTCTGAAAGATTTATTAATGATGAAAATTTTGTAAGATCTAAAGCCTTTGCACAATTTTTGTGGAGATTAAATATGAAAAAAATTTGAGAAAGCCTGTGAGAAGATCAAAGCTGAGCAACCAGATAAACCCAACCTGATTGTTAAAGAAGAGGTAAAGTCAAAAATTTTGAATGATTTTGCCCAGTTTACTCCTGATGTCGGGAGGCAAATAGTTAGACAATCAGGAGTCCTCCTTCTGCCAGAATGGGATATAGAAAATCCTATTGTTTTTTATTCAGTAAGAAAGCAGAAGGATGTTCAACTAACAACTGCTGAAGAAGTACTACAGGCCCATAGAGGGGTCAAATTTAGTGATGACCACCAAGCCCTTGTTATATGGTCCATAGATAAGAGGGAAAATACCAGGATACATGGGTTTCCTGCAGCAGAGCATACTGGTACATTGACAATATACAGGGTTAGTGAGGTAAGTAGTAAACAAATAATGGGAATGGCCTCAGAAGTGCTAAAATTGGGTGGTGTTGTATTTGGCCAGGAAGAAGATAAGTTTACCCAAATTAATGCTAGGTTTGAAGAAGTGTTAAAGGCATATGAAGAAAGAGGTATACAGATACAATCACTTGAAAACAAGATGTCTAAAAATGGAGAAGATACTTGGGAAAAGAAAAGTGGGAGAATCTAGTGCACCTAGAATTGCATACCCTTCACAGTCATTTGTTGGAGCAACCCCTATTATTGAAATACTAGACACCTCTGAAAGGCCCCAATTCTATACTACGGAAGATTTTGAAGAAGAAAAAACAAAATTACATTAGTTGCAGGTAGAGTTAAAAAATCAGTATGAAGAAAAATTAAAGTAGGGTGTAATGCCTTTAAGGAATAAAATACAATGGTCAACCTTCTTTGATCAATTGACAAGAATTGCAACCCTTATGGATGAGTTGAACAGAGATAAAGATAAATTGACTCGCCTAGCACAGAAGTGGAGGGAGAGGAATAATGCTATTACAATTATATGTATATCTGCCGTCCAAATGCCATATCATCAAGTAGAGAAAATTTTTGATTTTGTTAAATAAACTAGAAGATTTTGATGATAAAAGGGATTCTTTATAGAAAATATTAACACTCTATTTTTCCAAATATATTGCTAAAAATTTCACTTTATTTCCTTGTGCTTTAGAATCTGTTGATACAATAAAAGAAAAAGAAAAGTGGAAAAAGGAGTTAGATGAAATATTTGATGAAAGGATCAGGAACATCATGAGTGAAACTAGCCACTGGTTTTGGGCAAGGACAAATGAATAATTGGTAAAGATACAGTTATATTATAATGACATCAGAAAAGAGCTTGATGATTTAGAAGAAATTGCAAATTCTTTACTGGTTATACAAAGAGAGGCTCTAAATTTTGATTGGCCAGATGATGCTGCCTATAATAGATGGAAAAATTAGTTTATAGAACAGATGTCAGGAGAAGATGAGGAGGAAGATGCAAAAGTAAAAGTTACCCTTGTAGTTAGTAATGAAGACATGGAAAATCTCCAGGTTAAAGTAAGTTTGTAGCTAACTAAAGATAATACATCACTTTTAGACCTCATGACTATGTACTCCAAGGATGAAGAATGATTGTAAAATCAGATCATATTTTCTTATCTCAACAACTGAGAAGCATAACAGAAAGGGACCCACCAAGGAATGTTTGATGTAATAAGCCTTTCTGTTATTTGTTTTTGTCTTTTATGGCAGAAGTATATGTAAGTGTCTTTTAAAGGACACCTATCATTTTTGTCTTTAGCCTGAAGCTTGTTGCATCTCACACTATTTAAGTGAGATCCCAAGGCTAAAGAAGGGTTCAAATTCTATTTTTCTAAGTGATATGCTTAGTCTGTCTTTGGTCCAAATTTTTGAAAGCAAGTTTATGATGTATTTTCTCTGTCAATTCTCTGAGAATACATGAATATAGAATGAGATATGTTTCTTTCTGAAGGCCATTCTGAGTCTACTATAAATGATATACCATTCTCAAAGAAGATGAATACAAATTGTGAATTGTCCCCATATTATTCTTTCTGAATCTTGTCTCCTTTCAATTACTTGGTTGTCTTGATATTGTATAAGTAAAGGCTTGTACAATTGAATGCAATCTAGTTAGGTTGTATATCTATTTATCATTGTTGTTAATTCAATGGATTAAATAAAAGCTTTGATGAATGTGATAAGGTTTCTTTAGTAGTGGAAAGGGTTTTGAATGATGAATTCTAATAAGAATTGTTGATAGAATTTGTTGTAAGGCAACAAACTAGATCTGAGAACTTGCTATAGACTCTGAACCCCAATGGATTAGGCACTGATCAAGTTGATATAGCTGAAGGAGAAATATATCATAAATGATTATCAAAATGTAGCATCAAATCAAATTTTACTTTTATTTCTTGTAGATCTTCAAAGAGGGCCAGCACTTGTCTGCATGGAATGTTTTAGCTTTAGTTAGCCACTATTGTTAAGAACATCTGCAAATCTATAGAAGAATTATTGGCCATATCTATTTTATGGGATGTGTTTACCAAGTTAGTAAGAATTATGCATATGTCTAAGGATTTTGAAACGAGAATCAGAATGAAACTAAGAATAATCCTCATATAGTTGTTCCAATTTTGAGTCATCCCTGGGTACACCCACCCTGGTTTTGTAGAGCCAAAAGAGTAGAAAACCATATGTGGTTTTGTTGAAGTTGGGTCCAAATACTTTGCATATACAATTGTTAATAAGAATAGGCTAGTATTTAGATTGTGTATGTACTTTCATTCTGGTATTAAGCATTTTGTCGATTAGTAGTTTTAGTACATTTTAGAACACCAACAAAATGGTGACTCTACTAGGGAGTTGTCCAACACATCTGTGAAAAGTACTGCAATTTCTTTGGTCCTGCTGTGTATGTGTGTGTCATGTGATCTAAGTTTTTTCCATGGTTATAAGGGAATCTTTTAGTGTCAAACCTTGAGAATTTAAAGAAGATAGAGCCCAAGTACCATTGCTACACACTGACATATCCAGCCTATCTAAGTGTCTTATCTAACAAGCAAGAGTTGCAATCTTATGACATCAGTGATTGGTCTATCTGTGCTAGATATTTTTGTTTCTAATTGTGTATTGTTTTTCTTCAGTCAGCAAAAGTTTCATTATATATTTTCCCGAGATAGGGTGGCGACTCAGTCAAGGTTTTGAAGCTAGTGCTTATTGTAACAAAAGGTGAATATGGCTGACAAGAGAAAAAACACAAGAGCTTACATGAGAGCCAATCCTGATGTATCAATGTATACTAATCTACCCCAAGGTTGTAGGAAGAACCAAAATAAGAAAAAGACAGATCCCAATCCCACTTGGAAACCCAGAGGTAATGCATCCATCAATTCCCATTATCAACCAGTAATAGGAAGAGAGTCTTCTTCGCTTAGCTCTGAATCCAAAACTACAAGACTCTTAGGAGGCATTTTTAGCACCCCATTACTAGATGAGAGAGTCTTTCAGGACAAAGATGTATCCATTATAGGAATTGCTTCATCAAGGCCAGATCCTATAGTAGATATGAACTATAGGCTAGGATTTAGGAGTTCATTTGATAATCCTTTTAATCCCAGAGCAGCTCCATATGTAGAACCAAATCTTATAGATCTGGATGACCCTGCTGATTCAGAGGCAACTTCTGTAGATCCTAAAAAAGTGCACTCTGAAATAGATTTTTTGAAGAAATAGATTGTTGAGGAAGAAGCTAAACGCATTCATCTTGGAAAAGAGAAGGAGCAAGCCACCTTGGATGCCATAATAGAAAGGGATGCTTTGCTAAGAAGGATGGCTACTTTGAAGGAGCAAAACAAAAATTTAGAAGAAAATACCACAACTCTCCATAAGGATGTTTTTGGAGATGTTGATAGTTTGAGAGCTAAAGTTCAAGAACAAGAGAAATGCCTAAATCAAAGGCAAGAACCAGTTATTGCTCAAATCCAAGCTTATAAACCTATTCAAGTGGATCCTATAGAGCCCACTACAAAAGCTCCAGATAAAGGGAAAGGCAAGGCTATAGGAATCCAAATAAATGAGCCTCAAGCTATACCAAGCAAACCTATACAACCCTCCATGTCAAAATTAGATCTAGATCTTGAGAAGACTCGAAAAGAGAGGGAAGATCTTGCAAAAGAACTTGAGAAGGTTGAGAATGAAGCTTAAACTATAGAAATTAGGAGAAAAATCCAATTCATAAAATCTAATTCTGCATTGGCTTCATGGCCCAATTTGTCTATCCCACCTGCAATTTCTACACCAGTTAGTGGTCCAATAATCTTGACTCAAGGAGCACCCCAATCTACTCCTACCTCATCTTCCACTATTGGCACCCAAGTCCCATTTGTCCTACCTCAACAATCCCAAGCTACTCATCTGAGTCAAGCTAATATAGCTAGTACCTCAAATGTTCATGGTTTCTAGAAGAAACCTATATATCTGGAAAAGTATAGACAAATATCATTTGCTGGTATTCCTGGTGCTCCACATCCCATATCATTTGATTTAAGAGATAAAGTGGTTAAGTTCTCTGGGAATAATGTTGTTACTGGTGATGAACATTTGAGAATTTTCATTGATATGTTGAATGATTATGAAGTTGAACATGAAGATATGGTAGTGAAATTGTTTGTGCATTCACTAATAGAGGATGCAAGGGATTGGTTTAGGAGGTTGCCTGATGACAGTATTACCTCATGGAGTGATTTCGAGAAATTTTTCAAGGAGCAATACGGAGACAACACTAATGCAGGATTCATGTTGAATGAGTTCAACAATATCAAGAAGAATCCAAATGAATCCACATTTGATTTCAATGTAAGATTCCAGAAAGGTATGTACAGACTTTTTCAAGTGATGAGGTTAAATGAAGATGTCTGTTTCACAACATATTTCAATGCTTTTGATAGCAAAATGGCTTATCAATTGAGGGATAAGGATCCTAAGACTTTAAGAGATGCCTATAAAATTGTAGTAAATATAGAGAATAATAGGAAGGCATCTGGCAAACTAGGTAGGAGGGATGATCCTTAGCTTTTTAATCCTAAGAACAATAATAAAAAGGAGGGTGAGAAAACTCTTATAAGAAAGAAGCCTGAAGAACCTACTATAGGCCAGGTTTTAGAAATTCTCAAAAAGATGAATCCCACTAATTTCAATAAGCCAAATGTTGCTAAAAGATCCCCTGTGAATAACAACAATTTCAATAGGCAGCCTAGAATGCAAAATTACCCTTACACCACTCAGAGGAAAGATGGTAAACCAGTTCCCAACTAGACCCATAATGTGAAGGATAAGGTTACTCCAGATCCCCTACAAAGGAACACTGTAAATATGAATGATGATGTACCATGGTGCATTGTATGTCAATCACCTCATTCTGTTGATTATTGTGCTGTGGCACAGTCATTTTCCCAAGGTCAAGGAGTGCAACCTAAAGAAGAAACTAAAGAGAAAAGCCATGATGATGTAAGCTGCAATATGGTAAGCATGTGTGATGATTTGATAGATTCTGATTTAGAAGAGCCTGAATATGATATTACTAGCTAGAGAATTGCTTACCATCTACATCATCAACAAGTGCTTTCATATGATGAAGGGTATGATACAGATAAGGTATGTAGTACATTTTCTGATGTAGGTCTCACAAGCTTAAGAATGCCCTCCAAGGAGGAGATTGATAGAATTACAACAGAAATGATTTCACATGTCCATAGTAACTACAATTTGAGAAATAGAGTAGTAAATAATGATGCAGGAAAGCCGTCTAGTGTATTCATCAAAGAAATCACTCATAAGATGAATGATCAAAACAAGAAAGTCAATGTAGATGTGCCTAAGATCAAGGAAAATAAGGGTAAGAAATGGGAACCAAAGAAGAAGGTTCAATTTTAGATAAATGGAGCAACAAAACTAGTTATGCAACCAAAGAAATCAGACCCTGATGTTATCAAGCAAAATATGGTGCCTGCTGCTAAAAAGATTCCAACTCCAGGTACTCTTGTAAAACCCACTATGGTTGAACCTATTGATATGATATCTATGTTATCTCAAATTACTGTAAAAGGGCCCTTGTCTAAACTTTTTAGAATTGAAGAGCATAAGAATAAGAATTTGTCATGGTTGGAATAGGAAACAATAATATTGTTATAGATCAAACTGTATCCTAACAAACCCCATTAGTAATAGAGGATAGTGGTATCATATCCCAGATTCCTCAAATGTTTTTAGATGATTCCTTAGTGGCATTCATAGAAGATATTGATCCTTTTTTTCTCAGTCTAATCATAAAGAGGAAGACCTTAAAAAATTGCATGATAGACTCAGGAGCTTCCAACACTATAATGCCTTTCAAAGTAATGGAAGCCTTAGGATTGAAGGTGGATACCAAGAAGGGCAGATGCAGAGGAATGGATGCTAGGGAAGTCCTAGTCATAGGTACCATAAATGCCTTACCATTCAAACTGGCTGCATATCCTGAAGTAGAATTAACCATGTATGTCCTTGTGGTAGATATACCTCCACACTATGGGATGTTACTCTCTAGGAAATGGAGTGATGCCATGGGGGGAAGCCTGCAATGTGATCTTACCTATGCCACTTTTCATATAGGGGACAAAGCTGTCAGGGTAAATAGGGAGCCAAGGGTTAATCACATTTTAGGAGAAGAAATTGACAAAGATACCACTTGTTTCCTAGATACTGGGATTAATGCTTTCAGGGCTGAATTAATTATTCAGGAAGTTGAAAATTTACCTGCTGTCATTGAACATGAAGTTGAATGTTGCATGAACTCACCAAAATTATGGACAATGTTCTTTGATGGGGCTAGTTCTAAAGAGGGCGCAGGGGCAGGTGTAATTTTTGTGTCCCCTGAAAATAACACTTTTAGGTATTCATTCACTTTGAAGTTTTCCTGTACTAATAATATTTTAGAATATGAAGCAAATACTGCTAGGACTCAAAGTTGCCATACATCATAGAATTAAGAAATTATGTCATAGGGGATTCTGAACTAATTATCTCTCAGATCAAAGGAACCTACTCATCCAAGAATAAGAGATTGAAACAATATAGAAATGCAGTCTGGGATCAGATAGAATTCTTTGATGCATTTGGGATCTCATGGAGAGATAGGACTCAAAATAAGATGGCTGATCTGTTAGCAAATGTAGCAATCAAGCCAAAAGAGATATCATTTGTAGGAATCTCCCAGATTGAGGTGCAAAATAGACCATCCATACTTGACAATATTGAAAATTGGCAGGTTTTTGAGGATGACAAAGATATTACAATTTTTTTGTTAAATGAAGATAAGTACCACGGTCAGGAGATGGATTGCAGTGGACTGATTGAAACCGTAAATGGGAAGGAAACCATTTTTGGTCAAGAGATAATGCAATTGAAAAAAAATAAGATGCCAAAGGGGTTAGTAGTCTTGGAAAATATTTTTGATAACCAAGACAGAGTAAAATCAGGAGTTAATGACCCCAAACCTCAGGAGTTAGAAGAGATAAACTTGGGTACTGATGAAGTTCCCAAAAGGGTTTATATCGGCCAAAATCTGCCTGTTAAAATTAGGAAAACATTGATTGACCTACTTAGAAAATATAGACATGTTTTTTCTTGGTCATATGATGACCTTAAGGCTTACAGGGAGGATCTGTTCCAGCATGTCATACCATTGAAGGAAAATGTAAGACCTTTCAGGCAAAAATAGAGACCAATCAACCCTACCCTTTCCCCAAAAATGCAAGAAGAACTGACAAAGTTAAGAGATGGTGGAATAATCAAGCCAATCAGGCATTCCACCTGGTTTTCAAACTTGGTTCCTGTTAGGAAGAACAATGGAGATATTAGGCTATGTGTGGATTTTAGAAACTTAAACATTGCATCTCTGAAAGAAAATTATAGCTTACCTAATATGGAAGCCATGTTGCAGCGAGTGACTAGCTCTGAATTAATGTCAATGATGGATGGTTTTTCTAGATATAATCAAGTTCTAGTAAAGGAAAGTGAACAGTTCAAGACAGCTTTCACAACCCCATGGGGAACATATGTATATGTGAGGATGCCTTTTGGCCTGATTAATGCAGGAGCTACCTTCCAAAGAGCCATGGATGTAGCATTTCATGATTATATTGATAAATTTATGGTTGTGTACCAAGATGATCTTACAGCATATTCTAATAAGGCTGAAGATCACTGCAAACATTTGGAAAAAATCTTTATCAAAGCTCTGGAATATGGGGTTTCTTTAAACCCAAAGAAATGCACATTCGGGTTCACAGAGGGCAAACTATTAGGACATTTAGTGTCTAAGGATGGGGTGAAAATAGACCCTAAGAGAGTAGCGGCTATTAACAAAGTCCCCAAGCCAAAAAATGTAAAAGGAATTTAATCTTTCTTTGGCCAAGTTAATTTCCTTAGGAGATTTGTTTCAAATTTTTCTGAGATCAGTAGACCTATCTCCAAGATGCTCAAAAAGGGAGCCACTATAGATTGGAATGGTGAGCCTTCACAAGCACTCCAAGATATTAAAATTGCAATAAAAAATGCTTTAGTATTGAGAACTCCAGATTATTCAAAACCCATGCATATTTTTTCTTTTGCATCCTTCCACACTGTGGCTGTAGTCTTATTGCAGAAAAATCAAGAAGGATATGAACAGCCTATTGCCTTTTTCAATAAGTCACTACAGCTCGCTGAAATTAAGTATGAAATAAATGAAAAGCAAGCATATGCTTTAGTAAAGGCTGTAAAAGCTTTCAGATGTTACTTGGTAGGTGCTACTGTTATCGTTTTTGTACCTAGTGCTACAATCAAGGATATATTTTCTCAACAGGAAGTATTAGGAAGGAGGTGCAGATGGATCAATAAAATCTAGGAATTCAACATTGATATACAGCTAACAAAGTTAGTAAGGGGTCAAGGCTTGGCCAAACTCATGGCTGAAGCTAATCTAGAGGCTAATCAGATAAATCTGGTAAAAGTTGACTTATGTGACATGGACCAATGTGATTGGTACACCAATGTCATATATTACTTGCAACACATGGAAGCTCCTCCCCATTTGCCTGAAAATGAAAAGAGGAATAATAAATTGCAAGCCATCAGGTATGTAATTCTCCAAAGCAACCTATGGTGGAGAAATTTTGAGGGAGTATTATTGAAATGTGTTGATAAGGAAAAGGAAAAAGAGGTTTTGAAAGAAATGCATGCTAGAGTGTGTGGGGGGCACTATATGGCCAAAACTACTGCACATAAGATAATGAGGGTTGGATTCTGGTGGCCTTCCCTTTTCAAGGATGCTCAAGTTATGGTTAGGAAATGTGATCCTTGTTAGAGGTTTGCTGGAAAGCTAAAGTTCTCAAGAAATACCCCATTGAAGCCAGTGGAGATTCAAGCTCCTTTTCAACAATGGGGTTTGAATTTCATAGGAGATATTTTCCCCAAGTCTAGCACTGGCTATTCTTGGATTCTGGTCACTACTGACTACTTTACAAAATGGGTAGAGGCTATCCCCACAAGAAATGCAACAAGTAAAGTGGTCAATAATTTCCTATTGAATAATATTATTTCTAGATTTGGATGTCCATAGAGAATTGTAACTGATAATGCTATGTGCTTCAGATCTGAGGAGTTCATCAAGCTTTGTGATAAATATGGAATGACAAGGTCATCATCTACTCCATATCATCCACAAGGGAATGGACAAGCTGAGTCCACAAATAAGAGCCTATTGAAGGTCATTAAGAGAACCTTGGATGATAATAAAAAGGCATGGGATTCCAAGTTACAGTTGGCAATTTGGGCTGACAGAGTAACTGTAAAGAAAGCAATTGGTGTAGCTCCATTTGATTTAGTGTATGGGATTCAAGACAGAATGCCTCAAAACAACTTGATGGGACTCTACAATTACATCCAGGTGTATGATGAAGATACTACAGATGAAATGCAAGAAAGAATGGATGAATTGGTAGGACTGACCGAAACCAGAAGAGAAGCATCTTTAAAGAACCAAAAGTTGCAATTGCAAGTCAAGACACTCTATGATAAAAGAACTATAAGAAGAAAATTTGAAAATGGAGATTTAGTCTTAATGTGGAATGCCAAAATTGAGGATAAAGGAAAACATGGAAAATTTGATCCTATTTGGTTAGGCCCATATCTCATTGAAAATACTTGGGGTGAAGATTCTTATATACTCAAAGATGTATTTGACAATATTCTTGAATTTCCAATTCATGGACAGTTCTTGAAGAGGTATTTTTCTTGAAAAATACTTATTTTTTCCATGACCAGTAGTTTTAGGGTTTCCTAATGTTTTGTACATTTTGTGTATTCTGTAAGTCCTTGTAAATATCCCTATGCAGTCTTGTTCCTTGTTTCTGTGTGTTGCTCAGTGCTCTCTGAAGAAGTTGTCATTTTACCAAATATGTGGTCTGTGAAATCTGAGATTCTAAATTCTTGCATAGACTCAGGTAGTCTATCATCCCCAGACAAAGCCACTGTTGGTGTGATTTTTCACAGTATAAAAAAATTTTGATGTTTGGATGAAAAATCAGTTAAGTCTTTGTTTCTTGCAGACTAGGGTTTTATTGTGTGAAATTCTGAAAATTATTAGATTACCCTAATTATGCCCTGTTCTGTAAGTTGTGTATTCCCTTTAAATTCTCAGGCTTTGGCTTTCAAATTATTCATAAAAAGGCCCTAATTGTGTAAAAAAACCTTATACCTTGGATTTATGTTGCCCAAATTTTCAAATTTAAAAAAAGGGGGGTTTTCTTTAAGTATCTTGGCGGGATGTTTTATCCTAATGTTTTGTTTGCATCAGAATATTTTTAATCCTTGTGATAAACCTTTCATGTGCCTTTAATTGCAATATTCCTTTTAGGACGCCAGGTTGAAGAGTTTTTTCAAACACCGTTGATCTTGTTTTGATCAACGGACGGCGCATCCCCACATTATGAAGTTGTAGGTCTTTAAGTAATGTGAGGAAGCAAATTTGTGATGCGTGTCACAGTGGGGCCAGACTATGAAGAATGCAAAAGTCACACCATAGGATCTGACAATTGTGCTTAGTTGGAACTACTCATCCATGTTGGTCAGAAAGGTGTCAGAAATAAATGCAATAGTCAGAACATGTGGGTTAACAATAATCATTTCATTAGCCCAAGTGGATAATGTGAGCATAAAATAAAGGGCTATTTTTTATCGTCGATCTTGTCTAGATCAAGGGCCAGTGCATCCCCGCATTATGAAGATGAAGGTTTTTAAGCAAAGTGGGGATGCGCCCTACAGACACATGTCCATGGTGACGTCAAAGTTTTGCCTAGATGCCCGGCTGGATGAAATCTTATCAACCACAGATCTTTCAAAGATCTACGGTTAGCGCACCCCCGCATTATGAAGTTCTAGGTTTTTAAGTAATGCGAGGAAGCACATTTGTGACACGTAGCATTTTTCTAAAAGCTGTAAAGCTTGTTATTTTTAAATCAGAACCGTCTGATCTGATAAAATCTACGGATGGGATTCAAACTTGAATGCAAATTGTAGGCAACGGTTACTGAGAGTAAATGTGATTCAGACCTTGTGCATGCAATTTTAATTTATGAAAAGAGCCCACAATTTCACCATTAATGAACCATCAAAGTGCAGAAAGAACATCAGGTCATTCAAGATTTCAGAGCTAGGGCACAAAAATTCTTGGTTTTTACTCCAGTAAAATTGTAGAAGACATCATATAGTGTAGAAGTGTGAATTCTGGTGGGTAAGTGCTCTGTGACTTTCTAAGTAAATTAGAAGCATTAGCTATTGTGAATTTCTTAGGGTTCATTCAGAATGCCTCCTCAGAAAGAGTTTACTGGTCAAAAGGATTATTTAAAATGCTCCTTGGATGATGATTTTCTTGAACAATTCCCCTTATCAGTGCATGAATTAACTAAGGGAAGGGAACTCATTCCGAAAAATCCTAGAATAGTTGTAGTAGAAGGCTTTTATGACAAAGCTAATTGGATAAGAGATGCCTAGGTTTCCATGGGAGGTCTGGAGTTGTTTAAGAAATGGTTTTCAGAATGAAAACTGAACACTCCTATGAGTAATGTTTGGGAATTTGATATTGGAAAATTAATAGTCCCCACTATTTTCTTTGATAGTGATTTATTGATGAACCTGGAAAAGAAGTATGATCCTATCATGGGATGGGTAAAAAATCATTCTGGAGTCAATCTTTTTAGGGTTTTCCCTGAGCTATTTAGCGAGGTTTTCAACCTTAAACCTAACCACGTTGTGCAAGAAATCATTGATATGGATGATTTGCAAGCCAGATATGATGCACAACGAATGTACTTGAGAACAAGGCCACTACAGGAGCATGCTGCCAAGGTCGGTAATTTGCCTGTGATTACAGCCAATACCCCAGAGCCATTATTGAGAAGACATTTCAACTTGAGAGCCCAAGCACTGTATTTTTCTCTTTGCAAGATCTTTGGGATAGATGAAGGTGATCAAATTCTAGGTTCTGTTGTCCTTGTAATTGCTCAAACCCTTCAATTTGGGATGAGTACCATTCTGGATTTTGCCACTTTTCTAGCAAAAGAGATTCACAATGGTTTGGTTGGAATAGCAAAGGGAAAAGTAAACAAACCATTCTGTTGGTATTCATTGATGATGCATGTATGCTTATACAAAGGATATACTTTCTTCTCCAAGGGTATGGAGTTGGAAACAACAAAGGATGGAGAGAGGAATCCAGTATAGTTGTGGAGTGTGGATATGACTTCAGAAGCCACAGATGCTAGCTATGTAAGATTTGACAGATATTTTGCATCAAAGCTTAGACTGCTTTTAAGAGGAGATAGCCCTAGAATCCCACAAGCATTGTTAGAATTGGTCAGACCCAAGGACATTGCTAAAGGGTTAAGGGGGATATAATTCACTACAATGTTTCAACAATAATAAGAGTTTATGAGTTTATGGTTTTTTGGGAAAACCTCATGTACTACCGTTTCATGTGCCTTTAAAGATAGGGATTGCTGAGCTCTTATGGCAGATAGGTACTATAGATGAGAGGGAATTGGTTAAGAAGGGCACTTTCTTTCCAATGGTTATTGTGGTGCATGATTTTTTCTTTGTAAAAAAGGGGTGGAAGCACTTAAATTTTTTTTTGGATAGGTACAAAATGGCAGAGTCTCACACCTAATTCATTGACCCTGAAGGATTCTATAATCTATTCAAAGAAAGGGTGAGAGCTTCTCGAATGGTACATTAGGTTTACTATCCAGAAGATATAATCAAAAAAATCTTCACATTGCAAGAGCAACAATTGAGGAAAGAGAAATGGTTAGTTTTCAGTAAAAACCTGGAATTCATTAATGCTTTTGACCCCCAGTATGACCCATTGAAAGATAAGAAATATTGGGGAGCCAAAATACATGCATTAATGAATAATTTTGCCATAATAATTCTAACCATGAATGAAAAGAAAGCTACATTTGTTGAGGCACATCCAGACAAGGCAGCAGAAGTACAAAGAAGAATAAGCAGTAGAAATATGGTAGGTCCTGGCCAATATACATTGAAGAAAAAGGCAAGTTATGTCATGATTCAAAATGTGCAATAGGCACCCCCTCATAGGAAATCAAGGTCAAGAAGTCCATCTGTAGCCAGCTCTCCAAAAAGACAAAAATTAGAGCCAGGGTCTTCTTCTTCTCAAAAAGAACAATACTCCCCAAGCTAGTCCCCAATCCAGATAGATGATGAGGCATCTCTAAGGGAACAGCTTAGACAAATGGGTGGAGAAGGGGATGTGATTGTCACTTCTACAGACCTGGATATTGGAGAGCCACAAGAACCTCCTATACCTTCCTTGGACCTAACCATTGCTGATTACCAAGGTAAGGAAATTGACCCAATAGTTTCCCAGGCCTCTGAAAGATTTATTAATGATGAAAATTTTGTAAGATCTAGAGCCTTTGCACAATTTTTGTGGAGATTAAATATGAAAAATTTTGAGAAAGCCTGTGAGAAGATCAAAGCTAAGCAACCAGATAAACCCGACCTAGTTGTTAAAGAAGAGGTAAAGTCAAAATTTTTGAATGATTTTGCCCAATTTACTCCTCAAGTCAGGAGGCAAATAGTTAGACAATCAGGAGTCCTCCTTCTGTCAGAATGGGATATATAAAATCCTATTGTTTTTTATTCAGTAAGAAAGCAGAAGGATGTTCAACTAACAACTGTTGAAGAAGTACTATAGGCCCATAAAGGGGTCAAATTTAGTGATGACCACCAAGCCCTTGTTATATGGTCCATAGATAAGAGGGAAAATACCAGGATGCATGAGTTTCCTGCAGCAGAGCATACTGGTACATTGACAGTATATAGGGTTAGTGAGGTAAGTAGTAAACAAATAATGGGAATGGCCTCAGAAGTGCTAAAATTGGGTGGTGTTGTATCTGGCCAGGAAGAAGATAAGTTTACCCACTTAATGCTAGGTTTGAAGAAGTGTAAAAGGCATATGAAGAAAGAGGTATACAGATACAATCACTTGAAAACAAGATGTCTCAAATGGAGAAGATACTTGGGAAAAGAAAAGTGGGAGAATCTAGTGCACCTAGAATTGCATACCCTTCATAGTCATTTGTTGGAGCAACCCCTATTATTGAAATACCAGACACCCTTGAAAGGCCCCAATTCTATACTGCAGAAGATTTTGAAGAAGAAAAAACCAAATTACATGAGTTGCAGGTAGAATTAAAAAATCAATATGAAGGAAAATCAAAGTAGGGTGTAATGTATTTAAGGAATAAAATACAATGGTCAACCTTCTTTGATCAGTTGACAAGAATTGCAACCCTTATGGATGAGTTGAACAGAGATAAAGATAAATTGACTCCCCTAGCACAGAAGTGGAGGGAGAGGAATAATGATATTACAATTATATGTATATCTGTCATCCAAATGCCATATCATCAAGTAGAGAAATTTTTTGATTTGTTAAATAAACTAGAAGATTTTGATGATAAAAGAGATTCTTTACAGAAAAGATTAACACTCTATTTTTCCAAATATATTGCTAAAAACCTCACTTTATTTCCTTGTGCTTTAGAATCTGTTGATACAATAAAAGAAAAAGAAAAGTGAAAAAGGAGTTAGATGAAATATTTGATGAAAGGATCAGGAACATCATGAGTGAAACTGGCCATTTGTTTTGGGCAAGGACAAATGAAGAATTGGTAAAGATACAGTTATATTATAATGACATCAGAAAAGAGCTTGATGATTTAGAAGAAATTGCAAATTCTTTACTGGTTATACAAAGAGAGGCTCTAAATTTTGATTGGCTAGATGATACTGCCTATAATAGATGGAAAAATCAGTTTATAGAACAGATGTCAAGAGAAGATGAGGAGGAAGATGCAAAAGTAAAAGTTACCCTTGTAGTTAGTAATAAAGACATGGAAAATCTCCAGGTTAAAGTAAGTTTGCAGGTAACTAAAGATAATACATCACTTTCAAACCTCATGACTATGTACTCCAAGGATGAAGAATGATTGTAAAATCAGATCATATTTTCTTATCTCAACAACTGAGAAGCATAACAGAAAGGGACCCACCAAGGAATGTTTGATGTAATAAGCCTTTCTATTATTTGTTTTTGTCTTTTATGGCAGAAGTATATGTAAGTGTCTTTTAAAGGACACCTATCATTTTTGTCTTTAGCCTGAAGCTTGTTGCATCTCACACTATTTAAGTGAGATCCCAAGGCTAAAGAAGGGTCCGAATTCTATTTTTCTAAGTGATATGCTTAGCCTATCTTTGGTCCAAATTTTTGAAAGCAAGTTTATGATGTATTTTCTCTGTCAATTCTCTGAGAATACATGAATATAGAATGAGATATGTTTCTTTCTAAAGGCCATTCTGAGTCTACTGTAAATGATATACCATTCTCAAAGAAGATGAATACAAATTGTGAATTGTCCCCATATTATTCTTTCTAAATCTTGTCTCCTTTCAATTACTTGGTTGTCTTGATATTGTATAAGTAAAGGCTTGTGCGATTGAATGCAATCTAGTTAGGTTGTATATCTATTTATCATTGCTATTAATTCAATGGATTAAATAAAAGCTTTGATGAATGTGATAAGGTTTCTTTAGTAGTGGAAAGGGTTTTGAATGATGAATTCTAATAAGAATTGCTGATAGAATTTGTTGTAAGGCAACAAACTAGATCTGAGAACTTGCTATAGACTCTGAACCCCAATGGATTAGGCACTGATCAAGTTGATACAGATGAAGGAGAAATATATCATAAATGATTATCAAAATGCAACATCAAATCAAATTTTACTTTTATTTCTTGTAGATCTTCAAAGCTGGCCAGCACTTGTCTGCATGGAATGTTTTAGCTTCAGTTAGCCACTATTGTTAAGAACATCTGCAGATGTATAGAAGAATTATTGGCCACATCTATTTTATGGGATGTGTTTACCAAGTTAGTAAGAATTATGCATATGTCTGAGGATTTTGAAATGAGAATCAGAATGAAACTAAGAATAATCCTCATACAGTTGTTCCAGTTTTGAATCATCATTGAGTACACCCACCCTGGTTTTGCAGAGCCAAAAGAGTTGAAAACCATCTATGGTTTTGTTGAAGTTGGGTCCAAATACTTTGCATATACAATTGTTAATAAGAATAGGCTAGTCTTTAGATTGTGTATGTACTGTCATTCTGGTATTAAGCATTTTGTCGCTTAGTAGTTTTAGTACATTCTAAAACACCAACAGTACCTAAAGTGCTAGCAACAAAAAAGGATGGAGAGTGCAGAATGTGTACAGACTCTCAAGCTATAAATAGAATAACCATCAAGTATCTATTTCCTTTTCCAAGAATGGATGATCTTATAGACTGTTTGAGTGGAGAGTGGAGCTTAGTACTTCACAAAGATAGATCTCAAGAGTGGCTATCACCAAATATGGATACAAAAGGGAGATGAGTGGAAGACTATATTCAAGGCCAAAGAGGGTCTATATGAGTGGTTAGTCATACCCTTTAGACTGATCAATGTACCAAGCACCTTCATGTGGCTGATGAATGAGGTGCTAAGGAAATTGTTGGGAAAATTTCTTATTGTCTATCTAGATGATATTTTGATTTTCAGTAAGTCTTTGGATGAGAATTTTTTGGACATTCATAGTGTCCTTGAAAGGTTGAGCGAAGAGAAACTATTGATTACTTTGAAGTGTAGCTTTGTCAAAAAGGAGTTAGTCTATTTAGGGTTTGTTGTATCAGCTGAGGGTCTCAAAATGGACCTAGAGAAGGTGAAGGTCATCTTGGAATGGCCTAGTCTAAGATCTGCCACTAAGGTGAGGTCATTCCATGGTCTGGCCATTTTTTACAATAAGTTCATTAGGAATTTCAGTAGCATATGTGCACCCCTAACTGAAACAATGAGGGGGGCTAGAAAAGAGTTCAAGTGGACTACAGGAGCTGCAAGAAGTTTTTAATTGTTGAAGAAGAAGGTGACAGAGAAACCTATATTGACACTTCTTGATTTCAACAAGGTATTCTAGGTGGATTGTGATGCTAGTGGCAATGTTATTGGGGTTGTATTGACCCAAGAAAGTAAACCTATTGCCTATTTTAGTGAAAAATTGAATGATGCAAAGAAGAAGTACTTTGTTTATGATCAAGAGTTCTATGCAATAGTTTAGGCCTTAAAGAAATGGAGGCATTATTTGTTTCCAAAGGAATTTTTCTTGTATGCTGATTACCAAGCATTACAGTACCTAAATAGCCTAGGTAAATTGAATCAGAGACATTTTAAATGGGTAGAGTTCATGCAAAACTATACATTTGCATTGAAACATAGAAGTGGAAGGTTTAATAGAGTTGCAGATGCATTAACTACGAGACAGTTGTTACTGCAAGTAATGTAGGTTAAAGTGGTTGGGTTTGATGAACTCAAGAATCTGTACCCTAAGGATCCTGATGTTGTAGAGGCTTGGAAGGATTGTAAAGAACCTATTACTCTAGATAGGACTGGGTGGCTAGATTAAATGATTCAGGATGGTATGTTGTTCAAAGGAAGTCAATTGTGTATTCCAAGGAGTTCTATGAGGGAGAACTTGATCAAGGAGAAGCACAGTAGAGGGATAGCAAGACACTTTGGTCAAGACAAGACCATTTCCATTATTATAGAACATTATATTTGGCTTCGATTGTCATAGGATGTGAAGAAGTTTGTGTAGAGTTGTCAAGTATGTCAAATAGCCAAAGGATTTAGTCACAATACTAGACTCTATCAGCCATTGTTTGTTCCATCAAAGCCTTGGGAGGACATAAGTATGGATTTTTTTCTTTGATTGTCAAGGACATAAAGGGGTAATGAATCAGTATTTTTGGTGGTTGATAGGTTCTTTAAGATGGCACATTTCATTCCATGCCACAAGACTCATGATGCAGTGCATATTGTAGATTTGTTTTTCAAAGAGGTGGTGAGGCTACATGGTCTCCCAAAAAGTATTATTTCTAACAGAGATACTAAATTTGCTGGCTGTTTCTGGAGGACTTTGTGGAAGAAGTTGAAAATAGAATTGAAGTTCACTTCTGCACATCATCCACAGACTGATGGACAAACAAAAGTAGTGAATAGGATTCTGGATAATTTGTTGAGGTGTTTAGTAGGAGATAAGCCCAAGGGATGGGATTTGATTCTACTACAAGTAAAATTTTCTTACAATAATTCTATAAATAGGAGTATGGATGGATCACCATTTCTAATTGTTTATGGGAGTAGTCCAAGGACTGCACTAGATTTGAGGAAGATGGAATAAGGGGGAGGACAAGTGCTGAGGCAAAAGAATTTTTTGAACATATCAAGAACCTACATGAGGAGGTACATGCACATATTACCAAGATTAACCAACTGTATAAGACTAGGGTAGATCAAAAGAGGAGACATAAGGAGTTCCAAGTTGGAGATTTGGTTATTGTATACTTTAGGAAGGAACAATTTCCAGTGGGTACCTACAACAAGCTGAAGATGAAGAAATTTGGCCCTTGTAAAATTTTGAAAAAACATGATTTAGGAAATGCATATGAGGTGGATTTGCTAGATGGGATTTGCATTTCTCCTGTTTTCAATATTGCAAACTTAACAGAATACCATTATGATGGTGTAGATGAGGAGTTGATGCTAGAGCCATGTCCAATTCCTACTTTTACGAAGGAAGAGATTGAGGAAATTCTCAATAGTCATGTGGGCTAGAGTACCAAAAATAGGCAATATGAAGAATACCTAGTGAAGTGAAAAGGATGACCAATAGAAGATTCAACTTGGATATTTGCAACAAAGGTTTCCCATTTGAGTTTTCCTCTACTAGCTATAAAGTGATAGGGTCACTTTTCAATCTACCCTAGGTGTCTAATGTAGCAGCATCTAGTAGTGTAAGGTCAATCCTATATCACCCAAAAATATGCTTAGTGTTAGTTTTTCTTTAAAGTGTTTTAATTTTTGGATACATGTTTTGATCAAATAAAGGTTCTAACTCTCATAGTTCCACTATTTGTTTTTTGTGTTAGAGTTTTTGAGCACCTTGGGATATGTGCCATGCAAAAAATGGGTTATTTTTTTAATTAAGGTAGAATTATGATGATTTAGAGGGTGTAAGTTGGAGGGATGATTATAATTGTCATTTAAAGCACTCCAAAAAAGGAATCCAGTCAAAAGGCTTTGCAGTTTTAAGTTGCTTGAAGACCCCCTAAGAGCACTTAAAAGCCAAATTTGAGGAACTAAATAGCCTTGTATGGGCCCAAAAAATGGGGGATGAGAAAATCTAGTCCATAGGCCTATATATCACTTGGAGAGATTTCTAGAAATGTAAATGATTTGTCAATCAGAGTCCTGGATCAAAAGTTATGCCTCCTGAAAGTTGGACTACCATTTTTGGATTCTTCTAATTTTACACTAACTTCAGACATGATTTCTAGAACCTTTTCTATTGGTGGTGGATGCCAAGTGGCATATTCTAGAATGTATTCCTAACCCTAAACCTAATTAGGGTTTATTTAAGAATTGTAAGAATTTGGCTTAGGCCAAAATTCACCCAAGAACCAAAGAACTCAACACAAGCACACAATAGACCAAAATAGATAGAGTATGATTAGAATGATGATATTCATTCAATATGCCAGCTTGAGAGTACACTAGGAATGCCTATTTATAAAGGCCTTAGGAGAGCTTCTAGAATACATAGAAGTCAGCATCATGATATGTCATACAACCAGGCACATGTCCACTAGATATGGGTTATCCTCCATTGAGCACGAAATTAAGTGTGATGATGTGAGGATAAGCCTAAAATGGTGTAGGATGCAAATTAGTGGTGTAGACAACATGTGCTAAATGAGGAGTGCAAATAATTGTGTTGTCAACATGACAACTCAGTGAATGATGCATACTCTTGTGTTGTAGACACCATGTGCATAATTAGAATTGCGTAACTCAATGAGAGTACACAAACTCCTAAGTGTCTCACCTAAAATAATAATAAAATAATGCAAAATAATTAAATAATGCATTAACCTAATTAAACTTAAGTAAGTGTAATAAGTAAATACTTATTTACACCAACACCCCCCCTTAAGTGCAACTTAGGGGAATGCCCTTAAGCTTACAAAATCTAGGATGAAATGCAATATGGGTCCTGGCTATGAAGCCATGTTAGGTACCCATGTACATAATGATATGTAATCTCTCATAAAGTGAGAAAAGAGGGAAAACCTCATAGGAAAAACCCTCCCCCAAAAATAGAGATAAATAGGGATGCATGGATGGATGGAGTAATCAAGACCCCCCCATTATGAAATACATCCAGTATATACATAAGAAAATAATGAGAAGAGGAAGAGAGACCAAAAGGGCTCCCTCCCCAAAGAAGAAGGCCTGACAGTGATTGCTCTGATGAAGAAGCTGATCCAAGACTACAGAATGGTGTTCCTCCCCTTAGGAAGAAACAATTTCAAGGGTACAAATGAGACACTTTTGCTATGCATGGAAGGAATCCCATGGATAAGTGATGTCTCTAAAACCTACTCAACTGGCTGAAGAACCTATCCCAAAGAACTATCCATCTCTACAACTGATGAAGAGCCTTGTTGCAACTACTGATCATAAGTATCCACAATCACTTCAACATGTGAGGATTGATCATGTAGAGAATGAACAAGAGATTTTGATGGAACCCTCATGACAACTAAAGAAGGTAATTATACATCAAGAAGAAGAGGTAGATCATGAATACTATCTCCCAAATCTATCATTGAACCTGTATCTGGAAGACTGATTTTGGACCTATCACTGTGGTGATGTATGCATGTGGACTAAAATAATGAAGTGACCTCTCATTGCAACTGTCGATAAAACTCCACATGTCTGAATCTATTGAAGCACTATCACTGGAATCACTATCAATTTCCACACTATATGATGTGTGAAGAGGAGTAGAGGACAAGCTAGGAGAACTTTCCTCAAAGTATACATCCTTCTCCTCAAAAATTTGATGAGTCTCTGGATCTAGAAGTCTATATGTCTTCACAGCATCTTCATAACCAATGAAAATACAAGGTCGAGATGACTGTGCCTTGCATCCCCTTGAAAATCTATTTGCCCATGTAGGAAAACCAAAGACCCTGAAGTGTGTCACAATAGGTTTTCTACCACACAATGCCTCAAAAGGATTTTTTCTGTCTAAGGTTGGATGAGGAGAATGATTAAGAATGTAAGTGGCCCACTAGAGATTGCTTCGACTTCTAATGATGGATCTAGAGACTTGGCATGAATCATGTAACTTGCCATAGATTTGAGAGTTCTAATCCTCAATTTTGCAACATCTTTCTTATGTGGACTGAATGCTGAAGGAGTCTTAAGACCAATGCCATCATGTCTACAAAATTTCATAAGTCTTCTATTCTCATACATGCTTCCATTGTCCATGTGGAGTACTTTGATGGCCTTTCTAGATTTTCGTTCTACATGAGCCTTGAAGTCTAGAAACTTGTCCTACACTTCATTCTTTTTATGAAGAAAGTAGACCCAAGTGAACCTTGAAAAGTCATCAACAAAGGTAAGTATGTAGTGACCTTGGTTGAATACAAAAGGACCTACTAATACCATGTGAACCATTTGAAGAACACTTGTTGCTCTTGAAGACTTCCCTCTTTGTAACTTCCCCTCTAGATGCATATCCACTAAATCTATTGAACATTCACCCTTAGAAAAGTTGATTTGAGGTAGATCTTTCACCATGTGGTATGTGTAAAATTGCTAAAGATAGAGATAGTCAAGATGACCATATCGCTCATGCCATAATTGCATGCTTGAATTGGATTGTGATAACAAGGCTTTTGAAAGAGACTTGGGAACAAAATGAGAGAAAGAGTACAACCTCTTGTTATGATTCACTTTCCCCACTGCAACCAAGGAATCATCTTTAAGACTGTGCACTTTTACTGAGTCTGGAAGGAACTCAACTCTATGTCCATCTCCAAGGTGAGTTATTTGGTAGATTGAGAGGAGATTTGAACTTAGGTTTGGAACATAGAGAACATTTTGAAACTCTCCATTTTCCATCTCCACATTTCCTTTTCCTTCAACTTCCATTTTTCTATTGTTCCCCATGAAGATGTGTGGTACCTTGGACTGATTCAATGAAGAAAAACCCTTCTTTGAAGAACCCATGTGATATGAGGCACCTGAATCAAACATCCATTCCTTTGAAGAGTTTGCATTTTCCATGAAAGCTTGCCCTTTTCCCTTTGAATCTAAAGATGACCCTTTATCCTTATAAGCATTAGGCAATGGAACATTATGTTTCTTCATGATGTTGGTTAACTCATCAATCTTCTTGGGATAACACTCATGCTCTTCATGACCCAATTTTTTGCAGTAAGCACACTTATTCTTCTCCTTATTATTGTCCCCCTTCTTGTTGGAATTTGAGGACTTGCCTTCTTGATTGGATTGTGGTGTTGTCTTTTTTGCATCCTCTAATTTGTCTTTCTTCCACTTCTGCTTACCCTTTCCTTTACTTGAAGATTGTCCAGTTGAATTTTGAGAACCCTCATTCTTGGCCACCAATGCTTTGGAATGAGGTAATTTGAGAATCCCCATTGATTTCAACTTCTTTTCTTCATCATCCAACAGTTTATCATATTTGTCAAAAGTGACTTTCTTGTAGGAAGACCCTAAGGTAGTCTTTGAGGTGTTAAAAGAAGATACAAATGTGGAATACTCTGATGGAAACTTGTTATGGATGATATAGATCAATCTATCATCTTTGATGGAACTCCTACAATTAGTAAGCTTTGTTCTTAATTCATTCACCTTGAAAATGAAATCCTGTATTGAGTCTGATGACTTAGGATCTAAGGAAACAAGCTCATCTTCAATTTTGAACACATCCTCTTTAGACACTTTCCCATAAAGGCTTTCAAGGGTATCCCAAGCTTCCTTGGATGAAGTACACTTCTTGATTTGATACATGATCTTATCATCTACCCCCAAATATATATCACCTAGGGCTTTCCTATCCATGGCTACCCAAGCTGAAATATCATTATCTAAAACTTTATCACCTATTGGTTTAGGAAGAGTACCATTTACATATTGTGAAACTCCATTATGCATTAAGTGATACCACATTTTTGATTGACCATGTAGCATAGTTATGAGGAGTTAATTTAGGAAACTTAAAGTTTCCCATAATGCAAAAAATGAAAGAAAAGTGCAAAAAAGAGAGAACACAACACCAAGAACACCCCCCCTTTTCACTAAATCAAGAAACCCCCCCAAAATAGATGCTTTGGGCACTTTATCAATAGTGTGATTACAATGGACCACTTTCCAATTTTGGCCTTCCTGTACTTTTGATTTTTCTTGTTACAACCTCTAAATAGAGTACAAATCTAAAACTTTACAATGTGCTACAATTCTGAAGCATTACAAAGCAAAGAAAGGCCCTATTGCTAAAAGTGACAATTTTGTCCACACAACCCTATAATTTGATAGTAGATCTGGAAAGTAGACAAAACATAATGCACTTTCAAAAAAAATAGTACCTATTTTTGACTCCAGATGTGCCTATACGGAGCATTTGAAGTTGCAAAATACAGGATTATGCAGGTATAGTCGCCAAAAAATGCAATTTTTGAAAAATTCATGCACCAAAAATAGAAAATAGCTACACCACTAAAACATCTACAAAATTCTACCCAATTTCAAAAAAAATTGCACCTAATTTGGAGTCTAGATGTCTGAGTTATGGCCTCCTGAAGTCGGACTACAAAATTGAAAATCAATCTAGAGAGGGGTTGCATCAGCAAATTACGAGGTTAAATTTGACAATCATACAGCCATTACAGTAGTTGGAATTTTTTTAGAAATGATTTCCAGATGGGCATCAAATTTAAACTTTTAGATAGGATGACATCAGCAAAAATCTAGCTAGTGATACATTAATGTGACATCATGATGATGTCATCATGTGTAGAAATGTACAGATGGTGACGAGGCAAAATTTGTATGCTAACTATGTAGAGGAATCAACAGATGATAGAGTTCACTAGAACATTACGTGGCAATAGCTGGTGTATCCTGCAGTAAAGTCTGCGGAGCTAGCAGATGTTTGTGAATTGCTAAGTTGGCGCTTACTTGGAGCACTGACAATGATTCACATGGTGCTAGTATTTCCTTTGTGGTAGTCTATGTGGACATTGACTTAGACTTTACCAGTCACCATGAAGGGAGCTGTCAGATTTATTATGTTGCCAGACTTTGTACTGTGATTGTTGGAGGTTTAAAATGCCATCGCTAGTTTTCCTCTTATATATCCCACATTCATGGGTTGAGGAATTGATATGTGATTTTTATATAGAAGCACTTTGGTCTTGAAACAAAGCCTAGTTTGTGGCAAAGTATAGTGGGTTGGTCCTCTGGTAGGTGGTTTTCCTGGTATTTGATAATTATCATCAAGAACTATTGATGGGCTGGGACTTTGGTGGGCTAAGGAAATAATGTAAAATCCCCTATTTCGTATAGTGTATGGAAAATATTATTTGGCCACGTATTTTAATATAGCTTGCTTCATATGAATAAAATACCCTGTGATAAATAAATAGTACCACCAAAATCATAGAGCCGAGCCGAGGTGTCACTACCTAGTTCGGCAAAAAAATTTCTCTACCTGTACAACTAACAAGAAAATAATTTCAAAAATAAAAAAGAATTTAATGGATCCAAAAATCAATAATCAAATCAATGAAATGATCATACCTGAATTGCAAATCAGGGCCTCTGAGTTTTGATTTGCAAAAAAAAATTTCCTCATGATAAACTTTCACCCAATATAGGCAAATTTATAGTCGATCTTCACTGAATTGATGCTCTAGATGCAACGGTGAGGTCATATCTAGCTCTAAATGTCCCCAATTTTTGTGGATTCTCTAGATTTGTGTCAAGGTGCTAAAGCATGAATAGTCTCAAATGGCTATGTGATAAAAATCTCCCTCAGCTCTGATACCATGTAAGAATTTGGCTTAGGCCAAAATTCACCCAAGAACCAAAGAACTCAACACAAGCACATAGTAGACCAAAATAGACAGAGTATGATCAGAATGATGATATTCATTCTATATGCCAACTTGAGAGTACACTAGGAGTGCCTATTTATAAATACCTCAGGAGAGCTTCTAAAATGCATAGAAGTCAGCATCATGATATGTCATACAACCAGGCACATGTCCACCAGATATGGGTTATCCTCCATTGAGCACAGAATTAAGTGCGATGATGTGAGGATAAGCCTACAATGGTGTAGCATGCAAATCAATGGTGTAGACAACATGTGCTAAATGAGGAGTGCTGATAATTGTGTTGTCAACATAAAAGCTCAATGAATGATGCATAATGTTGTGTTGTATACACCATGTGCATAATTACAATTGTGTAACTCAATGAGAGTACACAAAATCCTAAGTGTCTCACCTAAAATAATAATTAAATAATGCAAAATAATTAAATAATGCATTAACCTAAGTAAACTTAAGTAAGTGTAATAAGTAAATACTTATTTACACCAACAAGAACATATATGGTATTGTAAAGGCAGTCTTTGACAAAGTTTGGGAGAAGGTACTAGAGGAGAGTTTTGTCCAAAATTAGACAATATTGTAAGCCCATAGCACATGTCTTTGAGTCTACTTTCATTGTACTGAATGTAATAGTAGATCACTTCTAATAATAATATTCCCATTTTCTTGTTGTGTTCATTTTGGTCTTGGATTGTGCCTTCATCATTAGGCTTTTCAGTGGTCTATGGGCAGAGAATGTCAACTTGATAAGGAGAAACAACATGAGTTCTTTCAATTTATTCCCAAGAGCATAACTGAAGATCATAACAAATGCCTTACTGTCATTCCTTCTAAAGATAAAATCATAAAGGTTGTCTTTTCCTTTGAGGGAGACAAGGCATCTAGCTCGGATGGCTTCCATTTTCTCTTTTTCCAAACTTATTGGCACATCATATAGGAGGATGTTATCAAAGGGGTTAAAGAGATCTTTGGTTCTAGAAAACTTCTAAAAGAACTGAATGGTACTTTTCTTGCCCTAATTCCCAAAAAGCTAGGGGTAGGTAGTACAGATCAGCTTTCACCCATCAATTTATGTAAAAAAAATTATAAGATCATATCAAAAGTTCTCACTCTTAGGATTTGGACAATTTTGCCCTCCCTGATTTTGAGACAGCTGAATGGTTTCAATCTAGGAAGATAAATTCTAGACTTTGTTATCTTAGTACATGAAAATAATTACTCCCTTTCCAAATCAAACAAAGAAGGGTTTTATTGAAGCTTGATTTTTGTAAGGCCTATGACAGGGTTGAATGGCATTTTTTGACGAGTGGAATGGAAGCATTTGGTTTCAATAAAAAATTCTTGGATATGGTTCACATGTTGGTCTCCTCTACCACTTTTTCTATCTTGATTAATGGGACTTTGACTCCTTTATTCTATGCTTCTCATGGTCTAGGACAAGGGGACCCTTTATCCACTATCTTATTTGTCCTAATAGCTTAATGTTTGGGAAGATATGTGGAGAGAATGGTTCAAAAGGGGGATTTTGTAGGTTTAAGACCTTCTTCAAAGGAACAAACCTACTCACACCAATAAATTATGGATGACTCTGTTGTAATATCTTATTGGAAAGAATGCTTATGGAAAGAATGTTGTTGTAATATCTACTGCTATGCATGGTACACTATTTAACCGGCTGGATTGATAAAACTTATATGATATGATCCTTACAGCAAAGTCTAGAAGGGGATCAGTTATGGTATCTATGGTCATTCCTCTATTGTTCCATTTTGCACCTATTTTTTTCTTAATTGTTTCCTTCTTTTCACTTCTCAATGTCTTTGGCTGATCTAGGGTTGGAAAACCTGTAACCCTATGAACCATTTTCTTAGTAATTTTGACTTGTCCTTGTTCTAGCTAGAATGATCCATCATGGATTTTCTTGAGTATCATGCGTATCCACTCATTTTTTAATACGATTGGAAAAACTAGGGCTTTGGTTAAACCCTTCTTCTCTACGATAGAAAACTCATTTTTCATAATACCATTTTCACAGAGTTTGTCATAGGCATTAAAGATTTCCAAATCTCCTATGGCTCCTGTCTTACAGTTATAAAAATTTTGCACATCCTAAACCATAACAACTTTTTAAGGGATGGCGGATAGGGCATCAATGGGATCATTTTTGTATGCAACTTCTGGTATAGGTCTAAACTCAGGTTGCTTAACTTCGTTGCTGACAAGTTTAATCTCATGGCTCATTTTCCCTAGGGTCATTTTTGAACTAGATGCCATTTATATCTAAAATAGGGTTCTAATGATTAAAGAAAACTTCTCAAACTATAAAACTCAGCATCTAAAGGAAATACCTAGATAAGTGCTTAGATCATTTGGGTAGATGTTGAATCACTGCAAAACACTGGTTGAAAGCTTGAAAATTGCTCAGACATGCTCAAAGTAATTGCTCTTCATTTGAATGGCTCATGAATGAATCAATTTTTACTTTTAAGCAACAAAAGAAACTTTGCATTTAATGTATTTTAGTACCTGCACCTGTCACTTGGCTTCCAAATGTTTTCCAGCTTGGTATCCACTTGGTAGCTATACTTACTCGGCATCTACTCATTTTGTTAATAATTTGGCATCCAAAGACAACCCGGCATCATCTTTCAAGTTTAGTCTTAGCATATTTTCTCATGCAAATTTAAGCTTTGCAGTGCTTTTTCATGGTTTAGGGCTTATGTTTGATACTTTCTTATGTATTAGCCCTATAGGCTTATCTTGTGATTAGTTAGATGAGAAATGATCGCTTGACCTCATGGGTGAAGTGACCCTTTCATAGGATGTACTTGATCCATCCTTTTTCTGCCATGTCTTCTTCATGTTTGTTCTTATGTGTTCCACATCAATTTTTTCTTTGCCCTTATTTACTTTAGTCTTGGATGCCTTGGCCTTTGTTGGACAATTTCTATTGACATGTCCAGTTTTCAAGCAACTGAAGAAAGTAGTCTAGTTCAGCCATCTTTTATAGTTCCACTTGAAATGTGTTCTTATGCAATTCTGGGGTATATGTCCATACTCTTGACAATAGTGACAACTGTACCTAGTGTTATAATCCCAATGATAGTGACCTTCATTCTCTTTTGCTGGTTGATTTGCTATCCACATAGGCTTTGATCTACATTCAAATGCCCTATGTCCATATTTCTTGCAATTATGACAATTTCCATTAAATCTTTGTGTCCTTGGGACTTTGGATCTGCAATCTTGTGTCGTATGTCCTTGCATGTTGTACTTGTAACTAGAATTCTTGCTCTTGGGTGTGTTTTGTTGATTGATCCATCTACTCCTGCAAATATTAGCAGTATGTCCCCTTTTATTATAGTAATGACAAATGGGTGTAGAATCCTTACCTTTGTAACTTCTTTGCTCAACACTCTTTGATGATTCAACAACTTCAGTGCTGTTGTATCCAAGTCCTGATGTATCATGGGTGCATCTTGGGGATTTCAGCAATTGTTCAAAGTACTTTATGGCTTTGCTTGACTTGTTGAGAATTTTTGCTATCTCTTTTTCTCTGTTCAATTCATTCTACAATTGTTCATTCTGCATCTTCAAAGTAGAGATCTCAATATCTTTCATATTAAGTTCATGATGAAGATTCATCATTTGGGCAAGCATATCCATCTGCATGTTTGAGATCCTTGTTAATGCAGTACATTTTTCTTCCAGTCTGTTTGCAAGATTCCTTTTGTCATCTTCCATCATGACTTTGTCCTCAACTGCTCTTTTCTTTTGTTCAGTGATTTCACATAACATTATGGCCTGTGATTCATGTTCCATCTTGAGAGATCTTATCTCTTCTACTTGAACTTTTTTTTTCTCCATTAGTTCTACTATTGCTACATCAAATTCTTTAGTGTCTCCATTGGCAAACACTTGTGTGGTATCAATCTCCTTGTAGTATATATCATCTTCAACTATGGCTATCTCCTTTCTTCTTTTGAAAGATTTTCTTAATTCTACTCTAGCTTCTTCAAATTTTTGTAGAGCGAGATGCACATCTATCACCTGGTTCTCAATGATCTTTCCAAGTTTGAAAACTTCCATCTTTAGATCTTTTCCTCCAAGCTGTTAGGATCCTTTTTTGAGAGAGTAAAGCTCTGATACCAATTTTTGTAATATCTTATTGGTAAGAATGCTTCTGAGAAGGGGGGGTGGGGGGGGTGAATCAGAAGTACTAGCTTTTAATCTGTTTTATATCCTTAATAAAAATAACTTTGAAATGAACATGCATGCATATAAACATTAAGAAATCATGAGAAAGAAATATGCATCACCACATAACACTTGAGATTTGGTAACCCAGAAACCCTCTAGGAATAAGCAGGTAAAACTAGAGTGGGGATGATACCCACAAAAATTACTGCAGCAATAATGTTTAACCACTTCTAATGGTCTGCCTTGTTAAAGACCTACCCTGTTAAAGGCTTTACACTGTATCAATAGTGACCTGGTTAGAGGATTTACAAAAACTTTACATGAAGTGCTACCTTGTTAAAGGATTTAATCACCTATTTAAAGGATCTACAAAATAGTTGTTAAGCTAACCTATCATCATAGGATTTCCTTTCTAATACAATGGCTAAAGAGTATTAGATCTAATAAACCTAATAGCTTACAATCCTTGATTGTTGAATACAGGCACTTGATCTACTTTCTTCTAATCTTGATCCTCTGAGATCTTATATTCATTTGTATCCCCTACTTTTGTTCTGATTAACTGAATATTCTTGTGCAGATCTCTTCCTCTAAGTCTTTATATACTTCACTCTAAAAATAGTTTACCTTCCACACCTTCATCCTTGTCTATACAATGAAACTTAGTCTTCCTTATAAAGACATTTGAAGACTTAGGGTTAGAAGTGGATCTACGATTCATATTGAATCTATGATTCTAGCTCATTCCTTATACTTTTATCATTGGTTGCATGCCTTCTCCATTTTCCTTATTGGTTGCATGTAGATTGCATAGGAAATATAAATGATTTGATCTTATCACTTAAATCCTTCGAGATTCGTCATATGTGAGCCATAAAAATGGTTTACATCTAAGTTTGTGAAGTTACAAACACATATGTTGATTCGGAGTTACTCGACACTTACTGATTTTTGATGCTCCGCACCTTCTATAACTTGGCTCCTATATATGCTTGACATCCTTTATGACTCAGCACCTAAAATTGCTTGACACTTGGATCATGCTCGGCACCTATAGTCACTCGATATCTGAAGGTTGCTCGACACCTGATGACTTTCCTATCTCGGCAAAACTTGTGACTTAGCATACATAGTGTACTCGGCTTTAATATAGAAAGTGGTTAAGTGTGTTGGCACTCAAGTGTAAAAACCATTTTTAGACTAATAGACTCAATTGTGATGGGAGAAGCCTCAACCAAAAATGTTAGAAATATTAAAAAGGATCTTGAAGATTATGGGCATGCCACAAGATAGATTATTAACTAGAATAAGAGCTCTATTTATTTCATTAATGTTAATGAGAAAAGACAAGCTAAAATCCAAACAATTATGGGATGTGAGGTGGGTAGCCTTCTAGCGTAATATCTTGGTTTACCTCTATGCTTTGACCCTCCTAAGTCTTTTTGGAGTTCATTGATTGATAAAGTTGGCTGGATTGAAAGGAGCCCTACTTCATCAGGCTTGGAAGATAATTGTGTTAAAATATACTATTCAAAATATTCCACTATATGCTTTGAGTTTTTTTAAGATACCTAGAAAATATGATGTGTCTATAGAAAGAATTCAGAGAAACTTCTTATGGACAAGAACGAAAAAAAACCAAAAAGAATGGCCCTTATTTCCTAGGACAAGGTTTGCAAGCTCATTAAAAAAGGTGGTTTGGGGTTAAGAAAGATACATATTATGAATGATTTCTTACTTGTTAAGCTCATTTTGGTACTATATAATGATGTTTGAGAATGGAAAGACATCTAGAATAAAAAATATAATATGGAGAACAAAAGATTCAACTATTTCCTTAGTAATGATGATGTTCAAGGTGGTTCAACTTTTTGAAATTAGGCTCATAAAAATAAATAGATTATCAACAAAGGGGTGAGATGGAAGGTTGGAAATGGTAGGACTATTCAACTATAGGATGATATCTACATTCTTGATCATGCCTTTAGTTCTAATCAGTAGTGGAATGGCTATAAGATGCTATACAAGACTACTTTTGGGACATTTGTTGCTTGCTATTAGGAAGGTGATAAATGGGTAGACCTTACTAGATTGAATGACTCTATGAATGACCTTAATAAAATGTTCAATGTTGTCTTTTCAATCAATGAGGAGGACTCTCTCATCTAGAAGTTTAATCTTAATGGATTTTTTTTTGTCTCTTCTCTATATTGTAATACTTTTAAAGACTATCATGAACCTTGTTGGGCTAAAGCTTGGTTGAGAGGCATGAAAACTAAAGTTAACATTCTTTTTTGGATCTTATTGTAGGATAAAATTCTCACTATTGATAATTTAAGAAGAAAAAGTCTTTATCTTGTTAGCGGATTTTATCTCTGCAAGGAGGAGGATTTTGTCAATTGCTTGACCATTCATTATTCTTATGCTAGAAAGTTATGGGAAAGGATCTTTAGACTTATGGAAATTCAGTGGGTTCTTCCTTAAAATTTTCAAGATTTTTTCTTAGCACCTCCTATAATGTCTTGATTAACAAGTTATGGAATTACATTTTATCTTATTTGTGTTGAGGTATCTGGAAGGAAAGAAATGACAGGGTTTCCAAGGGAAAGGAATCAAATTCTAGTCAAATATTTCATAAGATCAAGAGGATGGTGATGGAGAATATTAGGCTATATGGAAAATTCCAAGAGCCTCAAGATGAGTGGGAAATCAAAGTCATTAAGAATTAGAATATGGATTGGACTAGTTATCCTCAAAATGAAAGAAGTCTTAGAAGCACTACTAGATGGGACTATCCACCTAAGGATGGCATAAGATAAATTTTAATGGGGCCTCAAAAGGTAACCCAAGGATTGTGGATTTTGGTATTACTATCAAAAATTAAAATGGATATAGTATTGGTGTAATGGAAATCCCTATTGGAAAACAAACCAATTGCATAGAGGAAGCTAGTGTTGTCCTTCATGGACTTGAATGTGCTAAGAATATGAATATGGAGAAAATTTGGCTAGACGAGGACTCTTTAAATATTGTTGGTGTAAATGAGTATATATTATTTACACTTACTTAAGTTTACTTAGGTTAATGTATATTTTTATTATTTATTTATTAGTCACCTAGTCCTGAGTATGCGTACTCTTGTGAGTTGTCATGTTGACAACATAGAATTTTGCACCTCTATGCACATGGTGTCTGCAACACAGGAATTAGCACATGAATTAAGCACATGGTGTCTACAACCTTAACATTCTTATCCACTCATCTAGAATGATGGATAAGGCATATGCTTAGTTGTCATGGTGTTTACCTTATCTCGTGGTTCTTTTTAGAGACATTCTAGGTGCTTCCTGAGAGGCCTTTATATACAAGCACTCCTGGTGTGTTTGTACATACTAAACAGAGCAATGTATGAGGAAATACTCTAATTAATTGATCATATCCATTTTTGGTCTACTTTTGTGCTTGTGTTGAGTTCTATGATCTTGGGTGAATCTTTCCCTAAGGAAAATCCTTACATGGTATTAGAGCTCTTGGAGAATTCCTCTTCACAAAGTCATTCAAGACCATCTTGTTGCTTCATCATCTGAGCCCAAATTTAGAGCACTGTAGAAATTGGGAGTGTCTAGAGCAAGATCTGACCTCACCATTGCATCTAGAATGCTGATTTGGTGAAAAATCAGCTATAAAGTTTCCTACCCTAGGCTAAAATTGATCGTGAGGCAAAAAAAATTGCAAATTAGCATCTGGAGGCCCTGATTTGCAACACGGGTATGATCTTTAGATCTGCAATTTTTTAATTCAGATCTAATATTTTTATCTCTACAATTATTTTGACTATATTATTTCAAAAAAAATTCCCTCTAGGTAGGTTGCAGAGAAAAAAATTAGCACAAGTATTGGGTTGTCAGATCCTGACACTGCATAGAGAATATTTTGTTGAATATTCCTTATAGTTTGGCTAGCATATTATATCAACAGGCCTTTATACTTTCTAGCCCCCTCAACATCCTCCACCGGTGATCTTCACACTTAGTTATCAAATGAGAGTGTTTTTTTAAAACACAATGCATTCACCTCCCTTGGCAATGTGGGATTAATCCCAACAAAGCTAGTACCAATTTTATTTATCATCAGCCTGTGCTTAGGAGTCTAGCAATGCATAGAACAAACTTGGTGTATCAAAGATTCCTGGTGCATTTTTTGAATTCCAGACAATGACTAGTTTTGTGGCCCCTATTGATATAAATCAGTGTCACATTTTGTTCCTGGCATGCAGTCACTATCAACCTCGTTAGCCCTACCAAAAGTTCACCATCTCGTCAGACTGCTCCCCGCCAGTGATGCTTTTTTGTAAAAGAGTGATAGTCCACATGCATAGAGTCTCAGTGCCATCCATCTCAAACTAATTTCCCCAAACATATGCCAAAGGACACGTCACACCAATATGTGACCAAATACATAACAGCACCCACCCAGGTCAAAAGATGACTCAGCTGCCATGTGTACAGTCTATACCATACAAACAACCCTATCACCCTACCACTTCAACCCAAGCAAATTTTTTTTGCTGATGTCATCCAAGCATGAGATTAAAATTGATGGTTGTCTAGCCATCAAAATTAGGCCATTTATAACTATTACAATGGTTATTTGATCTTCAAATTTAAGCACTCAATTTTCCTCCCAGACCCCTCTCCAGATTTCTTTTCAATTTGGCAGCCTGACTTTGTGAGCCCATAACTTCGACATCCAAACTCTGATTCAGTTGCAATTTTTTTCAAATTAGGTAGAATTTTCTAAAATTTCTAGTGGTGGTGTTCTTTTCTAGTTTTGGTGCAAGGATTTTTTTAGAAATTGCATATTTTGGTGACTGTACCTATTCAATCTTGCATTTTTCAAATTGAAACACTCCGTATGGGCTCATTTGGACTCAAAACAAGTTGTATTTTTTCAAAAGTATGAATTTTTTTGTCTACTATTTAGATATTCAGTCAGATTCTTGGGTTGTGTAGATAGAAATCTCACTTTTAGAACTAGGGCCTTTTCAGCATTGTATTGCTTTCATTTCTTTTTAGAATTGTTGTGTATTTGAGCTACAGTGCTTAGTTCTAGATTTAGGCCTCAAAAGGTAGTGCAACAGGAAAAATTAGAAGTCCACTTTGTTCATTTTGACAAGTGGTCTATTGTACAAGCACTACATATAAAGTGCCAAAGCATCTTTGGGGGGTGTGTTCCTTGATTCCTTGGAGGTTACATTGATTAGTCCATCATAGAAGATGCAAATTTAATTTATTTGACCCTAGACAACTATCAGGAATGGAGTCAACTTGTTATCAAATTTCTCAATCAGCACAATGCACTACCATATGCGAGAGACCTTCAATATGATATTGACAAGATTCCCCTCATTTAGAATAGTCTCTTTCTATATATGGATTATGATATTTTGGATTTAGTTGCAGCCATTAAGTCATCTAATCCATATATTTTTTGGATGTATCTTTGGGATATGTATGGAGATCCAAACATTCCTACATTCCCAAAAGATCTCATACCTCTAGTTGCAGCTGACTCCTCTTCAGATGAGATCACACCTCCAACTCCTATTGCTCCAACTAATGCAGTTCTAGCTGTAGACACCTAAAAAACCTTTAGAAAATAAAGTATTTTTATTTTCTAAAAAATTCTTGATGACATCATCATTTATTAATTAATTAATTATTTTATTTATTTATTTATTTTTATGCCATTAAATCCCTTTATCTTAATTAAAAATATTTAATTAAGGAATCCCTCCCAAAAATGTTTAAATCTTATTTAAACATTATTTCCTTATTTATTAATTATTTAATTAATAAATTGACCAAAAAACCCAAAATAAATTAAAAAATTATTTTTTGCCCAAAACTTGGCCAATTTCCTTAAGACCACTAACCTCTTCCAAAATCTTCTAATCCTTCTTTAATTTTGATTAAAGGCTAATCCCATCATTTGCTACCCATAATCCCAACTCAAAATATTTAATTAAGATTAAATATTAATCCTCATGTTTATTAAAAAAGTTTTAATAAATATCTCCTCAACCCAAACCCTTGAAATAAATAAAACTTTATTTATTTCCTAAAAATCTAATTTATCCTCATCCTAAGAAGTTCTAGACTCTTCTAGAAAGTCTTCATCCTCATCCTAGGAAATTCTAGACTATTCTAGAAAGTCTTTATCCTCATCCAAAGTCTAGACTCTTCTAGAAGATGTCTTTAAACCTAATCCTAATCCCCTCCTAACCTTGTCACATTCCCTAAACATGGGTTAAAACTTACTAACCTAAGCCAAAGTTAACAAATATCTCCTCCTTCACCCACCCTCATTAAATGCCATCCACTTGCCTATCCCTAAGCTAATCCTAATCCATCCTAATCCATCCTCTAATCATTTGCACAAGCCTAAACAAGCTTAAAACCTTCCTAATCAAGTCCAAGTCAAAATTTCTCTCATCACCCTCAAAATATCTCAACCATAAAACTTTATGAAGTCCACTAGGTCATAAATGACTCTTACAAGCCCTTTTATTGCTCTTACAAGTCATTATGAGGGTCTTTATGAAGATTTTATCGCTTGAGCCTCCTTTTTTGACTCATCCTTCCCCTTTCCTCCATCCTCTCACCATGTGACATGTGTCACTCCTTGATTGGCTATAAGGAAGCACAATCCATGTGCTCTCTTCTCATGCAATCTGAGCCCTCCATAAGCTTTTTTCCATCCTTGCATCTTAGCCCTCAATCCCTCAAGCCTCTTGCCTATAAATTGGATCCTTTCCCTTTGCAAAATAACACAATCCATGAAGTAAAGTTATAATGCTATTTTGAGAGCCAAATCCATTATAAAGCCATCTATCCACACCAAAAATCCACAATCATCCATTGAAGCCTTTGGAAGCATATTGAGCATACATCCTATCCATTTAGATAAAGCTACTCAACAAGAGAGCTTCTTATTGAGAGAGTCCATTAATGGCTCATATTCTCAATTGAGAGGTCATCTTAGTCTATCTTGAAGTTTATGAATTTTGTTTAGTTTGTAGAAGCTTTATTTAAATTTGGTTTCTATTAGCATACTAACATTGCTCATATACACTAGCCATAGATGCTTTGGATTCAATGTAGTAGGACCCTTAATGTCTTCCTACTTTACCTTCATGCAACAACTTTCTTCTTGCCCTTAGAGGCTTGTTGATGGATTCTCACATTTAATATGTAGGAGATATCCTAGATGATATTTATCTTCTCTTTGAGGTGAATAATTCATTCATTTTCATAGTGATAGATTCATGTACTCCAGCATAGCAGGGTACACTATGTCTTCCAGTTCTAGTCTTAGGTGATGACTTATTGACTGAAACTTCAAGTTTTTTTTTGGAGTCACACACAATAGATTTGGAGGACTTCTTTGATCATCTACCACTTCTATTTGCTAAGGATGATCCTACTACAGTTGTTGTGAGGGCCCACTCTGACCCTCATGTCCATTCTTGACATGATTAGTCTTTACAAGCTAATGTGATTGTGGATCCTTATGTACAACAATTGTCGGAGGTCTCTTTAACATTTGAGAAGATTTTTGGTTCTTTGAGACTAGTTCTACATCACTCCTTGCTTGATGTCCACATGTTCTTATTAGTAGTCTTGGAGAGAGCAACCATCGGCATCGACACAGGGACACTTGAATAGGTTTTAGAGATACCTTACATCACCGAGATTCTTTCTCCATGTAGGGGATGCATCTCATGGGTACCCTTTCCATTGTTTCTTCCCAAGGGGAGGAGCATCATTCAACAGTCATGGATCAACTTCTACATTGGAGCATTTCTCATTGATCAGCACACTACCTTTAGTGGGGGTACCTCATCTCCTTCTCCTTTTTAGGGGGGACTTTTTCCTCTTAGGGGATCTTTTCCTTCTCCCATTTCTTTCTTGTACATACTTGATGTATGTCGTAATGGGGGGTCTTGATTACTCCATCCATCCATGCATCCCTTTTCATCTCTCTTTTTGGGGGAGGGTTTTTCCCATGAGGTTTTCCCTCTCTCCCCACTTTATTAGAGATTTCATATCATTTGTACATGGGTACCTAACATGGCCTAGTAGCCAGGACCCATCATGCATTTCATCCTAGTTCTTGTAAGCTTAAGGGTGTTCCCCTAAGTTGCACTTAAGGGGGGGTGTTGATGTAACTAAGTATTTACTATTTACACTTACTTAAGTTTACTTAGGTTAATGCAGATTTTTATTATTTATTTATTAGTCACCTAGGAGTATGTATACTCTTGTGAGTTGTAATGTTGACAACACAAGATTTCGCACCTCTTTTATACACATGGTGTCTACAACATAGGAGTTAGCACACTAATTAAGCACATGGTGTCATTCTTATCCACTCATCTAGAATGCTAGATAAGGCATGTGCTTAGTTGTCATGATGCTTATCTTGTCTCCTGGTTCTTTCTAGAGACATTCTAGGTGCTTCCTGAGAGGCTTTTATATACAAGCACTCCTAGTGTGTTTGTACATACTGAATAGAGCAATGTATAAGGACATACTCTGATTAATTGATCATATCCATTTTTGGTCTATAGTTGTGCTTGTGTTGAGTTCTACAATCTTGGGTGAATCTTTCCCTAAGGAAAATTCTTACAAATATCATTAATTATCTCAAAAAGGTTACCACCCCCTTATGGACTATTCATAATATTATATGCAAATCCATAAATTTGATTGATACCTTTGATGAATGTGTCATTACACATAATTATAGAGAAACAAATAAAGGAGTTGATTGGGTAGAAAATGTGGCTTGTAAAAGTCACACAATGATGATTTGGAATAATAACAATAACATCCCAATTGATGGGCTATCTTTGATGGAGTATGATTGGATTTTAAGCAGACAAACTTATTTTAATGATGAAGGTAATGATAATGAGGATTAATTATGAGATTTATTGGAGAGGGGGTTCGTAGATTATGATTATGCATGACATGACTACTCACTTATTTCCACATGGATTGTGGGTGATTTTGCAAAAGAAAATCCCATTGTGAATTTGAAGCCAAGAACTTGAACTTGTTCAAGCCCTTTGGAAAAATCAAAAATTTTGGTAGAATCAAGAACATGGGAGGAAGGAGATAGAGGTTTCATTTTAGGAATTTTCAGGAATGGAAGCATAAACTAGAGATATGGGATATCTTGGATTAGGGCAAGTTTTGAAGAAACTTAAGGGAAGTAACCTGTCTATTACCAAGAAGTTTCTTAAAACTTGGAAGAATGACAACATCCTAGTTGGAAATCAGAGAATGGAGGTCATGGAAGATATCATTGCTGAAGCCACTAGCCTAGATATGGAAGGGTTTAACTTCTAAAGAGGTTGGAAGATGTATGATAGATCTATGGACAAATTTTAGGCGACTACCAAGGAGAGAAATAGGTTGGTCAAAGTTAGTAACTCTTACTTCTTCCCTAAATCTATTTCTAGACCTTGGACGTTCATTATATTTTTTTTGATTGAGTATATTACTCTAGATGGCCATTTTACCAAGATTTATGGCCACCATTTCATGTTAATTAATCCCTTTAGGCATGGGTTTAGGATAAATTTCCCCTTCTATCTTTGGGAATATCTAGATAGTACCATTTTAGCCCTTCAGAATGACCCAGATGGGGATCATTTCTAGCATGAAGAACTAATGGTTCTGATTACAAGCTTGTTAAAATCAAAGAAAGTGGATAGACCCCGTATAAGTAAAAAGACTTTGGAATATGATACTGAGGGGAGTGATTCAAAAGAGGCCTATGAAGAGGAATCTATGGAGGAAGAAGTTGAGCTGGTGGAGAAAAAGAGAAATAATCTAATCCATGGGGGCTCATCATCTAAGAGAAGGAAAAGAAATGAGGTGGACTATGAGAGGAGACTAGCATCGAGGAGGAGACTACAAAAGAAAAAGGAAAGAAGATTAAGGGAAAAAATATTATCACAGGAGCAATTGGTAGCAGAATGAAAACTAGAAATAAAATGAATAATATTAAGATATGAATGAACATCCCCTTGGATGATGATCCTCTGAATGATAAGGATTTGAGAGGTAAGAAGGATATGCCTAAAGGGGAGGCTAAGGACAAAGATAATTATGATGTTGATGCTGAGAAAGACAATCTAGACATGGATGAGGATAATCTAAATCAAACATTTATCTTTCAAGATCATGGGTATATGAAGGGTGTCTATGGAAAACCAAGTGCAATGAAGAGGGACATTGATAGTCTAAAGGAGAAAATGTAGGATCTCATAAGGGAGTTTGGGCACCTAAGTAAAACTAATATGGGTGAGAATACCTTAGGTCATCATTTGGATAGGCTTTCAGACGTGATTGGGAATGTTGAAAAAGTCACTAATATGATGAAGAGAGTCCCACCTCTAGAAGTTAAAACTAGAGTTGTTGATCAAATGATGAAGGATATGTAGAAGAATATTGATAATCTAGATAGTAGAGTTGAGGCACAAAGAATGTTTTGAAAAATTTTGTTGATTAGAGTTTTTGCATTTTGAAAGCTATTGTTGATCATATTAAGATTTTACTAGATAACCTAGAGTAGGGGATAAATAACCAAGGTACAAAGGATATGAAGGATGATCATGGCCCCAATAAATACACAAGGGATGATTCAAAGAAGACTAAGTGCATGGATGATAAAGAGATCGATGAGCTAAGGGCCTCTACTGTGAACATGAAATTTTTTGTTGATCAGGCTGTTGACTTATTGAAGACTGTATAGTTGTATTGTTTTTGTCTTTAACATGAACATTTTAGCTAATTGTTCTATTGACTTGTTGAATATTGTATAGTTGTATTATTTTTTTCTTTATTTTCTACCTACTATTTTAGGCCTTTCCATATTGGCTTGTTTATCTTTGTTGGGTGTTTTTGCACAGTTCCACTTGGACTTTAATTGAAACTATGCTTTGCTATGTGTAAAAGGTTTTAGGTCCTTTCAAAACATATTTTTACTTAATCAAAAATATAGATGGTTATTTTAGAGAATTATAAGTATAAAAAATTATTTGACCCTTATTCATGCATCTTCCTTACATATCTAACCCATATTACTATTTTTGAAAAACAAGTAAGAATAAAAGAAAAGAAGTTGACTATCAACAAATATAAATTTGAAGAGAGAAAATTCATAAAAGAAGTCAAGAATACTATACTCATCATTGAGATAAAATAATTACCCATGACCATCTAATAACATAGAAAAATAATAACACCAAAGTTACAATCAACGATACTTTTTCACACATACAAACACCAAAAAACCAAATAATGTCTATATTCACAACCCCATAAAATACCAATAGTGACTTTACAATAGTATTATTAAAAAATTGACAAATAATAGACTCATTAGAAAACTTACAAATTTATATTGTTTTCAAAGAAAGTTTCTCAAGCATGCTTTTGTAGCCATCAAGCAATACTCCTACTTGCAAAAGATGTTTCAGTGAGAAAGAAATACATCAATCCCAAACCTTGAACAACATGGTTTCATGAGAACAAACCTTTTTGTTGATAAGATTAGCCAAGTGGAAGAAATTCTTGTTTTTAGAGTAAATCTAATATTGTAGGTAATACATGCTTTTGGAGATCAATAAAAATATAAAAGACAAACAATAAGCTTTTTGTAAGACATTAATAACATTGCAAATGTGCTTCCATAAAGATTACAAGAATTATATGTACTTATAGTTTGAAGATTGCATAAACAAGGGCATTATTATAAATATTAGTTGAAGTCACATTGTAGATGCATTGTGCTTAAAGGAAAACTATGAACTATACTACAGAGATGTTCCCATAGATGTTGAATCTTTAGTGAAAATCCTCCCAAAAAAATAGAATAGATATTTTGAGCATGCTCAATAGCATTAAAACATATGAACACATGGTCATCACAAATACCAAAATGGGTGTGGATGAAGACCAAAATGACAATAACATGGCATGCACTTCATCATTTATGTCTAAATTTGTAGAAAATCTAATGAGATAGAAATTATTAAGCCATTAGGACTTGAGGATGACACAAACAACATTATCAATTGGCCAAAAATAAACCCTTCTCCAATAAATGAATAAAATACTAAGCGATTTCTCAATGTGGTATTTAATTCCCACTCTTTTCTCAAATGGGTTTGCACAACACATTCAATCACGACTCAAGGAAGTGCAATTTAATGAACTTACATTACACTTGATGAGGTTCCATGACTAGACATTTGGAAGGCATCCCAAGTTTCTCTATTATATCTTCAATCCCATGATGCAACATTGTAACCACAGCCTTGTAACTATATTTATTAGAAGAGATGTAGAGGAAAGCATGGCAAACACTATTGAAAATCTCCATAGAAATTTGAAAATATTTTAAGTACATAGTTTGTTGAGGAGTTCATGTACTTTATATTTTCAATAAGATGCATAATACCATATTGAAAAAAGTGTTGTGTAGAGTTACAAACATGATCAACCAAATAGTACCATACACTCTATTCCTCACATTAAGTGCAATTGATATAAAATGGCCAAATCTACAATGACTTCTCGCAATGACATACCCACCAAAATAACAAATAGACATTTCTTGAGAAATGTAATAACACCCATAACACAATATTATACTTACATCAATGGCTTACAATATTTCATGACGAAGTCATTATAATACTCCAAGGTGCAAAAGACTATTGGTATAGATATAAGTGGAAAAGTAGGTGTAGGACACATGTACACAATGTTATTTGGCTCTGTAATGCATTAGATATGGACAAACTTTATTATAAGAATGATGTGGTGCTTGAAAGAGCATGAAACTTATTCAACATGTATGTTAGCACTTGGAACTCTTGCGATGCATCACAAAAAAATAGCACAATGTTTAAATATTAGCTAGATGATCCACTAGACATAGTAGACATATTTTCTACGGATTTTTCTAATGATAGTGAAGACATGATTAATTGTGTCTAGAGGTACACAAAATGCACAGAGGGAAAATGCTTGTAGAAGGAGGGAAAAAAATAGTGTCGATACAAAGCACCATGAAAAAAATAGTTTGTCTCCACATTATCATATGTCAATGATGGGAACAAAAAATATGAACCTATAAGAAATGACAACAAACTAGACATACACAATTGAGGAAATAAATTGGTATGGAGGACCAACATAAATTGTCATCAAATTGTCTTGGGAAAAAAATATAAAATACATTTTCATATATGCATCAAAATTAGAGAGAAAATCTAATACTAGCACTAATATGCTAAAAAGAATATTTGTGAACCAAAATTGAAATAGTTTGACTCTTTCATCACATCAAAAAAGTTGACAGAGAGGAAGATGAAGAAGACAAAGAGGAAGACAAAGATGAAGAGGAAGAGTAAGAGGAAGAGAATGAAGAAGAAAATGAAGAAGAAGAGGCAGAGGAGGAAAAAGAAGAGTATGAAGAGTAAGATGAGGAAGGAGAAGAGGATGAAGAGGAAGATAAGGAAGAAGAGGATGAATAGGAAGAGGAAGAAGAAGAGAAATACAAGGAATAAGAGAAAAAATAGGACAAGGAAGAAGATCAGGAAGAATATGAAGAAGAAGATGAAGAATAAGATGAAGAAGAAGAGGAGGAATATGAAGAAGAAGAGGAGGAGGAAGAAGAAATGGAAGAGGAAGAAGAAGATGATGATGATATGAAGAAGAAGGAAAAAGAAGAAGGAGGAGGAGGAGAGGGAGGAGGAGAGGAGGAGGAGGAGGCAAGACAGGAAGGAGAGGAAGGGAAGGCAAGGAAGAGGATAGAGAGGAAGAGGAGGAAGAGTAAGAGGAGGAGGAGGAGGAGGAAGAGGAAGAGGAAGAGGATGAGGAAGTGGAAGAGGAGGAGGAGGAAGAAAAGGAAGCGGAAGAGGAAGGAAGATGATGAAGAAGAGGAAGAGGAAGAGGAGGAAGAAGAGGAGGAAAAAGGGGAGGAGGAAGAGGATGAGGAGGAAGAGGAGGAGGAAGAAGAAAAGGAATAATTTAAGGACATAGGTACATCCCAATTGATGGAATGAGCTTCATAGTGCTAAAGTTACTATGGAAATCAAATAATTGATTGCAACAAGCATTTCCTGACAATCAACACAAATGCTTGGGTAGAATATCCATAATATTGGTTGGTGACCTCATATAATTACCACTAGTTATGAATAAGCATATCTAATTATCACATTCTACTGCATGGGTACTATTGGAGAAATTTACGATAGTTATCACCTTAAAAACAATGTTTTGATAGAAAGGTGAAAGTACAACCCAAGCATAATTTCATCAAGTGTTACAAAATATACGAAGTGCATAACCAGGGAAAGAATATTGGAAACTCTTGACTTATTTATTATTTATTTAAAATTATTAATTTTTATGTTAATAGTAATAAATATGTGGGATTGACCATTAATCAGAGCATGGGGTTGTGGGGAGATCATTACATAGGGTGATAGTTGTTATAATTCTGATAAGGGAATACTTTAGTGTATTAGCTACCTTCCTTAGAAGGCATTTTATAGATAAGAGGGATGTGACAATACAATTACAACACAATGGCCAAAAGGGGTCATTAATAGAAAACAACTAGCACTCTAATAGGTAGGGTGAAATAACAGGGTGGTTTTGAAAGGCTCCCCAAGCCATCATAAAGGGTGTGAAATTAATATTATAAATCACCCTATAATAAACAATAACACTCCTCTAATTAAATAATCACCCCTCATCTGTAAAAATCCTTTCCACAAAGCATTTACCTAGAGCTCACCTCAATAGGAAAAGAAAAGGTAGAGATAATCATGTTGGAGAGCCAATCTCAAATCCAATCCATATGCAAGTAGTCATAGAAAGGAGAATAATGTCCATAATAAAAAATCTCCTCCTTTGAAATTAAATTCCCTGCCTCCATAGGAGACTCTTCCACCTTCACAAGAACCAAGAAAGAGGAAGAAATAGTGTACCACGACCTTACTATGGCCAAAATAAAACACTCCACCACAATAAGGTCTAACATAACCCCAAGGTCAGCTAAAAATTTTAGAAAAAAAATACCTAAGGAAAGAAATATCCCCTAAAAACTATTAATGGTCAACTAGACACCAAAAGAAATAAGACCACTATGAAAATCAGATAAAGTGAATAATCCAAACAAGAAAATCCACAAAAAATGGAAACCTAGTATTAACAGTATGACCATCATGACCCACCTACAAAAAGAGAAGAATATAAACCCCAAAAACTAGGTTAGGAACCACCTTTGTGCTCATGATAGGGGGATGTGAATAAGATTCATAAACTTCTCAGAACCCCTTACTAAGTCGAAGCATCACTTTTCCATCAATTGAAACATGACCCACTATCTCTTCACTCTCCACAACAGTATTCTTTACATCAGCACAAGATTATAATAGGCATCAACAAAGGAGAAGGTAAATATATGGAGGATCAACACTATAAATGTAAGAAACATCACCAAACCCTATTAGAAACATAGCACCACCTTTGAGTACACAGGAAACCTGAAAGCCACATATCTAAAGAAAGGGTAGGATCACCAAGAAGAGTAGTCTTAAAAGAGATAAGACCTCTATCCAAACCAAGAACAAACCTATAAAGAAGAGAAATGATAATACATTGGATGTAGTGACCACCTAGTCTCCCATTAAGACACCAACAATCCACCCTTTTAGAGGATTGATCCCTGTAAATAGGACAAGGCCATGAAACCAAGCATAGCCCCTACATAGTGACATATAAACCAAAGAACATATAAACCAAGGAGGTTTTGCACAAATAGCAACCTCAAAATAGGGAATCTCACACCAATAATGAGACAACTCAAAAATAAATGTACTAGTCCAAGGACAAAATAGACTAAATGTTGGCACATCATGGATATCTACTTACCACCCCCAAAAAAAAAGAACCTAACACTTAATACCACTACATCTTTCATCACCGTAGGTTTCCATTCACTAAGTATTAAGAACTCATCCATAAAAAGGAACCATTGAAATACAAGAACCATTCTAAACACTTTTATAGGAGGCCATAAAATCTACACAAGAGCACTGAAGGTAGCAAATATGTCCCATAAATGGCATACACTATGCAACACCTATTGTGCACCCTAGTCACACTAGAGACCCCTACACACATTCCACAAATGAAATGTAAGGCATGATCCTCATCACCTAAAAACATCATGCAGATAATTAACAAGGCTAGAATGTCCTCAAAAGGTCTAAGATGAGATAGAGATACTGCAGTGACCAACTTACCAAGAGTCACAAAAGACTAATTAGAAGTCAATTAAGTGGAAATGGATGCCCCAATAGTACATGACATAGAGTTCCATCTTATGAAGAAGAATAAAATAGAGGTCTGATAGAATGAATCTGCGTAGGCCTTTTGATAGAGAGACTTCCACTTAGCAAAACTCACAACTTCAATGCATGATAGACAAAGCTAGCACTAACCAAAACCATATAGGGCATATGAAGACCCTCGTCATCAAACAAAAAAATTCACTTGGACAATACAAAATCTTCTAACACAATCATAACTTTGAGACATAATCATTGAAGGCATGTTTGACCCCATTAATGAAAACACCATCCAGCATAGATATAATAAAATCACTAAGTACAAACAAATATTTAAAGAAGGATAATTATCACTAATGTAAAATAAGGCCAAAAAACACCCACTAATTAAAGGAGAAGGCCCCATAAACCAGATGAAACTACCATAGTTTGAAAGAGACAACACAAAACCATTGTGGTCTACAAGAAACAAAGTTCTTATCTTTATTATTAAGCTCATTGTCATCAAAATCTCTATCATTTAGAACTTCCCTAACCACATAAACCCTTGACCCTACACTCTAATTCTTACTCAAGCTCATTTCAAAAAAAATCTTTATATAAATTAGATGACAATATTTTTCTATATTATGATTAGATTATAATTACAATTTATTATTATTTATTTATTTTTATTAGATTCATAGTATTTAATTATTTATTTTTTGTTTTTTGTTTTTATTTTATTTTTATTATTTATTGGTAAGAGGCCAAAGTAAAGATTACTTATCACTATTATGTGTTGTGATTAATTATTATTATTTATTAAGCTTGAGAAGATTTGAACCCAAGACCTCCCAAATAAGAAACTCAGAATTTACTATTGTTTTATAGGCTCTTGCCTAATATTTATTTTTTATTATTATGATTTTTATTACATATTATATTATTGATTAATTTTTATTCACTATTATGATATTTAATCCCCAAAAAATGGGAGATCACATTCCACCCTTCTTCAAACTTGTTTTTCCTCAGGCAATGTGAGTGGCTTTTGTCGCATGACTTTGATATCATCTTGCCTTACAAATTTGAATTCAATAACCCTAAAACTATAATTATAACTTTAGATGATAACTACAATATATTTATAAAATAAATTTATTGAATCTAAAGATATTCCATCATAATATTAAATTTAAAATCCTAAGAGAAATTCAAAAGATGGGACTTATCTTAATTTACGTATCATTACCCTTCCCTTTGGATAGGTGTTAATTTTCTCCTTAATGAATAATCCTTCAAAGATATAGGATCTTTTTCTTAATTCTCTTCTATGAATTTTAACATTCACCAATAATTTCCAAACACTCACAAAGAATGTTTGTAACCAAGTTTTGACACTCACTAGTAATATTTTTTATCAAGGTTTGGCACCCACCAAGAATATCCTCAATCAATTTTTTGACACTTGCCAAGATTTTTTATAATCAAGCTTCGACTCTCACAAATAAAGTCTTTGATTAAGATTTAACACTCACCAAGAATATCAAGATTTGACACTCACCAAGAATTTCCATCATCAGGCTTTGACACTCACCAAGAATTCCCTTCATCAATCCTCAATACTCACCAAGAATATCATTGATCAAGTTTCTACAATCAACAAGAATGTCTCTCATCAAGCTTTGACACTCACAAAGAATGTTCTTGATCAAGCCTTGACACTCACCAAGAATATCTTAATCAAGATTTGACAATCACCAAGAATGTGTTTAGCCCTGCGTAGACACTCACTAAGAGTGTCCTTGGTCACACTTTTACATTCACCATGAATGTATTTGATCAAGCTTCAATAGTGATCATCTCCTTTCATCATTCATTAACAATTTCCTTTATTGTGTAAGCTCTACCTTGTAGTAGGGTGGTGTAAGAGGTCCTCCTTTACCTATATCCTTTATCTCTTATTTTTTTCATATACTAATTGTTTATTAGAAATAAATCAAGATTATATAATAGTCAAATACATATATTAATCATTATTTATACATTACTAACTTTTGCAAACTTTTTGGTTTGTTGTCATAGCTAGGGTTGAGCATCCTTAAAGATACATTGGATTTCCATTATTTCTTTCTCTAATTGGATACTTTTGAGATCCACATTATCGTATTATGTTCTCTTATGTGGTGTTTCTTTGTCAAATGTTACTTCTATTCTATGGACTTGACTACTTTTTCCACATTTATACCTTGGTTTGCATGGTTCTTTCATTTGAGAGATACAGTTTTATTCATTAATTCATCTCTCCCTTGGAATTTATTCCTTTTACTCCATTTTCCTTTTCATAAATAGAATTTTCTTCCCTTATCATTCTTTCTTGACTCTTCATTCTTGTGTTGCGTCTTCAATGGGAAATTCTAAGGTCTTTCTTTTCAAGAATTTGACTCAACACTCTGAGCCTATTTTATTACTTACCTCAAGGTTTGTGTTAAAAGAGGGTTAACTATAATATTAATGGATTCCTTAAGTAATTTAATGAAAAAATAGGTGAGTCTTATTTGGGAAAGATAAGGAACCATGATAGAATTTTTTTGAAATTCATTAGAAAATTCATCTGTTGTTCCATGCTACTTGAATTTTGTAAGTTACTTGAAGTACCATTTGGGAATTTTTGGTCAAATCTACTAGTGACATTATAAGGTCATACTTTGTAGGAGGTTATATTTTGTTTTCCTTGAGAGAGAAGCCCATGATGCCAACATTTAAGTGTCACTCCTTCTAGATAAAGTAATAAAAATTGGACCACATCTCCTTCTATCATTGTACTAAGGGTAAAGAAGGTATTCAATTTCTACAACCAAGCTTGTGTTATAATATTTCCTAATCCATAAAAGTTGGTGAGTGTTACTTTATTTACTTTATGCTCAAGATCTTTATCTATGTCTCTTGGGAGCTTCCTGTATTTTGGATTCACAGAATTCTCTAAACTATACAAGTTCTCTAATGCCTATCTCAAGACTCAAATATTATCTAACAATTTCATCCTTACTATTTAAGGATTGATCCACTCTTTCTTCTTCTTTAGGTGTACAAAACCTAGTAGAAAAAGAGATTTGGGTTCCCTAGATGTTGACGACCTAATATTATTTTTTAAATAGTTGCAGCTTGTGTGTCTCCTATTTGTGTAATTAATCTTGAGGTTGTTGATAGAATTTACCATATTTTTCAAAGCTTGGATGGGTGTTTGATTTCTTTTTACTAGTCTCTCATTTTGGATCATAAGGTTTTGGTAAGTATGTTCCATGATGTTTCAAGTTCATTGGCCATTTCATTATGGTGGTTTTATTCCCTCTTCTTTTAGGGTTAAAAAATTTGCATTACTTACTCTTCACATAATGGAAGGATCATGATTTGATACCATTGTGTTGTACCCTATGAGATTACTTGCAATATCAAGACAATATAAGTTCTCACCACTTCAATTGCAAGAGACTTCTTCTTGTTAATTTGTTTATTACCAATAGTTGATACTATGAACAATTATATGGAAACCCATACTTGCATAAACTATAACCTATCCAATATTATTTCATATCATGTTGTGATTGGCATTTGGTCAAGTCTCTCAAATTTGTATGTGTAGGCTCCCATATAGTGCAAACTCATTTATCAAGTGTTGTCCACATTTTCCATAGAGATAAGGGGTCATTTATTGTTAAGTTTGATGATACTCAAGATCAAAAGAATATCCTTTTTGGCCCTTTTTTTACTTGGTCAACTTAGCACCACCCATTGATGGTGGAACCTTGGCATCCCAATTTTTCCCCTACTTCTGAATCCTTTACTAAGTTTCCTAGTTGGATTTGGCTTCCTTACCTTCCTTTTCATCTTTGGGTTGATTTCTAATTGGAAGTTTTGGGATAAACTATTGGAGATTTCTTGATTATTGATGAAGACTCATCAAATATATTACATTCCACTTATGCAAGAATCCTTGTTGAGGTGGATATTTCTAAGGGTTTTCTTGAGAAATTTAAAGTTGCTTCCTGATGGAAGAAATTAGATTCATACTTTGGACTATGAATGGATTCCATTCAGATGTAGAAAAGGATACTACACTAGGCATTATGTAGCTTAATGTGATCTTCAGGTGCCAAAGACTAAAAAGGCTTCTTCTTGGTGGAAGGGGGGTTCTTAGAACACTATATTGTTGCTGAGAATTTTTCTCAAGTTTCCCCCACTATCAAGAGTATTCCTCATGTCATTCCTATTCTAATTGATGTTATATGTATTTCTATGAGTAGTGATGTGATTGGTATGGATGTTATTTCTATTGGCACTGGTGTTGTTTCTAGTATAGCATGGTTTGTTGGTATTTATACTAGTTTCCCTATTCTCAATATTGGTATTCAGTCATTGGATGATTCTTTTGATTTTCCTATTGCTCTTGTGGGTTCCCCTATGCTGGTGAAGGCTATTCATACTCGATTTTCTTCTAGTACTACCCCATTATAAAAAATATTATGAGTAGTGATGTGGTTAGTCTAGATGTTATTACTATTGGTATTAGTGTTGTTTCTATTATGGCAAGGTTTCTTGGTATTTATAATGGTTCTCATATTATCAATATTGGTCTTCAATATTTGGATGATTCTTTTGATTTCCCTATTTCTTGTGTGGGTTCCCCTCTACTAGCGGAGGTTGTTCATGCCTAGGTTTCCTAGGTTTTAGCCAGTGCTAGATCTACTACTTTTGTTCCCTCTTCTACTAGATTTTTTACTATTGGCTCTGTTCATATCTCTACTATTGGATTTATCATCACATATGTCCTTATTCTATAATTAAAGAGGCTGATTTTTTTGGTTGAGGAGGGTTGGATCCTAATTATTAGAAAACATCATAAGAAGTATTTTCTTCATTTTGACATTAAGCTTTTCTCCCAAAAGAAGGGAGGTAAAGGAAATTCATGATGTTTTCCTTGTTTTATTAGGTTGGGGGTTTCTTTCCCTCATGGCAGATTGGGATTCCATTCCTTTATTTTTTATCCCTTAGTCTCTTTTGGTCTATTTTTGTGGGGATCCTTTTTGGCCCTCACTTCTGGTTTATAAAATATTCTTGCCAATTGATCTAGTTGATTATACTTAGTTGAAAATCTTCTTGTGAGAACTTTTAAAGGGTTTTGAATCCCTTCAAATCCTATTTTTAACTAAATCAAAAACTTTGGATTGAATATATAGATGAAATGTAATTGTAATGAATTATTGATATATATAGTATAGGTCTCAAAACATATATATATATATATATATATATATATATATATATATATATATATATATATATATATATATATATATAGAATGTAGTATAATAGCAATGGATTTTTTATCTACAAGATGGATATGTTGATGACTTCCCTTTATGGAGCTTGTAATATGTAGTAGGAAGGGATTATCTTGATACCAATATATTGACCAAATAGTTTTGCTAAGTATATGTAAATGATATCTTATGATGTGAGAAAACATTGTCACATATAGTCCTTATTGATATGTTGATTGTTTATATGTCAATGTAATGCACTTATTTTTATATCTAGTTTCTAAAGGCCAATCTAGTATTACCTTATTTTTTTCTTTGATATAATGTTCATTGTTTATGAAAATTTTATGCCACTACTCCTGATTGAAATCTCTATGTCCATGTTGTTTAAGTTTCTTATTTATAGTGGATTATTTTCATGTAAAATTTTTAAGGTGTAAAGAAATACCATATTTAATGAATGTTAATATCAATTTCCACTTATTTTGGTGTTCAAATTCTTAAATATTGTTTGTGGCCTTAAAATTGGTAAAAAATAACTTCAATTGTATCAAATCAAACTATTTGTTGAATATAAGGAGTTGTATTTCTAAATGCAACTTATAACTAAAACTTCATGTTCTTTTTAATGCAATAAATACAGTTTGGAAGGATATAAGCCCCCTTCCTTCATTTCCACAAATTCCTACATATATATTTTATTATTAATGAATAGATTTCCTTCTAAGAGGCATGTATCATCATGTTTATCTTCTCTTTAATAAATTGCACCATTTTGTAACCAATACTAAGCACTACCTTTGTTATTCAATAACTAGTCTTAGTTACTAATCCTAAGATTTTATTTGATGATGGAGACACAACCAAAGACTAGAATGAACACACAGGAAAAGGAAAATATTATCAATGAAAAAAATGCCCTATGGGCTTACAATAGTATGGTTATGGAGAAAGAAATCCTCCACACAGTACCTTCTCTCTAACTCCACTAAGAATTACCTTTACAATGCTAGAAATGTTCTTAAATAGACCCCAATTCATTTAGGGTTAGGAATAAATTCTAGAATATGCTAGTTGGCATCCACTGCCAAAACAGAAGGTTCCAGAAGTCACGTTAGAATTCGGTGTAAAATTAGAAGAATCTAGAAACGGTAATCCAACTTCTAGGAGGCATAACTTTTGAACCGAGACTCTGATTGATGAACCATTTACATTTCTAGAAATCTCTTGAAGTGCTCTATAGCCTTATGGAAAAGCTTTTTTTGTCCCCCATTTTTTGGCCCCATACAATACCATTTAGTTCCCCATATCTAACTTTGAAGCGCTCTTAGGAGGTCTCCAAGAAAATTAAAACTACAATAACTTTCTAACTGTAAAGCCTTTTGACCTGATTCTTTTTCTAGAGTGTTTTAAATTACAATTATAATAATCCCTCCAAATTACACCCTATAACTCATCATAATTTTGGCTCTATTACAAAATAAACCATTTTTGCATTTACATGTATCCCAAGGTGCTTAAAAACTCTAACCCAGAAAACTAATAGTGGAACTATGAGAGTTGGAACCTTTATTTGACCCAAATGGGTATCTAGAAATAAAAACACATTAAATAGAAACTATCTCTAAACATATTTTTGGGTGATACAGGATTGCCCTTACACCACTAGACGCTCCTACATCAGACACCTAGGGTAGATTGAAAAGTGACCCTGTCACTTTATGGTAGAGGAAAACTAAAATGAGCAACCTTGACTACTGATATCCAAGTTGAGTCCTCTATTGGTCATCCTTTCCACTTCACCAGGTACTCTTCATATTGCCTATTTCTAGTACTCCTTCCCACACAACTATCCAGAATCTCTTCTATCTCCTCCTTCTTAGAAGTAGGAATTAGACATGGCTCCAACATCAACCCCTCATATGCACCATCATCATGATATTCTGTTAAGTTTGCAATGTTGAAGATAGAAGAAATTTGAATCCCATCTAGCAACTTCACCTCATATGCATTTCCTAAGTCATGCTTCTTCAAAAATTTACAGGGGCCAAATTTCTTCATCTTTAGCTTGTTGTAAGTACCCACTAGAAACCATTCTTTTTGTAAATGTACCATAACTAGATCCCCTACTTAGAACTCCTTATGTCTCCTTCTTTGATCTTCCTTGGCTTTATACTATTGATTCATCTTGGTGATGTGTGCATGGACCTCCTCATGTGGGTTCTTGATATGTTCAGCAAATTCTTTTGCCTTGGCACTTGTCCTCTCCCCTTGCTCCATTTTCCTTAATTCTAGTGTAGTCCTTGGGCTACTTCCATACACAATTTGTAATGGTGACCTACTAGTACTCCTATTTACAAAATTATTGTAAGAAAATTCTACTTGTGGTAGAATCAAATCCCATCCCTTGGGCTTATCTCCCACTAAACACATCAGCAAATTGCTTAGACTTATATTTACCACTTCAATCTATCCTTCAAACTGTGGATGATGTGTAGAACTGAACCTTAATTCTATCCTCAACTTCTTCCATAAAGTCCTCTAGAAATACCCCACAAATTTAGTATCTCTATTGAAAACAATACTCTTTGGGAGACTATGTAGTCTCACCACCTCCCTAAAAAACAAATTTGCAATATGTACAACATCATGAGTCTTGTGGCATGGGATGAAATGTGCCATCTTGGAGAACCTATCAACCATCACAAATACTTATTCATTACCCCTTTGTATCCTCGTCAATCCAAGAACAAAATCCATACTTATGTCCTCCCAAGGCTTTGATGGAATAGGCAATGGCTAATAAAGTCTAGTATTGTAACTAAATCCTTTGACTGCTTGACATACTTGACAACTTTACACAAATTCCTTCACATCTTGTGACATTTGAGGCCAAAAACAATGTTCTCTAAGATTGGCAATGGTCTTATCTCAACCAAAGTGTCCTTCCATTCCCCCATTGTGTTTCTCTTTGATCAAGTTTTCCCTCATGAAACTCCTTGGAATGCATAATTGACTTCCCTTGAACAGCATACCATCCTGAATCAAATAATCTAGCCACCTAGTTCTATCTATAGTAACAAGTTCTTTACAAGCCTTCCACACTTCAGCAAAATCAGGATCCTCCAAGTATAGATTCTTGAGTTCATCAAATCCAACCACTTCAACCTGCAGTACTGTAAGCAATAATTGTCTCCTATTCAATGCATTTGCAACCCTATTGGACCTTCCACTTCTATGTTTCAATACAAGTGTATAGCTCTGCATGAAATCTACTCACTTCATATGTCTCTAGTTTAATTTACCTTGGCTGTTTAGGTACTGTAATTCCTGGTAATCAGTATACAAGACAAATTCTTTTGGCAATAAATAATGCCTCCATTTCTTTAAGGCCTAAATGATTGCATAGAACTCCTAATCATAAATAGAATACTTCTTCTTTGCATCATTCATTTTTTTACTAAAATATGCCATAGGCTTACCTTCTTTGCTCAATATAGCCCCAATAGCACTACCACTAGCATCACAATCTACCTAGAACACTTTACTAAAATCAAGAAGTGCCAACACTAGTTGTTCTATCACCTTCTTCTTCAAAAATTCAAAACTCCTTGTAGCAGTTGTAATCCACTTGAACTCTTTCCTATCCCCCCTTATTGTTTTAGTCAATGGTGCACATATGCCACTATAATTCTTAATGAAATTCCTATAAAAACTAACCATACCATGAAATGATCTCACCTCAATAGTAGACCTTGGAGTAGGCCATTCCAAGATGGCCTTTACCTTCTTTGGATCCATTTTGAGATCTTTAGATGATACAACAAACCCCAAGTAGACTAATTCTTTTTTTACAAAGCTACATTTCTTCAGATTAATCAACATTTTCTCTTCCCTCGACCTTTTAAGGACACTACAAATGTGCAATAAATATTCATCCAAAGTGTTACTAAAAATTAAAATATCATCCAAATAGACTAACAAATTTTCCCAAGAATTTCTTTAGTACCTCATTCATAAGTTGCATGAAGGTGCTTGGCACGTTGGTCAATCCAAAGGGCATGACTAACCACTCATATAGACCTTCTTTGGTCTTGAATGTAGTCTTCCACTCATCTCCCTCTCGTATCTATATCTAGTGATAGCCACTCTTAAGATCTATCTTTATGAAGTACTGAGCTCCACTCAAGCAGTCCATAAGATCATCCATTCTTGGCAAAGGAAACTGATACTTGATGGTTGATCTATTTATAGCTCAAGAGTCTATGCACATTCTCCACTCTCCATTCTTCTTTGGCACTAGTACTGTAGGTACTACACATAGACTTAGGCTCTCTTGAATCAAACCCTTTCTCAATAGCTCCTGAACTTGTCTATTTATCTCTTCAATTTTAGTAGGAATCATCCTATGAGCAGCCTTGTTAGGAAAACTAGCTCCAGGGATTAAATCTATCTAATGATTGATTTGCTTTATTGGTGGCAACCCTTTTGGAACATTATCAGAGATGACATCTCCATACTCACTTAATAGGCCTAAAACTTCAGGTGGAATTTCCTACTACCTTCCTTATCTCTTCTTGGAATCAAAGCATAACACATATGTTGATGTTTCATACCATCCAAAAAATTTCTTCCATCAACAAGACATATCCTAGCACTAGTACATATCTTTTCACCTTCCTTTATCAAGGGCTTAAATTTGTGGCAAAATCCATCCTTTGTTAGAGAGTATGTATTTGCATGACCATCATGTATAGCATGTCTATCAAATTGTCATGGTCTTCCTAACTATAAATGGTAGAAATCCATTGGAATAATGTCACAGAGAACTTCATCATGCTAACTCCCAATCTTGAACTTCACCAAACACTATTCACTAACCAAGACCTTATGATCATCCTTCACCCAAGCAATCTAATAGGGTTGGGGGTGTTTCTCCCTCTTAAGCTTTAGCTTAGAGACCATCTTCTCAGACACCAAGTTGTTAGTGTTGCCACCATCAATTATCACATCACAACACTTATCCTACACTTGCACCTGGTATGAAAAAAACTCCTCCTTTTTCCAGGTTTAGTCTCACCACTTAGTAAGACCCTTTCATTTACGAGAATCTCTCCTCTTTTTGCATCCTTAGAATGTGATTATTGTGCATCTTCATCCAATGAGCAACCCTTGCTTGACCATTAGCTCGCCTATCTATCCTTCATTGTCATTGAGGGTATTCAAATGCACAATGAAATTCTTCATTGCAATGAAAATAGGTACTATGGAAGCCTCCTTTTCTTGAACCTTCTCCATATCCTTTGCCTCTTCCTCTCTGATCTCCAAATTTTTTATCATGGGAGCAGTTGAAACCTTCGTTCCTCTAGTTCCTGCTAGTACCCACATCTTCATTTTTCTTTTGGGTCTCATTTTGGCCTCCAAATGACCTACCACCGCCCCTTCCTCCTTGACCATGCCCCCTTTTTCTTTTGTAAAAATTTTTGTTTAGCTTCTCTTCAACTTGTAGGGAAAACTAGTATGCCTCTTCAATGCTAGTCATTCTAACCAAACTTAACTCCTCCTGAATGCTAGGTTGTAACCCACTGAGGTAATGGGAAACCTTCTCCTTATTAGCTTCTACATGCCCTGCCCTAATAAGAAGTCAATAAAATTCCTCTGTATATTCCTGGATAGATTTTCCTACTTGCTTTAACCCTTGCATTTTCTTGAACAAATCAAGCTCATAATCAATAGGAATGAACTATTTCTTTAGTTTGTCCACCATGCGATCCCACCTTGTGATTTTCTCCTTTCCTCTTCTATTCCTTTCTAGCTAAATCTCTTGTCACCAAATTTTGGCATGGCCTTTCATTTTGGCCTTCATAAACTTAACCCTCTCTAGGTCTCTAATTCCTCATACTCAAAATACTCCTCTAGTTCATTGATCCAATCGATCAACTTATCTGGGTTTAGAGTTCCCGAAAACACACCCACATCAATTTTAGGTCTTTTTCCAAGCTTAGAAATGGCCCTAAAAAGCCTCTCCTCTACCTAATTTAGTACTTCCTCTTCACCTTCCCCTTCCTGTCCAATATTTTCTTCTTCTTCATTTTCTTCCTCACTTTCATTGCCTATAACAACATTCAGTCCTCTGCGGATCTCCTCCTACAATGCTTGAACTTGTCTCCAGAGGGCTCTAACCTCATGAGTAACAACTCTGTCCCTTCACCATGTTCCCTTTGTGGAGGCATCTTCTTGTCTCAAACCCACAACCCACACAGTCCTCGTGCAAACTGCCTCACAGTCGATGCTCTGTCTATACACTCAGGAAAACCTACTCTGATACCACTTGATGGAGACAAAACCAAAGACCAAAATGAACACACAAGAAAAGGGAAATATTATCAATGAAAAAATGCCCTATGGGCTTACAATAATATGATTCTAGAGAAAGAAATCCTCCACACAATACCTTCTCTCTAACTCCACTAAGAGTTGCCTTTACAATGCTAGAAATGTTCTTAAATAGACCTCAATTAATTTAGGGTTAGGAATACATTCTAGAATATGCTAGTTGGAATTAACCACCAAAACATAATGTTCCAAAAGTCACATTAGAAATTGGTGTAAAATTAGAAGAATCCAGAAATGGTAGTCCAACTTTCGGGAGGCATAACTTTTGAACCAGGACTCCAATTGACAAACCATTTACATTTCTAGAAAGCTCTCAAAGTGCTCTATAGCCCTATGGACCATCTTCACTCATACCCCATTTTTGGCCTCGTACAAGACCATTTAGTACCCCATAGCTAACTTTGAAGTGCTCTTAGGAGGTCTCTAGGAAAATTAAAATTGCAATAACTTTCTAATCGTAAAGCCTTTTGACCTGATTCTTTTTCTGAAGTGTTTTAAATTACAAGAATAATCATCCTTCAAAATTACACCCTCTAACTCATCATAATTTTGTATTTATTACAAAATAACCCATTTTCTACATTTACATGTATCCCAAGGTGCTTAAAAACTCTAACCCAAAAAACCAATAGTGGAACTGTGAGAGTTAGAACCTTTATTTGACCCAAATGGGTATCTAGAAATAAAAACACATTAAATAGAAACTATCTTTAAGCATTTTTTTGGGTGATATAGGATTGCCCTTACACCATTGGATGCTCCTGCATCATTTGATCTACTTAAATATAGAATTTACTAATTATTGATATTAGCATTCATTTTCTATTTACTAGTTGTCCCTTGTCATAATCTTATGAATGCATGTGGTCTTCACTTGTGTCATTATTTATTTTTATTTTTTTGGTTAGTAATAATGATTTATTTATTTAAGAAAATTGGGAGGAACTTCCCCTAAAACAAGGGTTCCACCATCCCATTTGGAACCCAAAAAATACCTTAAAGGTTAAAAATAAAAAGCAACTCAACACCCTACTCATTTTTTATGAGACCTCAAAACCATATCAAGTTTCATTGGAAGCTTATTCTTCTTCCATTTTACCACTTTCTATCCATCTTCCATTTGCAAAGCTTCAATTGGATGTAGGCCTAAAAGCTCCTCTTGCTCATTCCCACAATCCTCAACATCAAATCTCAATTTTCCCACACTAGCATCACCTTGGGAAACTTCCTTTTGTTCACATTGTTTCAAGTCCTTAGACTTCTACCTTCTAGCAGGTGCACCCACCCCCATGAGGGTAACCTGCCCAACATCACCACCAACACTATCATCAAGCTTACCCTTAGCCCCCATCATCTTCATGGAGTTGAGCATGGGAGACTCTTCATCTCCATTAGCTTCAACAACAACCTTAGAGAAGCTTTGTGGTTTCTCTAACTTCTTTTTCCACTGAACAATGTTGAGTTGAAACATCTTTCCACCATGTGGAGGACTTAGGATCCTTTCCCTATACACAATCCTCAGCAACATGCCCTATTTGAAAAAACCTCCTACATTTGAAGGGCATCCCTACATAATCCATTGATTGTGTCCAATGCCCCTTTGAAGATTTAACTCTAATCTCTATAGGAAAACACTTCTCAATATCAATTTCAACCAATATATGAGAAAAGGTAGAATGAAGAAGGTTTGATGACTCATCGTCAACCATTAAAAACACACCTAAAGCAATCCTAATAGCATCTAACATAGAATCAAACCAAAGATGCAAGGGCAAATTCAGAAACATTACCCATACAAGAACCCTTTCAAATTTATCTATGGTTGGACAAAAATTTGGGTGCCATGGATTTAACATTAGAGAAAACTTATCCTTCTAGCTCCAAAAATATTCACACAAAACTCTATTCTTATCTTCAACACTTTCAAACACAAGAATTAAAAAACCCTTCACCATGGGGTAGATCTAGATCCCTCCATCTAAGATGGGCTCCCAAAGCTCTAAAATCCAAGCATGTAAAACTTGTAAGCTTGACCAAAAACCTCAAAAATGACCTATAACCCCCAACTCAAAAGAAATAGAGATGTTGTGAGTTATCTCACACTTAGATTCTACATTGGCTTCAACTATAACAATCTCAATAGAAGAACACAAAGCCACACATTAATTCTTCATGTGTTTTCTCTCCCTACCTATGGGAAATGGCTTTCCCCTATATAGCCCTTAGTCGTGGCTCCACCAAACATGTCCATTTTTCTTGTGCATGGTTTTAATTGTATCATTCTTAGCCTTCATACTAGGGACACCTTTGACCACCATCTAAACTCTATTTTTTTCCATTGTTGGGCCAATATGCTTCTGATACAAAACATGGTGAGCCCTTACCCCCCAATGTACATCTTTGTCGCATGTTTTTCTTTGTTCCATTGGCATCTCATGGCTGGTAAAACCATTATCATCTACAATAGATGGCTCACCCTTAAGGAAATGAAAACCATCCTTCTTTAAGTGCTCATAAAAAGGTGTTAAACTCGTTGTAGGATGATTGACCACATGCCCTTTAATCCTTGCACAAAGGTAGAAACCATGGCATGAGATGTAGCTTCACAGCTTTGAAGCACCATATTTTTTTTTAAAAAATTATATATTGTGTGTTTGTTTATATGTATATATATAGACACATACACACACTTATCTATATATACTTATTTTTATATACACTTATTTGTTTATTTATTTATTATATTTATAATTCAACTTTAAATGTTTGTTATAATTACAATTATAATTATATTTTATTATTTATTATATATTTAGTACCAATGTATATCTATTTTGAATTTGATTGTAATTACATCTTGTATAATTAATTATTATTTATTCACTATTATGATATTTAATATAGTAACAAAGGTACCTCACATTGTTATTGTAGTGTCTGCCCCTAGTTTGTATTTTATTATTATTGCCGAACTCTTTTAGGCCAGTTTATGCATGATGATTAGTAACATTATCTTTCATATTATCATATATTGTTTCATATTCAATTGATTTTTTGATGAGACTACTTGGTACTATTTACTTCATGTATGCATGATGATGATTATTACAGTGATTTCAGTTATTTAATGATGATTAGTCAGGTGAATTTTTATACATGTTTTCTTATGGATACTTACCCCATACTACATGTGTATGATGTGCATGTATTTTTTTTTATGTATGATGTTTCTAATGTGGTTAAGGAAGTCGTAGTCATCTGCTAGTCAAGGTCTAAATGATGCACCACTTCCTACCATTGCCTATTTAGCTTAGTATATATGTGTTTTTACATGTGTGAATTTTATGTAGATTGTAGGTACTAGGTATCAACTTCCCTGAATTGCCAAGATGAGCATACCCTATCACATTATCTCAATGGTAAGAGAGGGGAGAAAAATTCTTAAGTCCAAATCTTGACCTTTAAACCCATTTTTCTTAGAAAATTAGGACAAGGACCTGAGTTGATTACCTTTTGAATGCATCATATGACATAAATTCATGAGTACAACGCTTTAGTTTGATCTTGTATGTGTTTTTCTATGATGGGTTTTCATATTTTTTTCCTATAGGTTTTTGGTGATTTTTCTATTAATTAAGACAAATTAAAAGATTAAATCAATGATTTAATTGAATGGGAAATTATTGTGATATTTTTTAATATTTAATCATATTTAATTAGTTAGGAAACTAATTAAATAAAAAGAATTAAATTTTGTAAGAATTTTCCAAAGGGAAAAATCACTCAAGATCAAGGAACTCAAGCACAAGCACAATAGTAGACCAAAAAAAATCATCAATATGAGAATGAATATCTCAAAGCATATCAAAGAATGTTCATACACACTAGGAGTGCATGTATATAAAGGCCTCTCAAGATGCATCTAGAATGGTTCTAGAACGAGCCAGGAGATAAGATAAGCATGACAACTAAGCACACATCTTATCCTTCATTGTAGATGAGAGGATAAGAATGAGAAGGTGTATCTCATGTGTAGATGTTGTAGACACCATGTGCTTAATTAGAGTGCTTATTCCTATGTTGTAGACACCATGTGCATAAAATAGGTGTGAACTCCTATGTTGTTAACATGACAACTCACAAGAGTACGCATACTCCTAGATGACTAACAAATAAATAATAAAATAATGCATTAACCTAAGTAAACTTAAGTAAGTGTAAGTAGTGAATACTTATCTACACTAACACCCCCCTTAAGTGCAACTTAGGGGAATGTACTTAAGCTCACAAAAAATGGGATGAAATGCATAATGGGTCCTAGCTAGTAGGCTACATTAGATATTCATGTACAAAATGAAATGCAATCTCTCATAAAGTGGAGAAAGGGGAAAAACCTCATGGGAAAAACCCTCCCCCAAAAAGAGAGATGAAAAGACAAGATGCATGGATGGATGGAGTAATCAAGACCCCCTCATTATGACATACATCAAGTATATACAATAGAGAATTAGGAGAAGGATAAAACCCCATAAGAGGAAAAAGCCCCCTCCATAAAAGAGAAGAAGAAGGAGACAAGGTAGTCCCCCTCTAAATGTAGTGTGTTTATCAATGATAGCTACTCCAATGTAGAATTTGATCCATGAGTGTTGAATAATATTCCTTACCTTTGGAAGAAACAATACAGAGGTATATTTGATATGCTTCCCCTATGTGTAGAAAGAATCTCATAGATAAATGTAGTCTATAAAACCTGCTCAAGTGTCCCTATGTCAATGTTGATAGTTGCCCCTTCCAAAACTACTAAAAAGAATGAATGTAGATCTAGCAAGGATTGATGTAGAACATGTTACAAAGAACCAACTATCTCCTCAAATGATAAAGAGACCTCCTACAACTGTTGTACATAAGGATCCACAATCATATCAACTTGTGAATATAGATCATGTAGAGAATGGACAGGAGGGTCAGAGTGAGCCCTTGCAACAATTGAAGAAGGATCATCTTCATCAAAGAGAAGATGCATATCATCAAGAATGTCTCCAAAATCTTCTATGTGTGACTCTACAGAAAAACCTAAAATATTTGTCAAGAAGTCATCCACTGATGTTGGAGCTGGAAAACAAGGTATACCCTATTGTGTTGGATCTATCACTATGGCAATGTGTGCATGTGGAATATGTTGATGCTATGACCTCTCCCTATATCTATCAATAGGAGCCTACATATATGAATCTATTGAAGCACTATTGTTGGTGTTAAGATCAATTTCCACAATGCATGAAGCAGTCTCCTCAACAAAGAGAAGACAAATGGCATTGATGATGTCTCTCATATCTTCAATGTGAGACTCCATGAACAGCTCTACTATTGTTGGAAGGAAATCATCCCATGAAGTTGAAGTAGGAAGACATGGTAGTTCTTGTTGCATAGAATTAGAAGCATCTAAGGCTGGAACTAGATCAATAGAATCAACAGGAGCATCAAGAGGTGTGATTTTGTCTAGAGTTGGTGGATCTCCATATGCTTCCCAAAGAGCCATTCAAACATCATGAAGAAAACTTGCCATAAGAAGAGGAGCAAAAGATTTCTTACTCATACTTCTATACATAAAGTGAAGAAGAAGATGAAGATATTCAAATGAAGGTAGTATCTTTGAATATAGAGAAAGAATCACTGTCTAATGTTCTCTTAGATGATCAATCATCAAAGCACTCCATTTTTTATAGTTATTCAGTGTCAACTTTCATCTTAAACTAGATTGACATACGTGACAAGATTCCATGAGATCAATGTATGTATCCACCCCCCAAAATGCAAAAGAAATCAATCAACCCCCCAATGTATGATTTGGCACTTGGTGTGATAGCCACATGTCAATTTAGGGCTTATTTCTAAAAGTAGTATTTTTATCCATAAAACCTATAATCTGATTGTAGATCTAGAAAGTAGACAAAAAAAATGCACTTTCAAAAAGAATATAACCTAAATATGTGTCTAGATGAGCCCGTACTAAGCATTTGAAGTGGCAAAAATTGGGATTTGTGAGTTGCAAAAAAATTTAGGAATAGAGACCTCAAACCACCTACATCAATGTGTAGATCATGAAATTCTATCCAAAAAAAAAAAAAAAAAATTACTTGAAAAAAGGACTCTGTATGAGGAAGATATCATTGTTTGAAAATTGTTGTTGTAATTATTTTTCCTGAATCATCATTGTCATGCCTCCAAAAATCAAGCAACTCTAGATTTCACCTCAGATGTCTAATTTTGGTGAAACAAAAGTTGATTTGGGGGTTTTTGACCTTCTAAATGTGATGCAAATATCTAATTTGCACTAGCAAGCTTCAATTCTCACCTACAAAAAATCTCTCCTACTAGCCTGATGGCCAAAAAAAATTTCAAAAAATAATGCAGATCCAAAAAAATTGTAGAGATGTAGATGAAAAAAAATGCAGATCTAAAAATTAAATGTATTGATCTGAAATGATCATACCAATTTTGCAAATCAAGCCTTTGGGTTGCCGGTTTGCAAAAAAATGTTGCCTCAATTTTGACTATTGCCCAACATAGACAAATGTATAGTCAATTTTCACCAAGTCAACATTCTAAATAAAATGGAAAGGTTCACTTTAGCTCTAGACACTTCCAATGACTATGATAATCTAGGCCAAGATGCTCTTGAATGGCTATGTGAAGAGAAATTCTCCAAGAGCTCTAATACCATGTAAGAATTTGCCTTAGGGAAAAATAACCCAAGATCAAGGAACTCAAGCACAAGAACAACTGTAGACCAAAAAAGTATGATCAATATGAGAATTAATATCTCAAAGCATGTACTGATGTAGGAGAATCCTTGGTTTCACTTATATCCTACATTTTTTTAGTTTTTATATTGCTACAGAAACTAGGTTATACTGAAACTGTGTTTTTTGGTTTTTAGGTGCTTGTTGCAGACCATGTAACTAATCATCCTTAATGAATGAAGATCTATGCACTTTAAAAATTTAAGAGGACCTAGATTAATATCTATTTTCTAGTGCACAAGTCCTAGCTCCTTATAGTTTGGCAAATATGGAAATTCTCCCAGGAATATCAATTTATGGCAGTTCTACGTGACAATTTTTTGTGCCTAAATTTCAAAGTGGATGTGCACTTTTTCTTAAGGAATTAGACTTTGCACACAAAAAAATTTCTAGAGGGTCTAGATATCTTCCTATATTTCAAATCATGAGTTCTAATTCAATTGGAGCTAGAAGACATAGCAATTTTTCTCGGACATTGATTTCAAGACAGTTAATTGCTAATGTAGGCTGACTTGTGTATTAATTTTAGGTTTGTTTTCATTTAATATTTGTTGAGGACCAAACCTTGGCTTCTCTATGTTCTATAATGTTCTATAATCCATTTTGGCTAGTATAAATAAAGTTTTTTTTGCCTTAGATCTAGGGCAATGAAGTTAGTTTGAAGGCAGTTATGAAGAGGATTGCAGAGCAGAACTGGAAAGTGTGAATTTGCTATTGATCTTTGTGTATGAATGTACTTTTTATCTGGTTGTAACCTAGAATTCCTTACATCTAGGCATGTATGTTGAATATTTGAAGAATTAATGAAAGTGTTTTGCTCGTCTTCCTCCTTTGGTTGTTGTTCTTTGTGTTTTCTTTCATTGTGTGAATTCTTACAAGGTGGTTTGGAAAGCTGGGTGTGTCATTGGCCCTATTTTTCCTTGTCCTACCTTGCATCAAGTGGTATTAGAGCTTATGGTTCTTCCTTATGGTGATTGGATTATATAGAACCCTGATTTGAATTTCATTGTAGGTTGTAGATCTATGGATTTGACCTATAATTTGTAGAGGGATACGATCTTGTAGGAACCTGATTTGTAAAGATGGTTTGTGGCAAACAAAATGTTGATAATGTTATATTAGATCAATTGAGACAAATTTCAGCCAGATTAGATGCTATGGAGATAGCCTAGAGGAGAGAAGGGCATCTTAAGGATGTGAGTGATGATGAAGAAGCAACACCAAACGATAATTTGGAATCTAAAGAAGATCAAGATTAGGAAAGATTGTTGAGAGTGTTGAGAGTGTTGTCTAGGGAAAATTTGAAGCCTATTGTACAAGTTGTTCCTTATGATGGAAAATTGGATACCAATGTTGTGTTAGATTGGATCTCAACTATGGAGAAGTTCTTTGAGTATGAAAACAATCCTGATAATAGAAAAGTGAAGATTGCAGTTACAAGGTTGAAAGGTCATGCCTCACTATGGTGGGAGCATTTGCAAACTGATAGATAAAGGAGAGGAAAGGAGAAGATTAGAACTTGGCCAAAGATGGTGAACAAGGTAAATAAAAAATTCCTTTCTACTAATTACTTTGAGATGAAAACACATGATTGTGGAAGAGTATACTGATGAATTCTATAGATTGGACATCATATCTAGACATGTGGATGATGATGTTGAGAAAATTGCAAGGTACATAAATGGATTGAGATCTAGAATTCAAGATGAAATAAGTTTTGTGTTGTTGAAAAGTGTAGAAGAAGCATATCAATATGCCTTGAAATTTGAGGAGATCTTGACAAAGAAGCATGAACAAAGACAAAGAGGTAGAGGTGGTAGATTCTAGAGAGGTTGAGGTAGATCTTATAAAGAAGGTAGCAGACTTAAAAAATTTGTGCAAGATAAAGGAAAATCTAAATGGAAGAATGATGAAAAAGATAAGACCAAGTGGAAAGGTGGTAGTTCATATCAAGGACGTACTAGATCTTACCAAGGAAGAGGTAATTCTTATTATAGAGGTGGTTTTCATGGTAATTGTTTCAAATGTGGAAAAGAAGGGCATAGATCTTTTGAATATAGAGGTGAAAGTGGGAAAAATAATAGAAATGCTATGATTCAAGAAGACATTGAGAGTTCACCAAGTGGACCTGAGGTTGGAGAAAATTTGATGGTGAGAAGAACCTTATGCAATAAGGGAAGTGATGAGGAACCTATTTTGAGAAGAAATCTTTTCAAGACCAGATGTAAGATGGCTGGAAAATGTTGCAAGGTGATCATTGATAGTGGAAGTTCAACAAATTTAGCATCAGAAGAGCTGGTTACAAAGTTGCAGTTGCAAAGGTTAAAACATCCCAAACCTTATCATGTTTCATGGATCAAAGATGAGCATAAGATATGGTAAGTGAGCAATGCCTTATGAAGTTCAAAATTGGATATTACTTTTGTAAGAATTTACCTTAGGGCAAAATTCACCCAAGATCATAGAACTCAACACAAGCACAACTGTAGACCAAAAATAGAATATAATCTATTAATTAGAGTATGTCCTAATACATTGCTCTATTTAGTATGTACAAACATACTATGAGTGCCTGTATATAAAGGCCTCTCAGGAAGCACCCCAAATATCTCTAGAAACAACTTGGAGATAAGATAAGCATTGACAACTAAGCACATTATCCAACATCCTAGATGAATGGATAAGAATGAAAAGGTGTCAATGTGTGTAGAAGACTCTTATGTTGTAGAAAAAATGTGCTTAAAAGAGGTGAAAACCTCTGTGATGTCAACATGACAACTCACAAGAGTGCACATACTCCTAGGTGACTAATAAATAAATAATAAAAATATGCATTAACCTAAGTAAACTTAAGTAAGCATAAATAGTAAATACTTATTTACACTAACACCCCTCCATAAGTGAAACTTAGGGGAATTCCCTTAAGCTTACAACTACTAGGATGAAATGCATAATGGGTCCCAGCTACTAGGCCATGTTAGGTACCCATGTACATAATGATATGCAAATTTCTCATAAAGCAAGAAAAGAGGGAAAATCTAATGGGAAAAACCCTCCCCCAAAAGATAGATGAAAGGGGATGCATGGATGGATGGAGTAATCAAGACCCCTCCCCCCTCCCAATTATGACATACATTCAATATATACATAAGAGAAAAATGAGAAGAGGAAGAGAGATAGAATAGGCTCCTCCCCCCCCCCCCCCCCCCCCCAAAAAAAGAAGAAAGTTGGCCAATGATTGCTCTGATGAAGAAGTTGATCCAAGACTGTAGAATGGTGTTCCTCCCCTTAGGAAGAAATAATACCAAGGGTACAAATGAGATGCTTCCATTATGTGTGGAAAGAATCTCATGGAGAAGTGATGTCTCTAAAACTTGCTCAACTGATTGAAGAACTTGTTTCAAAGAACTATATGCCTCTGCAATTGATGAAGAACCCTAATGTGGCTGCTAATCATAAGTATCCACACTCACTTCAACTTGTAATGATTGATCATGTAGAGAATGATCAAGAGGGGTAGATGGGGCCCCCATGACAATTAAAGAAGATGTTGTATCAAGAAGAGGCAAATCAATAGTACTATCCCCCAAATTTGATACTGAAGCTGAACCTGGAAGACTGGAAGTACCCGAATGTATTGGACATGTCACTATGAAAAGATAAGCATGTGGACTAAACTGATGTCATGACCACTCATTGTAATTGTTGATAGATCCCCATGTGTCTGAATCTATTGAGGAACCATCGCTGGTGTCACTATCAATCTCCATACTATATGAGGTGCGAAGAGGAGTAGAAGACAAGTTGGGTGAACTTTCCTCAAAATGAACATCCTTCTCCACAAAAATCTCATGTGTCTCTGGATCCATGAGTCGATATGCCTTCATTTTGTCTTCATACCTAATGAATTTACAAGGTCAAGGTGTTGGTGCCTTGCAACTCCTAGAAGATAGGTTTTCCCATGCTAGAAAACCAAATACTCTAAAACGACTCACAACCAATTTTTTGCCACACCATGCCTCAAAAGGAGTCTTCCCATCTAAGGCTGGTTAAGGAGACCTATTAAGGATGTGAGCGATAATAGCTTTGATTTCCAAAGTAGGATCAAGAGAATTGGCCTTAATCATGCAACTTGTCATGGTCTTAAGAGTGTGGATCCTCACTACTGCAACATCTATCTTATGCAAACTGAATGGTGCTAGATTCTAAAGATCGATGCCCTCAAGTTTGCAAAAGTCTCAAAGTCTACAGTCCACATATCTATTCTCATTGTCCACCCTTAGTACCTTGATGGATTTCATTGACTTGTGTTCAACATGAGTCTTAATGGCTTGAAGCTTATGAACCACTTCACTCTTATGATGAAGGAAGTAGACCCAAGTGAATCGTGAAAAGTCATCAACAAATGTGAGGATATAGCAGCCCTGGCTAACTGAAGTCACTAGAAAAGGACCTACTAAAACCATGTGAACTAGCTAGAGAACAACTAGATCCCTCAAATACTTTCCCTTATCATACTTCTCCTCAAGATGCATATCCACAGAACATGATGAACAATCACTCTTAGAAAATCTGATATTAGGTAGACCTTTGACCATTTGTATGCGAAAAAGCTACTAAAGGTAGAAAAAGGCAAGGTGACCAAACCGCTCATGCCATAATGTAGAATGTTTAGTAGAGTAAGTCAACAAGACTTGAGAAGGAATCTTAGGAAAAAAGTGGGAGAATGAGTATAGCCTCTTTTCATCATTGACTTTCCCCACTGCAACCAATGAATCATCTTAAAGACTTTGCACCATCACCAAATCAAGAAGGAACTCAACTTTATGACCATCTCCAAGGTGAGTGATTTGGTAAACTAAGAGGAGATTGGAGCTAAGATTTGGAACATAGAGAAAATCTTTGAATTCCCCATTGTCCATTTTCACATTTCATTTTCCTTCAACTTCCATTGTCATATCATCTCCCATGAAGATGTGTGGTACCTATGACTTTTTGAATGAAGAAAAGTCTTCTTTTGAAGAACCCATGTGGTAAGAGGCACCTTATTCAAGTAAGAAGAACCTAAGTTGGTCACAAGTTCTTGCCCTTTTCCCTTTGACATGGAATCCTTGGAAGTACCTGGCACTTGGATCTTGTTCTTCTTGAGTAGATGCTCTAACTCATCGATTCTTTTATCTTTGCAATGGTGTCCATCATGATTTGGTTTTCTAAAATATGTACAAAAGAGTTTGTCCTTCTTTTCATTGTTTCCCTTCTTGTTTGAAGAAGAATCGCCTTGTTGAGAAGAGGATTGTTGTGTCTCAGACTATGATTTCTGCTTTCACTACTTTTTCTTGTTGTTGCTAGAACCTTTTCCCCCTTGACTTGATTTGTTCTCATCACTAACCACCAAGGCTTTGTTCTTTGATGTTGTGAGAAGACCAAGATCCATCAAGTGAGTTTGTTCAATAATCAACATGTTAGCAAAAGCATCAAAACTTGGCTTCTGGTAAGCACTTTCCATGGTTAACCTGTGAGTATTGAAACTCGAAACAAATGAAGCTACTCTAAAGGTAGCTTCTTCAAGATGTGAGGAATTAACTTCTCATCTTTCATGGGATTACCATAGTCTTTAAGTAGTGCCCTGTACTCATTAGATTTGGTGATGTAATCCTAAATTGTGTCAAAATTCTTCGCATCTAGAAGAAGTAGATCATCCTCAATCTAAAATCCCTTCTCTTCATCCACCTTATCATATAGTGCTTTAAGCTTATCCCAAGCTTCTTTAAATTTTGACAAATTGTTAATGTGGAAGAGAATATCATGATGAACACAACTCCTGATAGCTCCTAAAGCTTGTCAGTCTTGAGCTTATCAATTAATGAGTTCTTTAGCATCACTAGGTTTGGTAATTGTACCATCAACATACAAACTATAACCTTTTCCATTAATCTACTCCAAGCAATATATTTCCATGTAGAATAGTTGCATGAAGTAAAAAGTGGAAATTTAGATGAACCCATGATGTAAAAATTTAAAGAGCACACAAGAGAGACACAAATACAGAAGAGATACCCCCCCTTTTCAGTCAATCAAAAGAACCCTCCCAAAAAAGATGTTGTTGGCACTTTATAAGTAGTGTGTGTACAATGGGCCACTTGTCAAAATGAACAAAGTGGACTTTTGATTTTACTTGTTGCAACTGCCTTTTGAGGCCTAAAACTGGAACAAAGCATTGTAGCTTCAAGATACAACAATTCTAAAAAGAAATGAAAGCAATACAATGTAGAAAAGTCCCTAGTTCTGAAAGTGAGATTTTTGTCAACACAACCCTAGAATTTGACTATAGATCTAGAAAGTAGATAAAAGAATATGCACTTTCAAAAATAATAGAACCTATTTTTGAGTCCAGATGAGCCCATATAGATTGTTTCAAGTTGCAAAATGTAGGATTGAGCAGGTATAGTCACCAAAAGATGTAATTTCTAACAAATCCTTGCACAAAAACCAAAAAAAAAACCACCATAAGAAATTTTAGCAAATTATACCCAATTTCAAAAAAATTACACCTGGATCAGAGCCCAGATGTCTGAGTTATGAGCTCATGAAGTTAGGCTGCCAAATTGAAAAGCAATCTAGAGAAGGGTCTGGAGCAAAAATTGTGATGTTAAAATTGATGATCAAATAGTTGTCACTATAGTTATAAATGGCCTGGGAATGATAATTAGATGACCATCAAATTTTTTCCCATAAAATGATGATGTCAACAAAAAATTGGGCCCCATGCTAACCTATCTAATGATGTGTTGTAGGACTGATGATGTCACTAGTGTATAGATTGTATGGATTTGATGTGTCTCTAGCCTATGTGGAGGGTGACACTAGCTCTAGTTGAGTTGGCAAAGAAAGGATTGTCTATACACATAGTGAGCACAGCACCTGACCACATGGCATAGGCTGGAGAGAATGTAAACATGGCAGAGTGCTTATTCATCAGGGGTTAGCAGTCCCCAATTTACTATCATGATCACTGAAATTTTCAAATTGTCATAGGCAAGAGAGTTATAAATGTTGCATGTCAAAGACTATCAGAGTTATAAATGCCAAATTCGATGTCGGTGGTAAGCATGTTGCTAGAGAAGGAGATCCTATCACTAGAAAAGGCACTAAAGACTATGCCAAAATTAGTTGGGCACGTGTCGATATATGCTTTGATGCTAGATAGCTAGAATGTAGCGACCACAGAAGTTTGGAATCCATCAGATTAGTGGGAATAGTCCCACATGTAGTAGGATATCAATACGGGTGTTGTTTAAAAACAAACTTCTTTTGGATGAAAGCAAATAGCAAGGCTGCCTAAGATTAGTGTGGTTGGGCCGATGGGCTTCTCACTAGATTGTGATGTATGGTGCCTGCTCTGTGTACCAAAATTTGATAATATGCACTACACACAAAATATTCTCCTGTGACCAAATAGAATATTCTCCAAATCACAAAGCTAAGGTGTCACTGCTCAGTTCTACTAAAAAAAAATTCTCTGCTGGGTGCCCGAAGGGCAAAAAAAATTTGAACAATAATCACAAAAAATGCAAAGAATTAAAAAATTATAGATCTGAAAATAATCAATGAGATGTGAAAAAGACCATACCCATACTGCAAATCGGGTCTCCAAGGTCTGGTTTGCAAAAAAAATTGTCTCACAGTCAACTTTGACCGAACATAGCCAAATTTATAGCTAATTTTCACTGAATCAGCATTTTGGATGCAATGGTGAGATCAAATCTAGTGTTGGACACTCCCAATTTATGTGATACTCTAGAGTTGGGTTGCAGTGATGAAGTAAGATGATGGTCTCGAACAGCTTTGTGAAGAGGAATTCTCCAAGAGCTTTGATACCATGTAAGAATTTTCCTTAGGGCAAGGATCATAGAACTCAACACAAGCACAATAGTAGACCAAAAATGGATATGGTCTATTAATCAAAGTATGTCCTAATACATTGTTATATTCAGTATGTACAAACACACTAGGAGTGCTTGTATATAAAGGCCTCTTAAGAAGCACCTAGAATGTCTCTAGAAACAACTAGGAGATAAGATAAGCATTGACAACTAAGCACCTTATCCAACATTCTAGATGAATGGATAAGAATGAAGAGGTGTCAATGTATGTAGAAGACTCTTGTGTTGTAGACAATATCTGCTTAAATGAGGTGCAGACCCCTGGGATGTCAACTTGACAACTCACAAGAGTGCACATACTCCTAGGTTAAGTAAGTGTAAATAGTAAATACTTATTTACACAAAAAACTTTGATGAAGTCTTGTGTGATATTATGCCTATGGATTGTTGTCAGATTTTTTTGGGTAGACCTTGGCAATATGATAGATATGTTGTGCATGATGGAAGATTGAACCAATCTACTCTTTGGATAAATGGAAAGAAGAAAATATTGTTGCCTTTGATTGAAAGTCCAAATGAGGTCAGTTGTATTGCAATAAAAGTTTGTATAGTTAATGGAAAGCAATTTGAAAAGGAATTAAAGAAAAATCAAGTCTGTTTTGCCATAATTTCTAGAGGACCAAGTGTTGGTAATAATGACCAAGTGATATCAGAAGTTGGTAATGAAAAAGTACCTAAAGAAATTATAGAATTGCTAAATGAGTATAAATATATTGTTTCTAAAGATATTCCTGATGGTTTACTGCTAGTAAGAAGTATAAGTCATTGTATGGATCTAATTCCTGGAGCTAGTTTTCCAAACAAAGCACCATATAGATTGATACCTACAAAGAATGAAGAACTTAACAAACAAGTGCATGAGCTGCTGCAAAAGCATTTAATTAGAGAAATTTTGAGTCCATCTATTGTACCTAATGTATTAGCACCTAAAAAGAATGGAGAATGGAGAATGTGCATGGATTCCAAAGCTATTAACAAGATCACAGTGAAATGTAGGTTTCCTATGCCAAAGATGGATGATATAATGGACTGTTTGAGTGGAGAAAAGTATTTTACCAAGATTGATTTGGAAAGTGGCTATCATCATATCAAAATTAGTTAAGGTGATGAATGGAAGACTACTATCAAGACAAAAGATGGTTGATTATGCCTTTTGGTTTGAATAATGTGCCTATTAATTTCATGAGGTTGATGAATGAAGTTCTAAAAAAATTCTTGGGTAAGTTTGTGATTGTTAATTTGGATAAGATTCTGATATTCAGTAAGACTAAGGAAGAACATCTTGAGCATATTAGACAAGTATTGCAAAGGTTGAAAAAGGAAAAGTTATTGATTAATCTAAAAAAGTGTTCTTTTATGCAAGAGGAGATTGTGCATTTGGGATTTGAAATTTCAGCGAATGGACTAAAGATGGATCATGAGAAGGTTAAAGCAATTTTGGAATGGCCTACACCTGAGAATGTGGGTGAGCTAAGATCATTTCGTGGTTTGGCTAGTTTTTATAAAAAATTTATAAAAAATTTCAATTATGTTTGTAATGCTATGATTGAGACAATGAGGGGAGATAAAAAGGAATTCAAGTGGACACATGGAGCTGATAAAAGTTTTGAGAATTTGAAACAAAAGGTTGTTGAATTACCTATATTGGCTTTACCTAATTTCAACAAAGTATTTCAAATTGAATGTGATGCAAGTGGTAATGCAATCGGAGCTATATTAAGTCAAAAAGGTAAACTTGTTGCTTTCTTTAGTGAGAATTTGAATGATGCTTAAATGAAGTATTCTGTGTATGATTAAGAATTTTATGCTATTGTTCAATCTTTGAAGAAGTGGAGACATTATTTGATTCCTAAAGATTTTGTGTTGTATACTGATCATAAAGCTTTATGATACTTGGAAAGTCAACATAAATTGAATCAAAGACATATGAAGTGGGTTGAACACTTTCAAAGTTTCACATTTGTCATTAAGCACAAGAGTGGAGTTACTAATAGAGTTGCTAATGCATTGAGTAGAAGATGTTCTTTGTTGATTGAAATGAAGTTTGAAGTTCTTGGTTTTGGAAAGAGTTGTATGATGTTGATCCGAATTTTTTTGAGGCATGGAGAGAGTACAGAGCACCAAATCTACCAAATCACATAAGTAAGTATGATGAGTATTTCATTCAAAAAGGTATGTTGTTCAAAGGCATTTAGTTGTGTATTCCTAGAAGTTCCATGAGGCTAAATCTAATTAGGAAAAGCATAGTGGTGGATTAGCTAGACATTTTGAAATTGATAAGACATTGAGTTTGCTAAAAGAGAAGTATTATTGGCCACAAATGTATAAGGATGTTCAAAAAATTGTAAAGAGTTGTGGGGTTTGTCAAGTTTCAAAAGAGGTGAGTTAGAATACTAGTTTGTATGCACCTATTACTATTCTTGAGAAACCTTGGACTTTTCTTTAAAGAGATTGTGAGATTGCATGGATTACCAAGAAGTATTATTTTAGACAGAGATAGTAAGTTTATTGGTTATTTTTGGAAGACTTTGTGGAAGAAGATGGGTACTAAATTGAAGTTTAGTTCTACATTCCATCTGTAAATAGATGGATAGATAGAGGTTGTGAATAGAAGCTTGGGTAATTTTTTGAGATGTTTAGTTGGGAATAAGCCAAGTAATTGGAAGATGGTATTGGCACAAGTTGAATTTGCATATAATAATTTTGTGAATAGGAGTACAAGAAAGACACCTTTTGACATTGTTACTGGAATGAAGCCTAGAGGAGTATCAAATTTGAGGATATTTATGGTGAAGAAAAGTGAAATTCTTCGGAGAAGAATTTTTTGATTTTATGGAGTCTTTGCATAATGAAGTGAAGTTGAGGATAGAACAAAGTAATCAAAAGTATAAGGAGAATGTTGATCAGTCTAGGAGACATCATGATTTTCAAGTTGGTGATGAGGTGATGGTTCATCTAAAGAAAGGAAGATTTCTAGTTGGAACATATAGTAAGCTGAAGATGAAGAAGTTTGGACCTTGTAAGATCTTGAAGAAGTTTGATAGTGGTAATGCTTATGAAGTTGAGTTACCTGATGACATGGACATATCTCCTATATTCAATGTTGTTGATTTACACAAGTGTCATGAGTTAGATGATAAATTTATTATATCAAAGGACTATCCTAAGAAGAAGATTTAAGAATTTGAACATTTATTGGATCAGAGAATTGGTAAGAGCACAAGGGGAAAATATTATTATGAATATCTTGTGAAGTGGAAGAACATACCTATGGAAGGTGCTTTATGGATTTTTCAATCTGAGTTGGATTCAACTCAGGTTGCAACATCTCAATTATTTAGGATAATAATTTATTCCAACCTTGGTTATTTGATGTAGGAGCATCCTAGGTTGCACTTCTATCCTACATGTTTTCAGTTTGTATCTTATTGTTGAAACTGGGTTCTACTGAAACTGCATTTTTTGGTTTCTGGGTGTCTGTTGTAGACCATGTAACTAAGTATCCTTAATGAATGAACATATATGCACTTTAGTTATTCAAGAAGACCTATATTAATACATATATTCTAGTGTGAAAGTCCTAACTCCATACAGTTTGGGAGATATGGCAATTCTTCTAGAACATCAATTTCTAGCAGTTCTGTGCGATAGTTTTATATGCCTGACTTTCAAAGTGGATGCACACTTTTTCTTAAGGAATCAGACTTTGTATACAAAAGAGTTTGTAGAGGGCCTAGATATATTCTAATAGTTCAAAATATGAGTTCTATTTCAATCAAAGCTAGGATATATCACAATTTTTCTCAAACATCAATTTCAGGATAGTTAATTGTTGATGTAGGTTGACTTGTATATTAATTTTAGGTTTGGTTTCATTTAATATTTATTGAGGGCCAAATTTTGGCTTCTCTATTTTCTAGAATGATCTATAAGCCAATTTGGCTAGTATAAATAAATTTTTTAGGCTTCAATCTAGGGCAATGAGGTTAGTTTGAAGGCATTTATGAAGAGGATTGCAAAGCAGAACTGGAATGTGAATTTGTTGCTAATCTTTGTGTATGAATGTACTTTGTAACTAGTTATAAACAAGAAGGCCTTATAGCTGGGCATGTATGTTGAATATTTGAAGAATTAATAAAATTATTTTTCTCTTCTTCCTCCTTTGGTTGTTGTTCTTTGTGTTTGCTTCCATTGTGTTAGCTCTTGCAAGGTGGTTCAGAAAGTTGGGTGTGCCATTGGCCCTAGTTTTCCCTATCCTACCTTGCATCATGTACATACACACTAGGAGTTCCTATATATTAAGGCCTCTCAAGATGCATCTAGAATGGTTCTAGAAAGAGATAGGAGATAAGATAAGCGTGACAACTAAGGACACATTTTATCATTCATTATAGATGAGAGGATAAGAATGACAAGGTGTATCTCACATGGAGATGTTGTAGACACCATGTGTTTAATTAGAGTGTAACTCATGTGTTTTCAACATGACAACTCACAAGAGTATGCATACTCCTAGGTGACTAACAAACAAATAATAAAATAATACATTAACCTAAATAAACTTAAGTGTAAGTAATGAATACTTATTTACATCAACAAATTTAAAGATAAAATTATAAGTTTAATTTTAACGTGTACTAATATTTATTTAATTTAATAATAATATATTTAGGAGATCATTTTTAAATAAATGCTAAATATTATAATTACTTAAGTTAATAAATATTTTATCAATTAACGCTTCGAAAATAAAATAAAGAATGGAAAAGATATTAATTTATTAAAGAGTTTTAAGATTGCATAAAGTATGCATGAGATTAAAATTTAATAAATTAATGAAAAAGAGAAGTCAAGTGAATTTATTTAAAGATATTTTGTAGTGCAATAAATGTGCATGAAAACATAAAAGAAAGATAATAAAGAGTTAGGGAGTGGTGAGCAAGGAGTCCTCTCATGTGATCGCACAATTAGTGCCCCAAATTTAGGAGAGAACTCCTTATAACCAATTGAGGGTTCATTTTCAAAGAACCGAAAGTTTTGGGAAGAGGTGAAAAGTTTTGGAGAAGGACTTTTAGAGAGAAGGTTTTGAGAGAAGAAATTTCTCTCACAATCTTTAGGCATTGTGAATTTAGCATCAAAACCAAGTCGATCTCAGTGTTTTGATCACCTAACTATTTATGTTATTTATTATTTTTGTCTTCTTCATGATTATTGAATCCTATCTTCTTCATGATTGTTGAATCATTTTTCCAAATATTGTTCTGATGAACTTCTCAATCTTTCATCGAAACTACTAGTATTCATACCAATTTGTTATGTTCATCTGAGGATTAAGAATTTGTATAAACCCTCATTCTGTAGATTCAAAATTGTAAATTAAATTGGGAAGGGCTTTGAAATAAATAGAATTTTTAGTTTAAAAATTCAAATGGTTTGCCATAATTTTCCTATCAGAGTATTGATAAGAAAATTTCTTTAAAATATATATATATATATATATATATATATATATGCAAATTTATTTATTTGAAAGAAATAATTTTTAAAAAATAATAATAATAATAATTTATAGGGGGGAGGCGGGGCCATGACACCCCCACCTCCCACCATCCCCCCTCCATGGCCAGCATTGCCAGTGGCCATCAAAGGCCCACACAACTATCGTGAGTAGCAAGGTTTCCACGGCAGACCTATTGTCGTGGATAGCAAAGCTGCCACGATAGCAGGGCTACTGTGGCAATCGAAAAAACTTGCATGCTTGTAAAAAGAAAGAAGTTCACTTGGTAACTTTTTTAATATTATTTTTATTATTATAAAATTTAAATATTAATTATTAATAATATTAATATTAAATTTTAATTAATGGTTAATTTAATTATTATAAAATTTAAATATTAATTATTAATAATATTAATAGTAAGTTTTAATTAATTACTAATTTGATTAACATTAATAAATTTATTACTATAGTTTTGTTTATAAAATTATTAATTAATTTAATTAAAGTTAGTTTAATTAAGTTTAAATTAATTTAATACAAATTATTTAATGTAGTTTTAAATTTATTTATTTTATTATTATTAGTAACTTGAATTTTAATAAAATGGTAATTATTTTATTAGAAAATTAATAGGTGTTATTTTAATAATTTAATCAATAGTTACTTTTAAAGTATTTAGAATATTTACTTATAATCAGATAATGATAATTGTACATGTTATTCAAATATAAGAAATGGGTTAAACTATAAGGATTAAGATGCAATCTTTTATACTCAAAAACTCATGTTGAAAACAAAAATTGATAACCTTACTGTTTAACTCAACTAAATGTTTTCAAATCAAACCAAACTATGAAAGTACATTGTTTTGTATGTTCTCTATGTTTTTTTGGGTTTGGGTTGACTAGTGCGTTAACCAGTTCTAGGATGTCTACCAGAGGCTTGGGAGTTATGTGTTTGTTATGTCATGATGATGTTTTGATCTCAATCTTTTATACTCAACCATGATAATGTGTCTGGTATGCTCTATGATGTGTATTGGTCTATTTATTGTTATTTCTTTCCAGTGTTCTTTTGTGAAACTAAGGGGAATGGTGTAACCTATCTGATATAACATTTGAGTCTTCGATCAGTTGTACTTGGATTACTTTCCAGTCACTTTTATAGGACTAGGGTGTTTGTATGATTTTCTCTTGGAGATGTCATGTTATGACATGTTTGACTTAACCCTTTTTGAGTCTTCAATCAGTGTTTTTAGGATGCTTTCCAGTTGTTCGTAGAGAACTGATGTGTTATTGTGAATTATCTTTTGATGCTTTCTAGTCACTTATATAGGGCTAAGGTGAAATTTTTGATTCTTTGATTTATACTTTTATGAGCCTAGGGTAGGTTATCTATAGTAATGTTGAGTAACGGCTTGCAATGGAGGTTGGTGCCCTAAGTGGCTGCGAGGGTAACCTATTGTAAGTTGTTTAATAAGTGAAAACACTACACTAAATGGGAATAAAATAAACCTAATAAGATTCTTTGTATATTCTCGCCCATGCCTTAAGTGCAAGTACAGACTAGGATGGAAGTAGAGAGAACACTTGGTTTTGACCATGCATCATTAATATGCCTTGTCAGTACGAAAGGATACTAGTGTCACATAGAGTCACTAGGGGGCTGAGGTCAAGTTAGACTACCAGGGTAACTCTAGCATTGATTCATGTGATGAAACTTGTTGCTTACATAGTAGATCCCCTACATGTCTTTGTGTGCCTCTAGGTCTAGATGTTGATTTATCTTGGAACCTTTGAGCTAGATTTCTTTTAGGGTTTCCTAGATTTAGTTATTACTTTTGGTTTTTGGATTGATATCTTGTTTGGGACTTAAGACTATCTCCTTAGTGCGATGGAGTTGGCCTTTTTGGGTTACCATGTGGTTGGGTGGTAGTTCTTTTTACTCTTACCATTGAGATTCATCTATTGTTGTCATTGTTGGAGTTCTTTGTCTACTTTTCCTTTTATTCTATCTTGTGTATTACGATGGATGGTTATATCTTTATGATGGATGATTTTTCTTATTGTATTGTACTTTGTTGCATGGATCTGAAAGGGATGATGTAATCTATTTTTATATATGTATATTCTTTTAGCCTTTCATACCATGTGACATGTACAATGGATGATTGAGCATTCCAAATTTTATTGCCAAGTGGCATTCAAAACAAATGTATATTATTTAAATGGACTTGGACTTATAATTATTCTTTCATGTGGATGCAATATTTGTTAGGCTTAGTATTAATTAAATGTAAATGTGATTCAACATCTTGGGATCCTTAAGGAATGTAATTTGTTATGTTTTCTTATGTATGATTGTATGCTATTACTTAGATACTATTTTATGTTTGATGTGTATGTTATTCTTTCTTTAAAAAAATGTTTGGCAAACTTACTAAAATTTTAGGTTAATTCTTTTGGATCCATTGGCAGGGCATTATAGTTATTACTTGAAATATTTTTTAAATAGTTAGGTCGCATATAGAGACAACAAACTTTCATCAAAATCCAAAGTATAGTTTACACTCTACCAATACACCAAATTAGCTATATCATTACTTGCACACTTTTCATAGATCTTCTACCTTACTACAACTCGTGTTATACAATATTTTTTTTTTTAAAACTATATTTTACCTACAATACCTATTAAAATCTGCAAGGTGTACACAATGTTGATGATTTGAGTACTATTACATGAAAAAAGATAAGTGCGTCTTGATTCCATGATGATGTCCTACTTAGTCATTATCATGCTTGTGACTTACCTCTACAAAGTCTATTAGCAACTAACCTTTTTCTTTGCAATGGCAATTAGACTCAACATATGAATAATCTTTTTATTGTACAATTTTTAAGTACAAAAATATATGACAAAGTAGATGTCAATATGATCTAGGCTTTATAGGCATATCACTTAATAATTCAAAATGGTTTTCTATAAGACTTAAATACCCAATGATTTGTTATAAGTAGTGACCAATATTCGAAGTCATTCACTTTGATTAGTCATATGTGTTGCATTTGAATTTAGCCCTAGCATCTATAATGCATGTCTTCTTTCTAGACATTGTCTCTCTTATGTGTAATATTAATACATTTTATTATTTTATAGAAATAAGATAAAAGTGGATTTGAAGACCTCATTTATTGTTGATGTTCATTTCATACTTGAGTGAAAAAAAAGATTGTAACAATACATAATGTCCCTTTATCCAGAAAAGAACTGAACAATTCATCAGTAGACTAGCAAGTCCCTTTTCAAACATGCAAGGTTAACAAAAATAAATATTACTAGTTTTTTAAAATAATAAATTTAACTAGAACTATGGATATCCAATCAAATTTTTTAATTGTTTGATTATATATAATTAAACAATTAATTTAGCATGTCATATTTGCAATCTTATGGGTATTGAATATCTTTTCCTTTTGGAGCAATGTGGACTTGATTAATTTGTAGCCTCTAAGGTGAAATGAAAACCATTCTTATAGAAAATGGTTATTTCTTTGTGATGTTTTCTTGTGTGATGGATCATAACATATTTTTGAAGGGGTTTTGCAATCAATCAATCATATTCATTAGACTATGGATATAAGGTTTGATCCAATAGATGAGCTCCTAATGAAAATTAATGTTTACATCTTTCTAGTAGATATTTGGAGATAAGATATTTTACAATTCCTTAGGCCCTCTTTAGATGCTTAGTAAAAAGGTAGCAATTTATATTTTTAGTTGTGTTGAAATTAATTTATATAATCTTCTTGTTGAATCTATAAAGATTAAGTTGGATAATATGAATTCGATTTAACAAGTCTATTAGGAATCTCTACTCTTTCATTATCATACTTGTCATGAATATGGGCATCTACAAAGAAATTATCCATAATTTTGTTCTAGTCTGTTAGTCACATAAAGAGTCATGGGTCACAATTCTAAAGGCAAAGGGTAAGGCTCCCTTCCAAGTTAAGATGTGAAATTAAAATAGTTTTATTACATTGAAATTTGACCAAAAGGAGGAAAGAGCCTACACCATAATGGTAACTTGTGAGCCTCTTATGTGGGAGGTCTTGGGTTTGAGGCTACGCAAACTTAACATATAGTAAAAATTAACTTTAACAAATAATAATTAATCTACACTTCAGTCCATTACCTATCAAAAAAAATTACCAAAAGAGAAATTTAGAAATTGTTGGGTCAAAGATGCTCCTAAAGGACACTCTTACTAAAGATCTAATACTCTTGAACATTTTGAGGATATCTATGTTCCTAAAGGACTCCCTTTTAAACCAGTCTAGTATAAACATTTTTTTAAAGATGCAAGGAATAATAAAGAATGGATAAGTTTCTAATATTTAGAAAAATAGATAAAAATGGAAATCTAAAAAGTCTTTGAACCTAAAATTTTAAGAAGGTTGACTTGTCCTCATGATAGATTGTCAAGTGGGGCATTTATAATTATTTATCTTGTAAATCCATACATAAAAAAATAAAAAGTAAAATAAAGGAAATATTCTATTATGCTTGGTCTACATCAAAATAATATTGAGAAAGGAAGTAGTGGAAGTTGTTAAAGTCAGAGGGAAACGACCAAGAAAGGTAGAGTTGATAGGACAATCATTGGTAGTATCTAGTGTCATCAAGGTATTACATTTGCACTTTTCTAATTCCCAAATCTTATTTTAATCTCATGGAATGTAAGGTACTATACAAAACTCCCAAAATTAAATGTTATGTGAGATCTTATTCAATTTTAAAATTTAGATATTATTTTCATCTTGGAAACAAAACTTCTAATAGAAGATATGGAAAGGAGAAGGTCTAAGGTTTGGAGAGAAAATCAATCTTTACATTAGTGTGAAAGCTCTGCTAGTGGATTGGCCTATCTTAGAGATCCCTAAAATATTATTACATCGTGGTAGATTAGATCTAGAAATTATATCTCAATGGTTGCCTTTTACTTCAAATATGATGGTTTTATAATGATTACTAATTCCTATCTTCAAAAAATTGCTAGGTAAGTTTTCAATTTAGCACTATATGAAATTCATTTTTTTTTAAAGTTTTTTTATTATTCTAAATTATGGCTAGGGACTTCAATGAAATAGTCATATAATTAGAGAAATGCATAGGTAAATGAACTTCTTATCCCTCAACTTTCTTTTTTACATAATAAAAATTAAATTCTCAATTTGGAAAATATGATTCTAACAACTGATATTAGATAGCTTTCTTGTCTCTAACTATTAAGTTGGAAACAATTGGAATTCCCTATCAAAAATCTCTATTTGGAAAGAATCTAATCATTAGTCAATATAATTCTCTTCATCAATGATTTCAATTCTAAAAAATACGTTAAACTTTATGTAGTTGTGTCATTCTAATTTTCACAAGTTAATGGTGGAATTGTAGATAAAAATAAGGTCTAGATTTGGAGCATCTATGTACTCCTTCAAGAGGATTTAATTCATAAACTTTAAACTAAAAGGTGGAAAAGTCCAATTTTGGAAATATTTTTCAATATAAGTCCTTTCTTCAAGACAAAAATTGGAGAAGAATTACCTTTCCACTTAATGATGATGTAATTGAGGAGCCTCTAAAGGATTAGAATAAAATTTGCATTAAGGAAATCTCAAAATAGGAAATTCAAGAAAATATCTTTCATAAACAAAATAAAAATCCAAGTTGCATATTGTGTAAGAAGGATACTAGAGACTGCAATCATCTATTTATTCATTGCAACTGTACCCATGAAGTATAGAACATCATCCTTGAGTATTGGAAAAATCATTGGATTTAGCCTCAAAACCTTGCAAAGTGTTTTCAAAGCTGGTAATGTCATGTTAGCTATCCTATTACTTAGTCTCTATGGAATTTAACTGTCCCCCATCTCTATTACGGTCTTTGGAAAGAAAGAAACACTAGGATATTTAGAGACAAAGAGAGTCTTGCTTGGGTGGTAGGCCACAAAGTCCTAAGGGTTATAAAAGAGAACTTTTTATCTCAAAATGGTAATAAGAGGTATTTTGACATCTATGATCCTATTACAAATAAAGTTATTGAGTTCAATTCTAGTAGAGAGGGATTTATCTAGAAATTGCCTCTAGTGGGATGGCTTAAAGTTAACTTTGATGGTTCTTCCAAAGGGAACCTGGGGAGAGTTGGGTGTGGCGAGGTGCTAAGGGATCATTATTATAGGGGATTGATGTTGTGTTCATTCCTATTGGTTTTTCTACTAGCCATAGGGATGAGGTGTCAACAGCTTTGTTTATTGTCAAGAAGGAAGTGGAAACTAGTTACAGAAAGCTATGGGTGGAAGGGGATTCTTTAAACATTATTAACATGTTGAATAATAATTACTTGGTGACTTATAATATTAAATTAATTATTGGGAAAATTAAGAAACTCCATAATAATTTTGATAATTTTCTTATTTCCCATAGTTTCATGAAGGCAAAAGGGTTGTTAGTTGGATTGCCAACAAAATTGAAGGTACAGATAGGTTGTTGATGTGGGAGGATGACATGTTTAATGAAGTTGATTTAAAGGATCTTATTCATTTTGATGTGACAAATGTAGTGGAAGAAAGGATACATTAATTATTGTCTTTTAAATGAAGGTTCTAATGGCATTAATAATGGGCTTATGGGTTTTCCAAGGGAGTGTTTTCTCATAATCACCCTCTTTTCTTGGCACATATTCTGGGTGTTTTTGGATAGAAATTTTTGTTGTGAAGTTTTTTTTTTTTTTCAAAAGTCCCTTGCTTATTTTGTGAAAAAATATGGGTTGTGAGTCGAGGAAACAGGAGCCTACAAACTGAGAACACTAGAAGTAGAAGACTATGGTATCAAAAATTCTTCAAAAAGGTAAGGTTTTTATTTACCTCAAGAAATTGCATGGCTTTAAACCTCATATCACTGAAGAGTTCTTTAAGAATTGGTTGGGGTAGAAAGTATCTTTGCATGGAGTTATTGTATCTTTGTCTAAGGAGTTCATAGCTAAAATTACTAGGCTTTTGGTGGGAGGAATTAAATTTAGAAAAGAGACAAAAAAAAATTGAATGTTGCACTTAAGAAATTTCCCAAAAAAACCTAAAGAAGAAAATAAATTGGTAAAGGAGGGGGACTTCTCTGATCTTAACCAAATTAAGGAAATTCGGCAATATGTAATAACTTGCATTCATGAATACTTCATTCTAGATGGGTAGTCAAAATGTGTGCATAATTTCCACTTTGTGTTTTTTAACCATTTCAGACATAAAGATAGGGTTTCTTTTCCCTTTTCTAAGAAGCATTCCCTATTAAATAGCCTTAGGGTGTTGTTGCCAAGTTTTAGTCCTACCCTTTTAAAACTTAAAGTTATTGGTATTTAAGTGAGTCTGTGTCCAAGTGTGATGTCTAAGTATCCTTTAGGTTACTTACTTCTCATCTTTCCCGAATACCTTACTTTCTTTGTTTTCTAGGTCTCCTAATCATGTCGCGCAAGTTTTCTATTTTTTCTGTGTGCAAGGGGTCTACGTGATCTAGGCATGGGTGGGATGTGTTTTGGCATCTTCTTGATGAGAAGTTATATGTGTTTCAGCATCTTCTATCTTGCTCCAACATCCCTCTTTCCTATAGGTTCTAATCAATCGAACTAGTTTTCCTAATTGGTGAACTTAAGCAAGTGCATATTTGAAAAGAGGAAGCCATGAAAGTAATCTAGAAGGTGTGTATACAATTATGGTATGATGGAAAGACCCACAAAGTCATGGATCTAGGCTAGGTAGAATCACATACAAGTTGTAGAGGTAAATTATACTCTCACAAGGAAGAGCAGATCTATGGGTTTTTCATTGCACACTAATGGAAGTGAAGGTATTATGTTATACTTCTGAAACTACAATAATTTATGTGAAATCTAAGCCTTTACATCCAAGTAGTAAGAGCATGATTTTGAATGAACTATTTCAAGGTCTTAATCGATGAGGCATGTTTGAGATCTAGCTTTGCAGCCATCAGATTGAGATTAAAGGGTAAAGTGTTGTAAGCTTTACTTCATTTTGGGAAATATTGCTAAGAAAGAGGTTTTTCATCCCTAGGTAATGAAAAAGGCCACTTCTTTGAAAGCTTTGATAATAGAAAGACAGTCCACCTTAAAGTGTGAATATTCTTTGAAGATGCTCAAAAGATACTTCTAAAAAAGTTAGTGGTGAGAATGTGATCCCAATATAAAGGAAAGGAAGTGTTAAATGCTTAAGGAAGAAAGTGAAAGAATGAAATGTGCAAGCTAACAAAGGATCACTCCCAGTGTTGGAATTTTGAATAGAAGAAAAGTGGGTTTGCAAAATAGCTAAGTTTCTCTTTCTTCCTCATGGAACTTAAAGACTTCTTTTGTTAAGTGATTTTTAGTATTATCACTCTACTCTAGTCAAGTAATAGATCTTCTAGAAATATAAGTTTTTATGTGCAAATGAACAAAAAGTTTAAATAGTCATTGATCATCAAATTAAATGCAAATCCTACCATTATAATCATTGGCCAAACCTAATATCATTCGTGTGGTGCCAACATTCTAATTACTATACCTATTTCATCAGAATTGCCTACAATTAATTTCTTCAAGTGAATTAAAATGGCTATTTATTGAGAGATGTATCTTATGCAATCATAACGAATAGAAATTAGAGCTACTAGTTATGATAAATTAATAGGCTTGGCTGAAAAATACATCATTTAAATTCTACGATTTGGATGATCTCCATAGGAGACTCAATTTTCAGTCAATTCACCTGATTACTAAGAAGCTTAAAGAAAGCATATTGGTTAAGGTAGTTAGTTTTCCAATGGCATTGCATGCACCAGAGCTTATGAGGGAATGTATTGAGAGATATGACCCAGAAACAAAGTAGATTTTTTTCCCTGATCAATCCATCCTCATATCCATCAACAAGGCACTAATGTAGTTTGTATTCATCATTCCTATGAGAGAGGAGTACTGTGATTTTGATTTTGGTTCTTTCATGTCTATGTTTAATGATAAGAAGACCCTCAGATGGGAAGACATGTAGAGGACATGATTCTAGACTTCTTTCTTGAAGAAGAGAAAAATGCCCAAGACCCTATTCAGCAAAGATTTGAAAAGAGAGATAGTGGATATTCTTGTTCTACTTCTTACACTAAAAGGAAAAGAAGAGATTTTGGTGTTCATTGAGTACCATATCTTCATAGTGCAAGCTATATGTGTTGAGGATATGTAGATTGAATAGGCACAGATTATTTATGATGAGCTCAACTTGTGGTTGAAATCAGCCAAAGGATTTAAGTAATTTTACATTTCCTCCTATCTAATTTATGTCTTGGCAAATCATCACATGTGGCCCAGCTTCCCTAGCATCCATAACTATGATAAGTGCACTAAAGTGTATGAGTTCTATCCACATCTATAGGTGTAAAGAAGTTTTGAGGAGTATGTGGTCATAAATGATGCCTTCACAAAGAGGCTATGTAGGGAATTACAAGGATGCCTTGAAATAAGATTCTCACCAGAGGCAGTCTCGGCTATTAGCCAATTTGGATGCTCTTTCATCCAATTTTTGAGTTTTTCTTACTTGCAGATAGGTTTTTATGATGGTTTTCCGAAGAGACTTCCACAGTATCCAAAATAAAAGGTAGTGTTGTCACCTAAATTTACACCCTATCAAATTACAAGAGAAATTTGATAGTTTAGGCCAATATTGGAACAGCCAAAGGCTGTGGGTACCCTATCATTAGCTAAACCTCCAAATTGTAGGCTAGCTCCTTTATGGGAAATCACCTGGTTGATTCTTCTAACACAAATTTCTTGCTGAGAAAAGGGTTAAGGAAGATTGCAAAATGGAAAAAATAAACTACTTCCTAAAAGGTGATGCACCAAATATGTTTAGAGAAAGGTTTCAATGAATAACAACCATTTCACCATCAATATACAGGAAAAACACTAATAAGCACTCAAACTTTATATTGGCTTGCAGTAGTGTTTCACATTAAGGTTTTGATTCTCACTCATTAAGAAAAATAGAAATTTTTAACTTAATAGGATGAAAATTAAACAAACACAAAAGGTGACCTGCAAACAAAATACACTCCAATGACAAGGTAAAAACTGAGATAGATTTAGCAAGGAACCCTTGGATTCACAGACTAACCTATCAAATCAGAAGAACTACATAGAACCATAGAAAAAGATTGAGGCTTGAAAATCTTTTCCAAAATGAACCTGTAAAATGCTTGTCATATATTTGATTTTTCTTCAAAAATAGTTATAGAAAAACACATAACAATACTCAGGATAAAATATCACTCAATACTGTTTTGCATAACTTAGAACTACTTTCAAATGAGTTCTAAAACTCATTAAGTACAAAACCCAACCTCTTGGGTGGTTTGCAGAATGATAGCACAAAAAAGAGGACTCAATCACTCACCTAATGAAGTCCTATCCTTGGGAAAACTCCATTATCTCATAAAGAACCCAATGACTCACTAATAACTGCCCTAAAAACACTATAACAGCTAATAAAGACCTCTCAACTACAAAGGCAGAGTCAAATTCAACCTCCACACTTCCTCCTAAAAAGGTTCCTCATGTTTCCAACTTTAACTTTTTCAAACAAGACAATAAAATATGGAATTAATTCAATTCCTCTCTTTTTGCATTTAAAATAGAAGAATATATATTTAATGACTTATAAAATTGTCATTCAAATACATCTTCTTTATAATGTGACATATATATGCAAGATAGAAAAGAAACAAATTAACTACCCATAAGGTTGAATAAAACATTTCCCTTCTCTTAAATTAAACATAAAGTTTCAAAAACATAAAAACCCTATCAAATACCCTGCGGACTTCAAAAGATCTTTCAAAATGACAAAGGGTATAATATGTTAAAGAAAACCTAAGTTATTTTTTTCTCATTCTAGAAATTTTGAAGTGGAAGGAGGAGTGAGGGTTTCATTAGTTGTTTTTGGTGGAAATTCAATGGTTCTTGCAATGGCGTCATGTTTAGAGTGGACCTTCTTCACATCATTTGAGCTTGATCCATTGTTGGTATTTTTTGTATCTTCTATTGTAGACGTAACTGAAAGTAAGAACTTGATTTCAATTTTTGTTTTACTGTTGCTGTTCTCATGATGTCTTTTTGCTGGAGATTCATTTTTCCTAAAATAGGACACTGCTGTAGAACACCATTTTTGTAAGAAAAACCTAGATGGATTCATTATTTGATACACCCATTAAGCTTTTTGGGTCATCATGACTTTGCTGGTACTAATTAAAGTTGTGTTTAGACTGCACCCCAACATCATTTGAGCTTGATCCATTTTCTTCAAAATACCCAATATTTTCGTCATGCTGACACCTGTGGGTTCCTTAATTTGACCATGTTGATTATATTGTTGTATGTTTTATTTGCTAGAATCCGCCATGAGAGGTTTGTAACATATTATTGTTGTTCTAAGGTTTGAATCCACCATGGCTTTGCTGGAAGTAATAATACCAGTTTTGAACATAGTTCCATTTGTTGTGTGAACACATAGCAAGATCTTCCTTGGTCATTTGCATAGTCTGAAATTGCCATTGCAAACTCTATAATTTGAAGTTCTACATTAGAAGAGACTCTATTCATAGAGCAATGAGTGTGCATGATTGCATGGTTAAATTGTCCATTCCTTTCATGGATCTCAAGTTTTGTGTCTTCCATCATGCCTAATATCTCTTCAAAAAATTTGTCACCACAATTTAGACTAGGAATTGCATTATTAGCAGCATAGAGGTTTTTATCAAAAATATCTCTTAAGAAAATTGATGAATTGAGCTCCACAACTCATTCCTTATCCTGTGATTGAATATTCCTTATTTTCCATATTCTTATTTAGTGCACGACGTGCTTCCAAAACAAATTTTCAATTTTAACATTGGCTCCCTCATTCCATAAACACAACATTTGACACTCTATGCTTAAAAAGTTCTTCTACAACCAAAACCTGTTCAATAATCTCATGTGGCTTGAGATTTTGAGAACTTCCCCCCTGTCTAGTAGTACAAAATGTGCAAAATAGAGGATAGCATACTTGTGAGGAAATAGATGATGTGAGATGGATATAGCCCCCCTCCTCATTAACAGGTATTCCAACTGTTTCAATGAGCTTGTTGTCTTCCTTCCTTAACAAGATTAGTTTCACCATAAATGATGTTTGCTGGAGGTAGCCTTATGTTGTCACTAACACTTTGATCATCAACATATTCACTATTCTGTCATTACCTGTACACTTGGTCTTTAAATGAATAGCTAGAGAAAATGTAGCTTTCATAAATATTGACTAGGACTGCTATTCATAAACTCTTCCCATGACTTGCTGAAGGTAAGATTTATATATAATGCCAAACCAATTATTCATTTATGCCCAAATTTTTGGATTATAATTTTAAGACAACTAACGCTATTTTATATCAAATATTTAAGACTCTTTAAATCAGCTTCTACACATTTGCAGGGTTTGAATAGATAGACTTTTTGTTGTTTCTTTTTTGATGTCTTTCCAGAGAAAATTACTCTACACTCTCATTGTCTAGCATTCCATTTGTATATTTTTATGCTGATTACTTTCTATTTCTAGGGCTGCCATGAATGGATTTGGCTTCCAACATTCTTTTTATATTTCTTTCTCTTACTATAGATTTAATGATGCTGATACATCACAAACGTTGCATATATTACTCTTTGTAACTGGATTTTTCCCTTGCTCTGATTTAACTTGCTCAGATTTAACTTGCTCAATTGCATCTGGATTAAAAATTTTGATTAAGTTGACTTATAGGGTTCGAGCATGGACTCATGACACCTATAAACAACTTCATTAGTAGTTGAACTTGTTATTGTTCATTTTAACGTCTCCGCTTTCTACATATGGCACAAACATGTTAATAATAAAATCACTTGTATTCATTGTTTCAATTTTTAGACTCTAATATTGTTGCTCCGTGATTAATTGAATTCACTTTTCTTATTCAAATTAGGATCATGGGTAAATGGTACAGCTATATATGTATGTTTTGTAGAACCAAACATTGCTTAGATCCATATGGATCTAACCTGTACCTTTCTTTGACTTTTTTGCAGGAGTTGGATGCTTAGGGAACCAGGGAGAATGAAATTTCAGCAAAGCAACCTTGGGAATGCAGGCTCAGACCAGCCATATACCCCCAGGCAATGGCTGGATCCCTTTCTTATACTCTTTCATGTTCATTTGTGTCATTTATTCTATTTTCTACATGTTCCTTATTTGCACAAGAATAATGAACAGGTTACTCTCACGGCCTTGTGTGAGAGATTTTGATGACTTTTTCATTTAGTACATGTTCTTTAATTCTTTAATGTATAAACTCCAAATTGAAAATTGTCATTGTTTAATACAAATAAAGAATTTTCTCATTTTATCAATGCAATGTACTTTTTCCATTTTTGTGAACATTGGCAAATGAATACAATTGATAACCAGTAGACTCGTGTTAAAACAAAATTTCGTAGGTAATGAAATTTTGATAACATTATTGGTGACTTCCATGGGATGTATGCTTGCTATACACGAGACCAGTTGTCTTACAAGTCCATTGGGCTATGGAGTCTGATAATGCGGGAATCAATGATTATTGTTCTCAGCTCAGTGTGATTTGGGTGTCTTGTAATGATGAAGACTTTTCTTCATCATTATGATTTATGTGAATGATACTGAGTTGGAAGTAATGATGGTTGACTCTCACATAGGTATCTTGATTGGGCAATCATGCTTGTATGTATGTTGTGAAGACATCTGACCAGTTGTTGTACTTATTAGACATAGAGTCTAAATTATGCATCCCTGGCACCTAAACCTGACACAAAGTGACTTCTAAAGTTGTTGGTTCAGTTTTGAATGTATGTTCATGAATTTAATAAGGCTGGAAAATCTTATTAAATTGACGGGTATGCAGGGTCAGAACTCGAGTATCAACTTTAGGAGTTGAACTATCATAGTCAACCATTTGGTTGATGTATGTGTGGATGTATGGACTTAAGTGCATGCATGTATGCAACGTATGCATGGGTATGTAGATATGTATGGCTGACGTATAGACATATTTATTGTTAGAAATATGTATGTGTGTATGTGTGTGTATTTTGCATATATATATGCATTTGAGCACACACATTTATGCATGCGTGAATGAAATGGTGGATATGACTATAGAACAACATAAACCAGAAACTTAACTAACCTAGACTACCAAACCAAAATAGGAAAAAAAGAAAAATTAACTAAAAGCATATGCATTTATTGAAAACAAGGGAATCTAAACCTAACATGTACAAAGTAAGACTAAAACTCATACCTCAAAACATGGTTTGAGGTGGATCCCGTTCACAGGGATCGGTAGCCTTTCTCCAATCATCTTTGATAACTGAAAAGCATTATGCTCCTTACACTCTGTAATGATGAAGGGACCACTCCACATTTTGTCAAACTTAGTATGCTATCCCAATCTACTTTTTAGAACATCCTACCTCAAGACAACATCACCTTCTTTGAACACTTTGACAGTTGACTTCTTATCAAAACTTCTTTTCATTTGGAGTTGATGATACTCCATATCCTTCATGGCTTTGTTCCACATTTCTTCTAACTCCATGAGCTCAGCATATCTGAATACCATTGGGTCCTACCCCTCTAAAATTTCCAACTGACGTACAATCTCCAAAGCTAGAATTTCCACAGATAAGGGTAATTTGACTTCCTTCCCATAAACTAGCATAAAAAGGGAATTTCCAATTGATCTTTTTGTTGTTATACGATCTATCCACAATGCAAATTTTAGCTTAGTATGCCAATTCTGCTAGTTATCTTCCAATGTTCTCTTAATAACCCTTATCAGATTCTTATTTTTGGATTCAGCCAAACCATTACCTTGAGGGTAATAGTTTGAGGATGTATTCAAATGAATACCATGCTTGATAGTCCAATCAGTGATTCTTAATCCCAAGAATGCCAATGCATTGTCAGATATAATTGATTTTGGGACTCCAAACCTGGCTACCAAATCTTCATAAAAATTTAGAACCAATGTTTCATTAGCCTCTTTTAATGCCACTGCCTCTATCCACCTTGTAAAATAATCAGTGGCAGTAAGGATCCATTTATGTCCTGAACTAGATAGAGGACTAATAGGTCCTAAAAAATCCAACCCCCACCTGACAAAGGGTTGATCCACTTGAATTGGCTGAAGGGGTAAAGCTGGCAACTTGTCTTTCCCAGTAAAAATAGCATATTTGGTACATTTTCTAACCCAAGCATGTGCATCCTTAAACAAACTTGGCCAATAGTAGCTAGCTTTTAGGATTTTCCAAGCTGTAGTCCTAGGTGCAAAATGTCCTCCTGCTACTTCGTCATGAAACTCATGGAAGATCTTCTCAACCTAATGAGAAGCTACACACTGTAGAAACACACCACTATGATCCTTTCTCAATAGCACACCTCCAAGCAACACAAATGGAATTGACTGCAACCTGAAATACCTTCTTTTAGCTTTATTCATATCAGTTGGATATGTGTCATGCTGTAAAAAACTTATCCTTTCAGTTATCCAATTACCTTCTAAAACCTCAGCCTCCTCCTAATGTCTAGTTTGCAGCATTAAAACATTATCTATCTCAGTTAAAACAAGGCCTTCAGCTAGCTGCTCACATAAACCTTTACCTCTGACTAGCTTGGTAATCTTGATATGCATGTCATATTCCATGACTTTAGTGATCCATCCTGCCCTCTTTTCATTTAAATCCTTGTTTAAGAGAAAGTCCTTCACACTAGGATGAGAAACCATAAGATTAATCCTATTGTTAAACACTAGAGGTTTAAATTTTTTTAAAACTTTTGATAATAGCCAGCACATGCTTCTCCACAAAGGAATAACACTGCTCATAGTCATGAAGCCCTTGACTAAAAAAGGCTATTGGCTATTCAAAGCCATCTTCATTTTCTTGGACCAAAATTGTAGAGATACAATCAGAGCTCCCATAAGCATAAAGGATAAAATCCTTATCAAAATTCATATTTGCTAAAGTTGGAGCTTCACTTAGAGCTTTCTTGATCTGTTCAAAACTCTACTTTCCCTCCTTTATCCAACTCAAAATTGCATGTTTTTTTAGCATGGCTATCAATGGTTTGAGCAAATCTACAATGTTATGAATGAACCTTCGAACAAAATTGATCCCTCCTAAGAAACTTTGGAGTCCCTTTTTATGATGAGGCAAAGGCAACTCCAAAATAGAAAAAACTCGCTCAGAATCAATGGTGGTTCCTTCTTTTGACACAATATAACCTAGCAACTTGCCTTGGTGAACAACAAAAACACTTTTTTTAGGATTCAAGGATATCCCGAATTCTCTGCAATGTTGAAAAACTTGCTTCAAATGGCCAAGATGATCCTTTGCTTCTTTTAAAAATACTGTTATATCATCAAGATATACCAACACTATGTTATACGTTAGTTTGTTGAAAGCCATATCCATAGCTTTCTGGAATGTTGCTCTAGCATTAGACAACCCAAAAGGCATCTTTTTATAGGCCATAGTTCCCCACTTAGTTGTAGACATTGTTTTATACTGATCCTCATCTTTAACCAAAACTTGATTGTATCCATTATAACCATCCAGCAATGAAAAGTGTTTAGCTCCTGAAACAAATTGCAGACTTTGTTCTATTAAGGAGAGAGGGTGGCAATCTTTCAATGAGGACCTATTAAGGTCTCTAAAATCTACACAAAGCCTAAGCTCACCATTCTTTTTTCTCACTGGGACTAGATTTGAAACCCAGGAAGTATGTTTGATTGGAAGAATTATGTTGCTCTCAATCAGTTTGTTAAGTTCTTTCTACATTAAAGGCTCTAATTTGGGATTCACAAGCCTTCATTTCTGCCTAATTGGTTTAGCACTGGCTTCCAATTCGATGGTATGTTGTGCTAATTTTGGATCAAAGCCTTTCAGGTCTACTCCCAGGCAAAAACATCACTAAACTTATTAAAAAGTTGCATAAAAGAAACTTTCTCCTCTGCTATACACACTTTTCCTAGCTTAAGTTTCTTCCCTGCTAAAACCTCCACCTCTTCATAATGATCTTGTTGTAGTTGAATGCTGGATTTTGGCCTTTTAGCTTCATCATCAGTATTAAATACTAATTCAAGGGTAACCAATCCTTTTGGAACTTTTTTATTTTCTAACTGTATAATTTGATCATCAAAGAGATGCTGAATTTAATCTTGATTCATCAGAGAGAATTCTGCCTCTTCTCTGATAAAATTTATGATTTGCTGGTCACTGTCAAAAACCTACCAATGTATGCTATTATCAGGTACAACCGGTCTAAAAACCACTTTAATATGTTTGTTCTAGCCTTTGTTGCTGACTTCCTTGGGTGTTCCAGCCTTTGTTGCTGACTTCCTTGGGAACATTAAATTTTGCCCCTATGGCAGCCAACCTGTCAGCATGTTTGTTCTGATTTCTTGGAATTGAAATCAGGTTTATGGCATCAAAATCTTCTAACAAATCCCATACTCTATTTTTGTAAAATTTCAACAGATTGTTCTTGGTTGTATTCAAACTCCTCACTTGAATTAACACTAACTCACTATCTCCATAGATCCTTAAACAATAGATACCCATCCTTCTAGCCCATTCTAGTCCATGTATCAATGCCTCATACTTAGCTGTGTTATTAGAACAACTAAAATAGAAATGACAAGAAGAATAATACCTCTTTCCACTAGGATATATCAACATACAACCACCACCAGCCCCAAATTTGCTTCTAGCAACATCAAAATACATGTCCCAAACTTGTTCAACTAACTCTTCATCATGCTGGTCAATCTCTTTGACAAGATTTGGGATCATGGAATTTGGTTCCATCATCGTGTAAACTCCAAGGTTTGATTGTTCAACAAGGGCTGAAGTATTTTGCATTTGGTCCTGAATAGCCCATTCATCAAGAAGTATATCTAGAATACCTTCAATCAGAGTTTGACTTTCTGCCCCATTATTCTCTAATTCATTTATTATCAAGTTGGCATTGACAAGGCTAGGATTATAGGGCTCAATGTGATCTTTTGCAATAGGCTCAGATTGGATAGTGAATTTGGTGCCATACCTGGTCCTAAACAACATGTGTGACCAATCTGAAGATAAATAACCTCCTATCTTAGTAGTGAAATCACACGAAAGACACAAGGCAAAATAAGGGGGTAACTCAATGATGTAGATATCTTAAGAAATGGAAAAGTTTGGACAGGCATGTAGAGTCAAATCCAAACCCTTAATAACACCAATTGTTCCTACAGATGTCCCATCTAGCTAAACAACTCCCTTTTCCAAAGGCTCATACTTAATTCCTAGCTTGTCCATAATTTGTTTAGGCATAACAGAGCTGCTAGCTCTTGAATTGATCATACAGTTATGGACTAGGCTATTTCCAATGATTAAGGACACATAAAAAGGAGGTGGTTTAGGTTATACCAAAGTTTGAACTGTTGGACTTTCTTCAGCATTAGTCAATATGACTTTAGCACTATCAGGACTAGGATTATTAGACAAAGTCAAATCACACAAAGTTGATTGCAACAAATCCTTTTTCCCCAAAATACTTAAAGAATCCCATAATTACATGGAAACATTAACCTTCTTCATTGAATCTAAAATATTGAAGGTAGGGACACTTACTTTGGCACCTTTAGAAGGAGTCGTTGGATTATCAGTTGCTGGAGCAGCAAGTGACACACTTGGTTTGGGTACATTTGCCGATTGGTTAGCAGTTGGCAAAGGTTGACCCCTTGGTGAAATCCTTTGGTTGGAAGGAATCTATTGGGCTTGATTTGTAACCATGGCCACTGTTGGTTTATCTGGTATCGTAGCTACTTTTTCTAGTATGTTGGCATTCAAAGCTCTCTTTTTTCTTCTCGTGTTATCTGCTATTGTGGAACTATCCTACTTAAGTCCACAAAAGTCTTCTTTTTTCTAGTTTAACAATGTTGTTTCAGGTTGTTGCTCTACTTGATTGGATGTTGAAACTTCATTGGCTATAGCTTGTTGGTTACCTGGCATACTCTGAATCATCAGTGCCTGATTGATCATTCCATTCACACAAGTATTTTGATTGTGTGCTTGCTTACAAGGATAGCACCATTCAAAATCTTGTACCAGGTTATTCTGAACAGGAACTATTTTCCTTGAAGTATTGGAAAAATTTGGATTATAGGGCTAAAAACGTCTATTATTGTATACTCTTTGACCTTGATTTTGTTAGAACACGAGCCTATTCCCTTGGTTTTGCTGAAACTTAGGTTGTATAGGCTATTGATAAGGCCTATAATTTTGACTTTGTTGCTTTTTAATATTAACTATCTCATTACCAAAGTTCTGTAGCAAGCCTTTGATTTCTTGAAGTTCATTTGACTGAGCTGAAACATCTATTTGTAGTGCATTATGGGACATTCCTGGTGTTGGCAGTGCTGGTACAGCTGAAATGGCTGCTAAATGAGCCACTTGCAATGGCTCTGCTGGTGGTAGCCTTGGTGCAACTAGAAAAATAGGCCTTGTAGGCCTTGGGACTATTTGACCAGCTTGTATCAAATTGTTTTCTGCTCTGATAGCTATTTGATACACATTTGGGAGAGTATTTCCTCCTAATGATTGAATCATTACAGCAATGTTGCTATTAAATGCCCTTAGGAAGTATAAGAATGCATGCTCAACAGATTGCCTTACTGTAATAGGAATTCTTTCCCAAGTTTTTTGGAATCTAGAGTTGAAATCAAATACATGTTCATGAGGAGCCCGCTTGATAGTTGACAACTGCTCATCAGAGACAAATGATCTGAGGTATCCTTGAAAAAGTCACACAAGGTTGTTGCCAGCTAGTCCCAATCTATAATGGATGTTGCAGCTAACCTTCTGTACCATTCTAGAGCTTTTCCTTTAAATGAGGCTGCCAAGAGCCTAACTGTAATATTGTCTTCAGTCACATGATGCAATGCACATAAATTAGCTACATCTTGAATATGCTCTGTAGGAGTGGTTTTTCCTTCTCCTGAAAAGTATGGTAAACTTTTCAAAGTAGCCACTAGTATGGGATCATGTTGTGGTAGATTTAAAGGACTCCCCTGGTCAAACGCAGCAAAAGCTCTTGCCATTTTTGCTCTCTTAGTCCTTCTTCTTCTGACAAATACTAATGGAAATGGCTATACTAATACTAGTCTTGCAGGAGGAGGAATAGATTTTGTTCTTCTTGTCTTGACTAAGCTATCTTGCACTTTGTCAGTTATTCTCCTGCCTCTCCTAGGTGGTGATAGCTCGCTGTATTGAAGAGGTGCAGCACTACTCCTTGTTTGGACTTTACTCATAAATTACTGCACTGAAAATACTCATACCAAAGTAATGAAGTCACCAAGTGTGCTTATTTCTGCCTTTTGCAGAAGAATATATTGTTGAACACACCAACAATAATATCAGAAAAACATAAAAAGAAGTACAAAACTCCTTTTGTCCCACCGGGCATGCCAAAAACTATTGTCACCTAAATTTGTACTCTATCAAATTACAAGAGAAAATTGATAATTTAGGCCAACATTAGAACAACCAAAGGCTGTGGGTAACCTATCAATGGCTAAACCTCTAAATTCTAGGCCGGCTCCTTTATGGGAAATCACCTTATTGATTCTTCTAATGCTACTTTCTTGCTGAGAAAAGGGTTAAGGAAGATTGCAAAATGGAAAAAATAAACTACTTCCTAAAAGGTGATGCACTAAATCTGTTTAAAGAAAGGTTTCAACGAATAACAACCATTTTACCATCAATATACAGGAAAAACACTAATAAGCACTCAAACTTTATATTGGCCTGCAACAATTTTTCACATTAATGTTTTGATTCTCACTCATTAAGAAAAATAAAAAAATTTCACTTAATAAGATGAAAATTAAACAAACACAAAAGGTGACCTGAAGACAAAATACACTCCAGTGACAGGGTAAAAATTGAGACAAATTTAGCAAGGAACCCTTGGATTCACAAACTAACCTATCAAATTAGAAGAACTACACAGTGCCACAAAAAAAGATTGAGGCTTGAAAGTCTTTTCCAAAATGGACCTGTAAAATGTTTATCATATATTTGACTTTTCTTCAAAAATAGTTACAGAAAAACACATAACAATACTCAGGATAAAATATCACTCAATACTATTTTGCATAACTCAGAACTACTTTCAAATGAGTTCTAAAACTCATTAAGTACAAAACCCAACCTCTTGGGTTGTATGCAGAATGATAGCACAAAAAAAAGGACTTAATAACTCACCTAATGAAGTCCTATCCCTAGGAAAACTCCATTATCTCATAAAGAACCCAATGACTCACTAATAACTACCCTAAAAACACTATAACAGCTAATAAAGACCTCTCAACTACAAAGGCAGAGTCAAACTCGACCTCCACACTTCCTCCTAAAAAAGTTCCTCATGTTTCCAACTTTAACTTTTTCAATCAAGACAATAAAATATGGAATTAATTCAATTCCTCTCTTTTTGCATTTAAAATAGAAGAATATATATTTAATGACTTATAAAATTTTCATTCAAATACATCTTTACAATGTGACATATATATGCAAGATAGAAAAGAAACAAATTAACTACCCATAAGGTATTGAATAAAACCTTTCCCTTCTCTTAAATTAAACACAAAGTTTCAAAAAACATAAAACCCCTATCAAATACCCCGTGGGCTTCAAAAGATCTTTCAAAATGACAAAGGGTATAATATGTTAAAGAAAACCTAAGTTATTGTTTTCTCATTCTGGAATTTTTGAAATGGAAGGAGTGAGGGTTTCATCAGTCATTTTTGGTAGAAACTCGATGGTTCTTGTAATGGCGTCGTGTTTAGAGTGGACCTTCTTCACACCATTTGAGCTTGATCCATTGTTGGCATTTGTTGTATCTTCTATTGTAGATGTAACTGAAGGTAAGAACTTGATTTCAGTTTTTGTTTTACTATTACTGTTCTCATGATGTCTTTTTGTTGGAGATTCATTTTTGCTAAAATAGGACACTGTTGTAGAATGCCATTTTTGTAAGAAAAACCCAGATGGATTCATTATTTGATACACCCATTAAGCTTTTTGGGTCGTCATGACTTTGCTAGTATTGATTAAAGTCGTGTTTAGATTGCACCTTCCAACATCATTTGAGCTTGATCCATTTTCTTCGAAATACCCAATATTTTCCTCATGCTAACACTCGTAGGTTCCTCAATTTGATCATGTTGATTATATTGTTGTATGTTTATTTGCTAGAATCTGCTATGAGAGATTTGTAATAGATTATTGTTGTTCTAAGGTTTGAAGCTGCCATGGCTTTGCTAGAAGAAACAATACCAATTTTGAACGTAGTTCCATTTGTTGTGTGAACATGTAGCAAGATCTTCCTCGATCATTTGCATAGTTTGAAATTTCCATTGCAAACTCTATAATTTGAAGTTCTACATTAGAAGAGACTCCATTCTTAGAGCAATGAGCGTACATGATTGCATGGTTAAACTATCCATTCCTTTCATGGATCTCAAGTTTTGTGTCTTCCATCATGCCTAATATCTCTTCAAGAATTTTGTCACCACAATTTATACTAGGAATTGCATTATCAGCAGCATAAAGGTTTTTATCAAAAATATCTCTTGAGAAAATTGATGAATTGAGCTCCACAACTCATTCCTTATCCTGTGATTGAATATTCCTCATTTTCCATATTCTTATTCAGTGCACGACGTGCTTCCAAAATAGCTTTTCAATTTCAACATCGACTCCCTCATTCCATAAACACAACATTTGACACTCTATGCTTAAAAAGTTCTTCTACAACCAAAACCTATTCAATAATCTCTTGTGGCTTGAGATTTTGAGAACTTCCCCCTTGTCTAGTAGCACAAAACATGCAAAATAGAGGACAGCGTACTTGTGAGGAAACAGATGCTATAAGACAGATATAGCCCCCCTCCTCATTAACAGGTATTCTGACTATTTCAATGAGCTTGTTGTCTTCCAGCCTTAACAAGATTAGTTTCACCATAAATGATGTCTGCTAGAGGTAGCCTTCTGCTATCACTAATAGTTTGATCATCAACATATTCACTATTCTTTCATTACCTATACACTTGGTCTTTAAATGAATAGCTCGAGAAAATGTAGCTTTCATAAATATTGATTGGGACTGCTATTCATAAACTCTTGCCATGACTTGCTGAAGGTAAGATTTATATATAATGCCAAACCAATGATTCATTTACGCCTAGATTTTTGGATTATAATTTTAAGACACCTATCGCTATTTTATATCAAATATTCAAGACTCTTTAAATCAGCTTCTACACATTTGCAGGGTTTGAATAGATAGACTTTTTGTTGTTTCTTTTTTTATGTCTTTCCAGACAAAATTACTCTACACTCTCATTTCTAGCATTCCATTTTTATATTTTTGTGCTAGTTACTTTCTATTTCTAGGGCCGCCATGAATGGATTTGTCTTCTAACATTCTTTTTATATTTCTTCCTCTTACTCCAGATTTAATGATGCTGATACATCACAAACATTGCATATATTACTCTTTGTAACTAGATTGTTCCCTTGCTCTGATTTAACTTGCTCAAATTTAACTTGCTCATTAGCATCTGGATTAAAAATGTTGATTAAGTGACTTATAGGGTTCGAGCACAGGCTCGTGATGCCTATAAACAACTTCATTAGTAGTTGAACTTGTTATTGTTCATTTTAATGTCTCTGCTTTCTACACATAGCACAAACATGTTAATAATAAAATCACTTGTATGAATTGTTTTGATTTTTAGACTCTGATATTGCTGCTCCATGATTAATTGAATTCATTGTTCTTGTTCAAATTAGGATCACGGGTAAATGGTACAAGTTTATATGTACATTTTGTGGAACTAGACATTGCTTAGATCCATATGGATCTAACCTATACCTTTCTTTGACTTTTTTGCATGAGTTGGATGCTTAGGGAACTAGGGAGAACTGAATTTCAGCAAAGCAACCTCAGGAATGTAGGCTCAGACCAGCAATATACCCCCAGGCAATGGCTGGTTTCCTTTATTATACTCTTTCATGTTCATTTGTATCATTTATTCTATTTTCTACATGGTCCTTATTTGCACAAGAATAATGAACAGGTTACTCTCACAGCCTTGTGTGAGATATTTTGATCACTTTTTCATTCAGTACATGTTCTTTAATTATTTAATGTATAAACTCCAAATTGAAAATATTCATTGTTTAATACAAATAAATAATTTTCTCATTTTATCAATGCAATGTACTTTTTCCATTTCTGTGAACATTGGCAAATGAATACAATCGATAAATAGTAGACTCGTGTTAAAACAAAATTTCATAGGTAATGAAATTTTGATAATAGGTAGTTCTAGTCGAATTATGTTGAGAGATTCTTGAAGTGAACACATTGTGTTCTAATGTAAATAAAATAGTTTAGATTCCTTTATCCGTAGTGGTTGGACCCTATTCCTGTGCTTCCAAATCTGATGCTCAAAATTTGGTGAAGATTTTTGAGAACAAGATCAAGTTGGTAGATTATGAGGTACTCAGGCATCAATACAATCTAGTCAAATTTGTAAGGGATGACTTGAAGTTGGGATATGCCTATATGAATATTCTAGATATTTAAGACTTCTAGTCTGGGTGTCTCAACGAATACTAGACCGAGGAGAAATTTTTGTCATGACTAACAATTAATGATATAAAATTATATAATGACTCTATTGATGTTTCTAACCTTACATATGATGGAGTCTACATGCATCCCAATCCTACAAGAAGATCAAAGGCACCCAAATTTTTTCTACCCCACCTATAGGTCCTATCATAAATACTATGGAGGTCCCTATATATGGAATAATCAAAAGAATAGATAAGTTAGTGGAGTGAACTCAAGTGAGGAAGAAGAGGATTGAGAGCATTGATTCTATGGGCGGAGTATCTACTAAAGCCATATAATTGACTACAACACCGACCACCATAACTACTACTTCAGAATCTACATGCCCATTATAATCTATTGGTCAAGGTGGAGACCAGACTCCAAAGAAGAATGTTCCAATCACTCCTACCTACATAGGTGGCTCTCTTTCAGACACTAAGAAAGTTGGGGAGAAGGAGGGAGATAAGGACAAGGAGAAAGAACAAGATAAATTTATGGAAAAGCATGCTTCCCTTATCCAAATCATCAATTTGGATGGTGACACCAACCATGGACAAGAATAAAGGGGATAAATTTTCCCTCTTAGTGATTAAGGTTGTTGCCTTCCTTATTGCTTCCTAGAGAAAGAAAACTCCCTTGATACCAAGAAAGCTATTATATCCTACCACCCTGCAGTCAGCTATCAATGTGCTCTCTACAGAGTCATGGCTTGAATAGACCATTGATAGGAAGAAGAGGAGATATGAAGAAGTGGCTCCATAAAAGGACTTGACCACATAGACCACCTCTTCTTAGTCATCCAAGAAGACTAAGAAGTAGAAGACAATTTTTGCATTGGCCACTAATTCAGCTACTTTCCACGTGTTGGTAGAGATTGTCAAGTTGCAAAAGGAAGGAAAATTCCATGAGCTTTTCAAATATGACTTCCAAATCAGAATAGTGGATCTTGGTATCCTAGTCCAGGACTCCATATGAACATGTGGAAGTCCACCAATGAGAAGATTGAAGATAAGCTATAAGAGATGAGAACAGAAAAGGAGGTCCTAAAGACCTCAAATAGGGAATTTATGGAGTATATTAGATCTGCAATTGGGAGCACTTCATCAACCCAATTTGACCCAAATGTAGAGGAGAACAAAAATCTACTCCTAAAGCTACAATAAGAGAGGCAACTCATGTAGGTTGTTTGAGCATGGGTAGACCAGATGAAGGCTCAAGGTCCTCATTAATTGAAAATTTGGGAGGTCTAGTGTTAGATACTCACAAGCTAAGAAAGGCATCTTCTAAGCATCATACCACCATACAAAAGCTAGCAAATGGACCCACAGAGCAGTTGGCTCTACTATAAGAGGTTATTGACATAAAGACTAATTTTTCCATTACCCATGGGATCCTCAAGACAAGAAAGGATTCATGATTTCACTGGAAACAATCCTTGGAATTTATTATAGAGAGCTCCATGAGGTCTATGGGAGAGGTCAAGGATGTACATGACCTGGTACACAAGGTCATTGAGAAATTATTTCAAAATTTGAAGATACTACATACAGAGGCTTTTGTGTCTACTAAAGGTAAGCTTGTGTATATTGAGAGGATGAAATCAAAGTTCTTGGCACTTTTTGATGAATCCATCAACCCCCTCAACTTCCAAATGTCCAAGATTCAAGAATTCTCGGTAGTAGACTCAATCATAAGGAGAGAAATAGGAAGTTCCAATCAAGGGTCACCAGAATTGATGAATTGACTAAAATTCATTACTACTAGATGATTCGAGCTAACAACATCACCATTCCAAATATTGATGAACTAGACAAATTAATTGATGTCATGAAAGCATATAGAGCAAAAGCAGTTACTTCTAAAAAGGCATTGTGTTCAGATGTTCTTCTAAATATATATATCTCTCTCTCTCTCTCTTATCTCTTTCTGAAGCCATTCATGGCATTTTGTCAGTCTTTGTAATGGACAATGATTCAATCATGTCTCATTTTTAGCTTATTATGTTCAGAGATGCTTTGTGCATGCAATCATTTAGTGTAACTAGCCATTTTAAGATGGCTTATGTATGTTATTTTTGGGAAGTTAATAAGATAGGAAAAATTACTTTTGGGATAACCCCTATAGTTGGGACTACAATATATGAATCTAAGTCCAATTTTAATTATGTTTTTTATTTAGTTTTGGTATAGTATGTGGAATGAATGTGTTGTTGTTGAAAATTGAATGAATGTAAATGAACTTGGCTTTATTTCCTTCACTCAATAGATTGTATGCTTTACTTTCTTCAACATAAGCATCCTTGTGTTCATTCTATTGTATGTCATAGTTTATGTGTTTAGTATAGTTCATTACAGAAGGAGGTCATAAATTGGTCGATGGAGTGGCTGAGATAGTATTGTCAAAACACCAGTTAACTTTGTAATCTGGGAATTACCCATTTTGTCATCGTTTCTTTCTCTCTTGTTGTGGCAGTTGGTAATGCATGTTTCTATTTCTTGTATTTAGGTTAGAATAGATTTCATGTTGTGAGTTAGACCCCCTTTCACTTGCTTAGGTTTTTAAAAGTGTTGAGAAACCTAGTTTTTTCCTTTTTGACTCTCTAATTAAGAGCATACCCCCAAAACCTTTAAAAAAAAATCATTGCAAATCTTGCATATAAAAGGGAGTTGTACCTTTCAATTCAGGGGTTTGTGATAGATAACTACAATGATCCAATTTTTTGTTAACTTCTTTTTCCTCCATAAGCCATTGGGTAGTTTAAGAGTCAAGGTATCAATGAAAAAGATAAGGAAGACAAATTATTAACCAACAGGCACATAGAAAAAAAGGGAGTAGACCAGTTCTTCATGAAGGACTAATTCTGTAAATTGAAGAATACTATAAGGGAAATTTTGTATATTTGTCTCCTTTAGTGGGGAAAAGAAAGAAAATTTCAAGAAAGGGCACTCTGGATAATACCAATGTTGCAAATAAAATAAAGATTTGTACTATGAAGATTAAGGAGATAAGTGAAGAGGGTATGGAAATTGAGTTGAACAACAACTCGAAAAGTGATAAGGATTTCATGAAGAAGAAAAAATTAAGAAGAGTAAGAAGAAAGTAGAGTGAGGAGAAGAAAGATGGAGGTCAAACTTGAAGAAGCCTTGAAGGATGAAAAAGGTTCTTCAGAGAAAGGTAAGGATGATGAGGAGGAGAGGAAGACAAAGAGTGGGGATTATAGCTCAAACAATGAAGGGTATTATGGTAATTAGGGTGATCCCTTGACTAAATCAGGTGGAACAGAAATTAATGTGGGTTCTCTTGTGGTTTTGCAACACACACCCCATTTCAATTAGAAATGGGGACCCCCTAGTTTAATTTTTAGCTTTTTAGATCCCTAGTCCAGGGCTTGAATTTTTGTTTTAGGGTTTTTCTTGATGTTTTACATAATATGGGTCTCTGTCTAAAAAATTGGATTCTAAAAACCATGTTTATGAAGGAGAAAAGTAAATTTGTAAGATAAAGGTGCACCCCTAAAGGTGTGCTAGTGTACTAGTCATTAGAGAATAGCACATTCCCCTTGGAAGTGTGTAGTTGTTCACCTACATAGCTACACACCTCCAAGAGGTGCACCGAACCTAGGCCTATAAATCCCAAGACTTCACCCCTCTCCTCACTTCACTTCTCCTATGAGCTCTCAGCCATCGCATCTACATAGCTTTCAAGGTGTGCCACTATGCTCAATTCCCTTCCATCACCTACACATACAAGTAAAACATTTTAAAAAAAAGAAAATATACAAAACCTAATAAACAAAACTTTTTAAGAAAATATAAAACCTAAGATAAAACTAAGCTCCGCCTAAGATAAAGGTGCATAGATGCACACCTATCCAAGGTGTGCACATGCACATCTTTACTAAGGAAAGCCCCCTAACAAAGTATGGATAAGGGTGCACACCTAGCACACCCCACAATGTGCACTAATTGTACACCCCTTTCAAAACCTTTAGACTCCTTAGCATGTTAGAAGCATGCGCATCTAGCACAAATCATGAGGTGTGTTAAATGCACACCCTTAGTATTAAAATTTTTGGTGTAGGAAGGTGCACTTAATGCACCTCATAGGTGTACAAGGAGCACTATTTTGTGTTTTCTAGAGGGTTTTTATAGGTTTTAGGTGTTTTCTAAGGGTTTGTGTAGGATTAGGGTTTCTAGGTTTTTTTTGTCATAATTAGGGTTTATGTAAGTTGATTTTTCTTCACTTTTGGACTAATGGATATTGGTTTTGTGTAGATTCAATGGCTTCCTCCTCATCCTTACTCACTGCAAAGATGGCTCCAAAACTAGTAGTCTTCAAATTCCAAGCTGTTCCAACAAAGTCATGCTTCTAGGATGAGTATTCAGAGATCTGGGATACTGAGCTTGGCCATACTGACTAGAATGTGTTCCTTGTTTTATGCAACAAACCAATCAAGATGTATCCAATGGTATCTACTCTTATCAGATTAGGGCTAGTTAACTCAACATCACACCCAGTATCAGTATAATCTTCAAAATTGATCATGGCATTAACAGAGAACTATGTTTTAAAAGAAAGGGTTCTGAAAAGTATATTTGGAGAGATCATCCTAGATCTGAGATCTATGAATATAGAGAATGTACTCCATCTTCCAAGAGTAAATCAGTGTATCAGATTGACATATCATCAAGTAGAAAGGTGGTATAGAGAACATGGAGAGGAAGCATTAGAAATCATCCAATCTTCATATCTCATTGATAAGACTCCTCTTGAATGAAAAGTAGGAAAAGTGGATATGAAAAGGGGCTATATGAAAAATGATATTACATATTATATAGTGCTTTTGAGTAGATTCATGGGGTTACCAGCATTAGGACACCTAAACATATAGATGGTACACTTCATTGAGACCATCAAAATAGAAAAGATGCCAATTGATTAGACCTCAATTCTCAATGAGAATTTAGATGCGAAACTGGTGGAAATTGAGAACAACCAAAATTTCTACATGACATCTTATTTGGTGTACCTATTAGCTGCAAGAGCAACAGATTATCTAGGATTGTTCAAAAGGGGAAAAATGCAAGATGCAAACTCATGGCCTTATGTGGTGTAGCCCAATTGGCAAAGGAAAAGCTTTTAGAGCATAGTAAGGAATACAAAATAGTGAATGACACCTTCATTTTTGTAATCATTCAGTTCATTGAGGGAGATTATGCAAAAAGGATGTCAGATGAGGCAACGAAAAAGATTATAGAAATTGGCACCTACTACATCCAATTTAAAACATTCACTTACTTAAGGGTAGTAGGCATGAATGTTAATCCAAAGAAGCTCCCCGAGTATCTATGTGATAGATGCATATTGTTGGAGATTGCATGACAACTCTTGTCTGCATATGAGAGAGTAAGGAAGCAACATAAGAAAACTCGGGTATGGCCTCTCACTATAGGTCTCTTTAGTGTTGTCCAAAAACAAGATATTATGACTTCTGATTCTAAGTGGTATCAGTATTCCTTGGAGGAATATAACTCTCTTTGCCCCTATTTTGATAACATTGGAAGAGTTTAGTACTTGGTGGAGAAACAATCCCATCATGAAGATGCCATAGAAGATCTTTGGATGAATACAGTGGATAACTATAAAATTTGAATAAGGGATTATTGTAGGATGACTCTCTATTTGGTAGGAAGTGCCTTGAAAATAAAGGTCCCTTTAAAGATAGTAAAGAAAGACACTAAAGAGGTCCTAGATCCATTATACAATAGGGATAAGATATATGATCGGCCTATTATGAATGCAAAAAATTGATAAAGAGGAGAATGCAGATATTAATCATAGGGTGAGGCATGTCATCCAATTAATCAAAGATTGGATTAAAAGACCATTCAAGCTAGATCCAATTTTGTAAACTATATTTTTCCAAGCTACAGCCTGCCTAGTGAAAGGTAGAGGAGCAAAGGTGATAGTGCCCATGTTCACAGCTCAGTCTCCTGTAAGACCAAAAATGGTGCATCAACTTGATATTGAATTTGGATACTTCAGAGTGTAGAAGGGTAAAGGCAAGAGGAAAAGAACTTCCCCTTAGCAAGTTGAGCTTGGAGAAGAGGAAACTCAAGCATCAGAGCAACAAGGGGTAGAGAATGTACAAAGAGTAGAAAACATAGAAGCTATCTAGATTTAGGATAATCCTCAAGTGCCACTACCAAAACAAGGGCAAGAAATTGAAACTAAAATACAAGAAGTGTCTCTGCCTACACAAGAGGTAGAAGCATCCCCATCATCTCCCAAAAGAAGAAAGATGAAAACCCTGGTTAAAAAGAGATAAAAAGTGATAAGAAAGATTATTCTTTTTCCATTCGTTCTAGATATTATTCTAAAAGAGGAAGAAGAGGATGATGAAGGTGAAGAAGATAACCTTCCCTTGAGTCAAAGGGCTCATCTTGTTAGGGCTACAGAGATAGAATGGAGAAGAAGCTCTACTATTACTCCACCATCCATTCCTACACAACCTATTTAGGCTACAACTTTTGAGGATGAATTACAACAATGGATTGATGAGGAAGAGGATCAAGGGGCTAATGTCTTTAAGATGTCATATTTTGCTTTCATGTAGGTAGGCACTGAGTTGGTAGGTGATAAGATAAGTGATACCCTAAAAAATCAACCTCCTTAAGAGGATTTGAGTCAACTTTTGCCTCAGTCACCAGAGCCTTTAATTGCTCCACCATCATCCAGATTCATTTTGCATGGATAGAGTTTCAACTACTCCTCTACCTCTAAGTAATGAAGAATAGGTGCTAGCTAAACAAGAAAAAGAGCAACAAAAAATACCTACCAATGAAGTGTCAAAGGAAGGGTAGATATAGAAGGAACCTCAATAGACTTCCCAAGATATAGAGGTGAGGACTGTGGACTTGACTGACATAGAGATACCTGAGGTGGACTTATCACAAAAGGAGAAGACTCTAGAGAGGAGTGATAAGGGAAAAAACATAGCAGTACAAGCTCCATCTTCATCTAAGGATAAATCTCCAATGGAAGATGATCCAAGATGGCTGAGGAAAGAGGTGATGGTCAGACATAAAATTCAGTGGTACTCTTCTGAGGAAGAGGGAATGGGAGAATTAATTGAAGCTCTTAAAAAGCCTGAGTCACCTGTAGGTAATGCACAAACATTGCCCTTTGTCATGAGTGATCAAAATTAGGACTTGTTCACCCATGTTGATATCTCTCCTCTACATGTAGATATTGAGGATTTGACTCCAAAATATTATCAAATCAAGGAGGTCATGCTTGGAAAACCCATTGTGGATACTGCTAAATTAATGGTCACTACAAGAATCAAAGAAGTGTTTAGGCACTTAGAATAGGATGAGACTGAATTTTTGAACTTTCAAAAGTAGAATGAAATCCTAAGGGGATATCTAAATGAATTAGTTGGTCTGTTCAATCATTAAAATCCTGAGCAAACTCTAAATGTGGCACTTGAGAAAAGGGGTAAGGAGACTATATAACTAGATCCATTTTTGAAGGCTTGTCAGCAATGGCAGAAAAGTTTTGAAAAGAAAGGTGTACAAATCATACAAGGAAATATTAAATTTCTATACCTCATGAAGAATAATGTGAATAATTTGGTTGCTATATTGAACTCATATTTTGAGTTAATGAATGAAGTGCATACCTGGGGTAAAGACCTGCAAGTGTTACAATCAATAAAGGGTCAAAGTTATCGAATGTTGATGGAGGTATATACAATAAAAGAGTTAGATAAAATAGATGATTGGATAGAGAGTATTTTGGATGGAAATAAACTAATGGAAACATTATATTTAGATATTCATAAGCTCAATGATCAAACCCAATAGCAAATCTTGGAGGCAGAGAGATATTATAGTGATGCTTGCTTGGATATTTTTGAAGATGACTTAAGCGATAAACTAATAGTTGTAGAAGTAGTTGTTAAATAAATTTGAAATAATTTTGAAGAAGCTTCCACTGATGAGGATATCAAACAATCAATGAAGACTAAAGAGGCATTGCTAGAATTAGATGTGAAATTGAGAGATTTTGCAGAAACTCGCATAGAGGTGGGGAACTATAGGAAAAAAGTAAAGGATAAATATGAAGCTTTAGATATTCCAGATGTAGCCCAAGTCATAGAGATTATAGGGAAATTCAAGAGTAAATACCCAGACATAGCTTTGGTATGAAGGGGAACAAAACCCAGAAGCTAGAATTTTAGTTTTGACACTTGGTAAAATTTTGCATTTATTGGACCTAGCTTCTAAGGTGCACTATTTTTGAGGTGCGCTAGGTGCAAGTGCACCAAGGTTTTTTGACAAGTCAAAGGTGCACTGACATTTAACTGCCAGTTCTAAATTTAGAGCTTTCCATGCACCAGAAATGCATTTTGACTATAGTTTCACTCCTACAAACATCCAATGAAGGCTAAGCTTCTATTTTTGGCACCTCCAGAGACTGCTACACCATCTAATGATTTTCTTCTTCTTATTTTCTTTTTTTAAAGACATGTTAAGTTTCATGCATCCATTAAATGATATAAATAAGGATGGAGTCCTACTTAGCACCAGTTAGAGAGTCAGTTTGTACATAAATAGATTTTTTTTATTAGATTAGAACCATATGTTTGCATAAAGAGATATCTCACTCTCAAAAAAAATTGAGGAGATGATTTCTTATAAATTTAGGAATGTAATACATATTCTAGGCCATTATTTTGATGCAATAATGTATGTTATTGGTGCTCGCATTTGGAGTGTAGTTAGTCTTGCCTAATTGTGTTATATTTTGAGAATTTATTTTCATGGTGTGTAATGGAGCCAATAGTTTTATTGTATTATTTTGATTAAGCAATCTTTTAATTTGGTGTTTTCTATGGGTTTACAAATTCCACTAATGTATTTATCTTGAGAAGAGATCATCTTTTTTGTTCTTGTATAGCTTTTTGTCTTGCATGAGTGCACTTTTTATGGCCTTACAATATGATGAAAAGTGAAACGTCTTACAATTACTAAATTCCCATCGATGATTGCATTAGTGGAATTGGGGAAGTGTTGCTCATATTTTCATTGGTTACCTACCGATCTTTTCAAAGGCTTAACTCATAGATATGTTGTTTCAGTAGCTTATGTCCTTTAGGAATTTACTTTTCAAGTCATTTTCTTAAAATTCTTGTTACCCTATCTTCGTTATTTTCTTTTACAATCACTTGGTTAGTTTTAGGAATACATATAGTTACATTTTTAGACTGAATTCATTGAAAATAGAAAAATACAAAAATATATTTATTTTTGTGTGGTTATTCTTTTGAGATGTCAAGCAAATTTCACATCTTATCTAGATTATTCAGAACCAGCAAAGGCCTCCTCATGAACATTCACATTTATCTTCAACTGAGCAGACTAATAGGTTGCAAGATCGCTTGAAACCTTGGATTTGATCACAAATCAGCTTTTCAAGAGAGGATTTTGAAAGGATTCCTACCATTAAGCATGCAAAATGACAACTCAATAGGCTCTTAGTCAGGGACAAAGGAACAGGTTGTGTCTTTGCACCTTTTTATAGACAAAGACAACAATGTTCATGAGAACATGTTGACCCTTGAAGCTATTCATGAGAAGGTGCTTCATGTGGTCACCATATTTGATGAAAGAGATATGAATTCTCCTCCTATTACTCTTGACACAAATACTAATAATGCAAATTAGAAGGTCAAAGATGAGAAATAGACTCTAGATGGGGAGAGAAATTTAGTGCCTAATGATGCCTAGGAGGACATTGACTATCTCGAGGAAAATACTATTAATGGGGAGAATGAGGAGGTGAAGACTAGTGGGAGAATTTTGTTCCTCCACAAAGACAAACTAAACAGGATGCCTCTCTTCAGGTTGATTCCTGGATTTGCAACAATATCATCTCCCTAAAGAAAAATGTTAGGGATTTGTAAGACACATTGGAAAATGGAAAAACCAAAAGAATTGAGTTGTAAAGTAAAGTTGGGAATAACCCAAAAAAAATCATGGCCTATGAAGCAGGGTTCAAACAATTTGTTAAGAACAGTGGACAAAAAATGGATATGGTTACCTCTAGTATGTGCGCAGTGGTGATGACTATTGGAAGGAGAAGCAACGAGGAAATCATTTCCACTATGGTTGCCCAGACGATTAGTGGCTTGAGCAAGAGGACAAGGCAGAACACGAAAAAACCTATTGAAGCTTCTCTTGTTTCAACTGTAGAAGACCTCCTTCCAAAGTTTGTTGATACTAGTAAAGAACTGGCTAAGGATGCAAAGGATCAAGTGTAAGTTTTCTCAATTTTTTGTGCAAGTTTTGGTTGTTGGTTGGGGTTGCTAGTTTTGGCTCTTTTTGTTGGATGTTTCGTAGTTTTATTTTCTAGCTTTCTTTATTGTGTATTTGACTATTTAAGTTTTAGGTCCATGTAAAACCTATCTGTTTGGCTTGATGTCATACTTGTAGGTTTTAAGTCCTTGTAAAATTCGATGAGACTTTTATCCTATTTATCTAGTTTTTTGGTTTTTGTATGGGGTTTTAGGCCCCTCAAAACATGTTTTTACCGCAATCCAAAAAACAAAAAAAACAAAAATTTTTGGTAACTCTCAATTTATCTCAATATTTTTGTGGAAAGTTCTTTGATTATTGAAAAAGAGAAACAGTCTTAAATATATTCCCTATTTGATTTCAATAGAAATGAATGAGCTACTTTTAGATCCTATCTCAATTGGGGAAATGGTTTCTTTCCAGATAAAGGAAGGAAAATCACTTGTACCTAATTATTAATATAAGAGGTTCAAGAATTTTGGGGTATGATAAATTGAGACTTTGCAGTTTGCAAAATGCAAATTAATAAAATTATGCTAGGATCTATTTGCTCAATTTTCCTATCTTTAATTTTTAAGAAAGTTCAAACTTCAACTTTATAATTTTTTGTCCAATTGCTCTTTGCAATGTTAAAAAAACAATCATTGCAATGACTATAAACATTTAAATAAGTGTTTACCCTTTCTAAATTCTACTAAAAAAGGAAGATTTATGAAATGTCATCAATTTTTTATAACACTATTGTGGTCACTGAAGCTATTGATTCCATGTCTACTTCTAAGTAAAGGGGTTATGTTCATTAATCTAAAAATCTTTGTTCATGAATCTTTAAAAAATTAGAACTTATTAGTTCTCTTTGATAATTCTTATAGATTTCAATTTTAGTTCAAAATTGGTTGTTTAGGTGATGAGTTATGTTACCGCTACCTCCTGTGTATTAGTGTATTAATCTATGGAATTCTTTCAACTATCTTCTGAGTATCTTAATACAATGGCATTTTTTCAACTATATTCTTATTATCTAAAGGCTTTAGACAAGGATACCATTTATTTCTATGCTTGTTTATTTTAATGGAAAGAGGTCTAGATAAATTATTTTGCCATCATAAAGAGAGGTCACATTCAAAGTTTGACATGAAATCAAAACATTGTTTATCAAACTCATCTTCAATTTGTGGATGATACAACTTCAATGAGAATTTGCTAAAATTAGAGAGAGAATCAATTATTACAAAGTGAGATCTATAATTTATCTATCTCTCATCAACATATCAATGAGTAAAGTCTAGCATTTCCTTCTTTAATGCTCCTAAGTTTATTCAACATAAAATTGAGGCCTCCATTTTTTAAATTGGAATATCGCCTAAAGAGTGTTTTGGAATCCCACCTACATGTAGCATTCCCAAGAGGATTCAATGAAATAAAGGACAAGAGGGGGTTCTTGAAAGGATTGGGATATTATAGCTTCAATTCTAGAAAATAGATCTAATAGCTCTTTGGAGGAACCAATTCTCTTATAGTACAAAAGTAACCATGTAGATCTTAAGTTATATTGGTACTTCTAACAAGTTATTGTCTCATTTATATTGCTTTTTCCAATGGCCTTCTAATGGAGATACTTCCACTTAGCAACACTCACAACAACATCAGTGCATGATAGACAAAGCTAGCACTCACCAACACCATCTAGGTCATATGAAGACCCTTGTCATCAAACAATAGAATTCACTTGGACAATAGAGAATCTTCAAACACACTCGCAACTTTGAGACACAATCATTGAAGGAATGTTTCACCCCATTAATGCAAACATCATCTAACATAGATATAATAAAATCACTAAGCACGAAAAATATGTAAAGAAGGATAGTTATCACCAATGCAAAACAAAGCCAAAAAACACCTAAACTACCATGGTTTGAAAGAGACAATACAAAACCATTGTGGTCTACAAGAAACCAAGTTCTTATCTTAATTATTAGGCTCATCATCATCAAAATCTCCATCCCTTAGAACTTTCCTAACCATAGAAACCCTTGACCCTGCACTCTAATTCTTGCTCAAGCTCATTTCAAAAAACTTCTCTATATAAATTAGATGAAAAAAATTTTCTATATTATGGTTAGATTATAATGACATTTTATTACTATTTTATGTCTTATTAGATTTATAATATTTAATTATATGGTATTTTCTTCTTCTTCTTTTTAATTTATAAGAGGTCAAAGTCAAGATTAATTATTACTATTATGTGTTGTGATTAATTATTATTATTTATTAAGCTCGAGTAGATTTGAGCCCAAGATCTCCCAAATAAGAAACTCACAATTTACTATTGTGTTATAGGCTCTTGCCTGGTATTTTTTATTATTATTATGACTACTATTACATGTATATTGATTACTCTATATTCACTACTATGATATTTAACTCCAAAAAAGGGGAGATCACATTCCACCCTTCATAATGGTTTGTCCTCAAGCAATGTGAATTCTATGTCAGTGGCTTTTGTCGCATGACTTGCCTTACAAATTTGAATTCATTATCCCTAAAACTATAATTTCAACTTAATGTGATAACTAAAATATATTTATAAAATAAATTTATTGAATCTAAAGATATTTCATCATAATATTCAATTTAAAATCCTAAGATTAATTCAAAAGATGGGACTTATCTTAATTTACTTATCCTTAAACCTTCCCTTTTGATGGGTATTATTTTCTCCTTAATGAATAAGCCTTCACAGATATAGGATATTTTCCTTAATTCCCTTCTATTAATTTTAACATTCACCAATAATTTCTAAACACTCACGAATAATGTTTGTTATCAAGTTTTTTTATTCACCAATGAGATTTTTTTATCAAGGTTGGATGCTCACCAAGAATATCCTCAATCAAGTTTTTGACACTCACCAATATTTTTTATAATCAAGCTTCGACTCTCACCAATAATGTCTTTGATCAAGATTTAACACTCACCAAGAATATCAAGATTCGACACTCACCAAGAATGTCCATCATCAAGCTTTGAAACTCACTAAGAATTTCCTTCATCAAGCCTCAATAGTCACCATGAATATCATTGATCAAGTTTTGACACTGAAAAAGAATGCCTTTGATCAAGCTTCGAAACTCGCCAAGAATATTCTTGATCAAGCCTCAACACTCACCAAGAATACCGTAATCAAGATTTGACAATCACTTAGAATATGTTTAGCCATGTTTTGACACTCACTAAGAGTGTACTTGGTCACACTTTGACATTCACCAAGAATATGCATTTGATCAAGTTGCATCATTGATCATCTCCTTTCATCAATCACTAAGAATTTCCTTTATTATGTAAGATCTACCTTGTAGTAGGGTGGTGTAAGAGGTCCTCCTTTACCTATATCCTTTATATATTATTGTGTTCATATCCTAAATGTTTATTAGAAATAAATCAAGATTATATTATAGTCACATAAATATATTTATCATTATTTATGCATTACTAACTAATGCAAACTTTTTGGTTTGTTGTCATAGCTAGGGTTGAACATCCTTTAAGATCCATTGACTTTCCATTCCTTATTTCTCTAATTGGGTACTTTTGAGATCCACTTTACCATATTTTGGTCTCTTATGTGGTGTTTCTTTTCCAAATGTTGCTTCTACTCTATGGACTTGACTCCTTTTCCCACATTTGTGCCTTGATTTCCATGGTTCTTTCATTTGAGATATACATTTTTATTAATTAATTCATCTCTCCCTTGGCATTTATTCCTTGTACTCCATTGTCCTTTGCATAAATACTTTTTTCTTCCCTTATTATCATTTATTGACACTTCAATCTTGTGTTGTATCTTCAATGGGGAATTCTAAGGTCTTTCTTTTGAAGAATTTGATGTGGCACTCGAAGCCTATTTTATTACTTACCCCAAGGATTGTATTACAAGAGGGATAACTATAATATTAATTTATTCCTTAAATACTTTAATGAACAAATAGGTGAGTCTTGTTTGGCGTAGATAAGGAACCATGATAGAAAGCTTTTAAAATTTATTAGAAAATTTGTACATTGTTCCATGCTACTTAAAATTGTGTAAGTTCCTTGAACTACCATTTAGAATGTTTTTGGTCAAATTTTTTAGTGACCTTATAAGGTCTCTCTTTCTAGGAGGTTATATTTTGGTGGCTTGGGGAGAGAAGCCCATGATGCCAACATTCAAGTGCCACTCCTTCTAGATAAAGTATTGAAAATTGAAGTGTATATCCTTCTATTATTGAACTAAGGGTGAAGAATGTATTCAATTTCTACAACCAAGCTTGTTTTTATAATATTATTTGATTCATCAAAGTTTGTGAGTGTTACTTTATTTACTTTATGCTTGAGATATTTATCTATCTCTTGGGAGCTTCATGTATTTTGGATTCACAAAATGCCCTAAATTGTATGATTTCTCTAATGTCTATGTCAAGATTCACATAATATATAACAATGTCTTTTTAACTATTTAAGGATTGATCCACCCTTTCTTCTTCTTCAGGTGTATGATGCCAAATAGAAAAAGAGGTTTGGGTTCCCTAGATGTTGATGACCTAATATTATTTTCTAAATGGTTGGAGCTTCATCTGTATCTCCTATTTATGTAATTAATCTTAAGGTTTTTGATAGAATTACCATATTTTTCAAAGCTTGGATGGATGTTTGATTTATTTTTCCTAGTCTTTCATTTTGAATCATAAAGTTTTGTTTTGTATGTTCCATAAAGTTTCAAGTTCATTGGTCATTTCATTATGGTGGTTTTATTCCCTCTTCTTTTAGGGTTGATAGGTTTTCATTACTTACTCTTCACATAATGGAAGGATCATGGTTTGATACCATTGTATTGTCCCCTATTAGATTACTTGTAATATTGAGACAATGTTCTCACCACTTCGATTGTAAGAGACTTCATCTTATTAATATGCTTATCCTTAGTAGTTGATATTATGCATAATTTGATATACAACCATACTTTCATAAACTATAACTTATCTGACATTCTTTCATATCATGTTGTGATTTGTCACTTTTAGGTCCTTTGATCGAGTATCTCAAATTTGCATATGTAGATTTCATATAGTGAGAACCCCATTTATTAGGTGTTTTCCACATTTTCCACATAGATAAGGGGTTTTTTATTTCTAATTTTGATGATACTAAGGATCAAAAGAATACCTTTTTTGGCCCTTTTCACTTGGTCACCTCTGGACCACTTGTTAATGGTGAAACCATGGCATCCCAGTTTTTCCCCTACTTTTGAATCTTTTACTAAGGTTCCTATTTGGATTTGTATCCCTTACCTTCCTCTTCACCTTTGTGTCAATTCCCTTTTGGAAGATGTGGAAGAACCTATTGGATATTTCTTGATGGTTGATGAAGACTCATCAAATATATTGCATTCCACTTATCCGAGAATCCTTGTTGAGGTGGATATTTCTAAGGGCTTTCCTAAGAAATTTAAAGTTGGGCTTCCTAATGGGAGAAATTGGATTTAGACTTTGGACTGTGAATGGATTCTATTCAAATGTAGAAAAGGATACTACATTGGTCATTTGGCAGTTTAATGCAATCTTCAAAGGCCAAAGACTAAAAAGGCTTATTCTTGGTGGAAGGGGGCTTCTTAGAACACTATATTTCTTCTAAGAAGCTTAATCAAGTTCCCCCCACTATTAAGACTATTCCTCATGTTGTTCCTATTCTAATTGATGTTATTTGTGTTACTATAGGTAGTGAAGTGGTTGGTATGGATGTTTCTTCTATTGACACTGGCATTGTTTCTATTACAATAGGATTTGTTGGTATTTATACTAGTTTCCTTATTGTCAATGTTGATCTTTAGTCTTTGGATGATTTTTTTGATTTTCGTATTACTCCTGTGGGTTCTTCAGTTCTAGTGAAGGTTATTCATGCCCAAGTTTTTGCCAGTGCTACTCCACTATCAAGACTATTCCTCATGTTGGTCATATTTTAATTGATGTTATTTCTATTACTATGGTAGTGATGTCATTCATCTTGATGTTGATGCTATTGACACTAGTGTTATTTCTATTACAGAAGGGTTTGTTGGTATTTATATTGGCTTCCTTATTGTCAATATTGGTCTTTAGTCTTTGGATGACCCTTTTGATTTCCCTATTGCTCATGTGGGTTCTCCTATGCTAATAGGTTTCTGCCAGTGCTAGATTTGCTACTATTGTTCCCTCTTCTACTAGCTTTGTTATTGTTGGCTTTGCTTGGATCTTTACTGTTGGATTTTCTATCATAGATTTGCTTATTCTAGAATTATAAGAGGTGATTTTTTTGGTTGAAAAGGGGTGGATCTGATACAAGAGCATCCTAGGTGTAAGGAAAATTTTTCATCACCCAAAAATATTTTATTTTCAATCTTTTCTATTTTAATAAGTACTAGTAGACAGGGTGGTTACTATTTATGAGAACTTGCTATTTTTAGTGAGTTTTTCGTATGAGCTTAGAATGTTCTCATTTTCTATAGGAAGGTTCACTTTAGAGTTGTAAGCTTACCATAAAAATCTTATTGCTCAACCATTACTATCAGAGAAGCTATTGCAAATTTTCGGTGGAGAAATTTGCTGAAAAATCTTCAAGCTCACCATTGGAGGCCTTAGAGTGCCTAGATGAGGTCCAAAATCTTGACAAAAAGGTGTTAGCACCATATTGAGACTGTAGATCAAAAGCTAGCATTTCTAAAAAGTGGTTATAATAGCCAATCAGGGCAACGGTTCATGAGTTATGCCCTTTCGAAGTTGGGCTACTAAAATTTCTAAAATAATTTGTCAAAAATATATTTGGCCAACTCTATATGTATTTTTAAGGTTTCTTGGCCCTAGGTATTAAGTTTGAAGCATCTAGAACCTTCCTGAGTGACATAAAACTACCTATTTAAGAAAGGTTCGAACATTTTCTAAATAGCTCGAGGTCATAGTTTGTAGCTTGTCTTGCAAATTATTGTACTGAAGGCACTCATGTGGGTTAGAATATTATACATGTGAATTTTTTAATATGGCATTTGTGGCACAAATAAGAAGTCCATATTTTGTTCTTGCATTTTTTTTTGTTTCTTTATTGTTGTTATGAGTTTATGGTATTAAGGGGAGCACCCTACATCAAGTAATATCAGAGCTAGTGTTCTTGAGTGTGTGTATAGATTGCCAATTGTGAGGTAGTTCACACCAAGACCATGGTTTGGGTTGAGCGTATAGAAAGATCACCAATTGTGAGGTAGTTTGCACTAGGGTTTTAATGAAAGTGCAAAAAAAATGTGTCCACAAAGAGAGCATGGTGGAAGAGCTATAGGTGTTACACCTAAGGGTTTTTGAGCCCTCTAAAGGTAAATACAAGCATTGGAAGAACAAATGTGAAGAGGAATAAATTTTCCCGTAAGAATAGAAAGTGAGGATGAGGACGAAGTAGAAGACAATGTCAGACCAAAGGTAGTTCTAAACCTGGAGGAAGAGAGGCTTTTTAGGGCCATCTCCAAGATTGGAAAAAGACCTAAGTTTGAAGTTCCCACATTTTTAGGAAATCTTAATCCAGAGGAGCTAATCAATTGGATCAATGAACTGGAGGAGTACTTTGAGTATGAAGATATTGAAGATCCTTATAGGGTCAAGTTTATGAAGGAAAAACTGAAGGGACATGAAAAGATCTTGTAGCAGGAGGTTCAGTTGGAGTGAAACAAAAAGGGAAAGGACAAAATCATTAGATGGGAATAGATGGTAGCTAAACTAAATGAATAATTCATTCCTGTGGATTATGAGCTTGATATGTTGAAGAAAATGCAAGGGTTGAAGCAAGCAAGAAATCTATTCTAGAGTATACCAAAGAGTTCCATAAAGTTCTCATTAGAACTGGCCATGCAGAAGCTAATAAGGAGAAATTTTCTCGTTACCTTAATTAGTTAAGTCCAAGAATTTAGGATGAGTTGAGTCTAGTTTTGAATGAGCAATGTTAAGGAGGCATACCAATTTTCCCTAAGAGTTGAGGAGAAACTAAGCAAGAAGTTTGACAATAAGAATAGTGGAAGAGGTCGCGATGGAAGATATGGTGGATGATATTATGGTGGTCATAATGATGATCAAAAGAACAAGGATGAGATTGAAAGTAGCAGTCAAAACTAGAGGGGAAACAATTTCAATCATTTCCATGATCATAACAATAGAGATCAAAGAGAAAGAGGTAGAGGACAAGGATCTAGAAGAGGAGGCTTTCGTATTAAATATTTTCATGCAAAAAAGAAGGTCATAGAGTATTTGAATGTACCCAGCACCAAGGAAGGGTAGATCAAAGAATAGAAGGCCACATGAGAGTTTCACATGTTGATGAAGATGCTAGATCCTCACATTCTAAAGATGCTAAAAGAGAAGTCCTAGTTAACCAAAGAGTCCTATTGAGTAGTGAGAATGAACTAGAGAAAAGAAGGAGCTTGTTTCGCACAAGGTTTAGATGTGAAGATAAGTGTTGTGATGTGATCATTGATGGTGGAAGTACTAAAAATATGGTGTAAGAAAAAATAGTCACCAAGTTGAAGCTAAAAAGGTAGAAACACCCATGTCCATACCATATTGCTTAAGTGCAAGATGACCATAAGGTCATGGTCAATGAGTAGTGCTCAATGAAGTTCAAGATTGGAAGCTACTAGGATGAGGTACTATGCAATATCATACCTATGGACATATGTCATATGTTGTTGGGTAGGCCATGGCAGTTTGACAAGCATGATATACATGATGGGGGAGCAAATACCTACACTCTAACTAAGGATGGAGTGAAACATAAGTTGAAGCTGTTGAAGGATAAAGAAGAAAAGGTATGTAGTGCTACTAGAATATGTTTTCTTGATGGAAAAAAGTTTCTTACAGGTATGAAGCATGAGCACATGTTGTTTGCTATAATTCCTAAAGATAGTAAAGAAAAAGTAGAGGAGGTATTTGCAGAAGTTGTAGATATGTTGAGATAGTTATTTGATATTATATCAGATAATGTACCTGATGGATTACCCCCAATGAGGAAGATCAGCCACTAGATGGATTTGGTTCTAGGAGCTAGTTTGCCAAACAAGACAGCACACAGAATGACACCAGTAGAAAGTGAAGAGTTGAATAGGTAAGCTCATGAGTTGATCCAAAAGGGGTTGATTTGAGAGAGTTTGAGTCCATGTGTTGTACCAGTAGTATTAGCACCCAAGAAGAATGGAGAATGGAGGATGTGCGGAAATTCTCGTGCTATCAACAATATCACCATCAAGTATAGATTTTATTTGCCAAGGATGAATGATATTATGGATTGTTTGAGTGGAGCTAAGTATTTCACAGAGATAGATCTAAAGAGTGGATACCATCATATTTGTATTAGAGAAGGTGATGAGTGGAAGGCTTCTTTCAAGACAAGGAAAGGATTGTATGAGTGGTTAATCATGCCTTTTGGGCTAGCTAATGCACCAAGCACTTTCATGAAGCTCATGAATGAGGTACTAAAGGAGTTTCTAGGTAAGTTTGTCATTGTTTAGCTAGATGATATTTTGATCTTTAGTAAGATATTAGAGGAACATTTGATTCATATTCACAAGGTGTTTGATAAGATGAGGGAAGAAAAGTTGTTGATAAACCTAAAGAAGTGCAATTTTGTAAAGAAAGAGTTGGTGCACCTAGGATTTGTAGTCTTAGAAGAAGGTCTAAAAATGGACCTAGAGATAGTGAAGGCTATCCTTGAATGGCCTACTCTAAGGAGTGCAATAGAGGTAAGATCTTTTCATGGACTGGCTACATTTTACAGAAAGTTCATAAGAAGTTTTAGCAGTATTTGTGGACCCTTTACTAAAACAATGAGAGGGGATAAGAAAGATTTTAAGTGGACTATAGGAGTAGATAAGAGTTTTAATCTGTTGAAATAGAAAGTTTTTAAGTAGCTTGTTTTAGCACTTCCAAATTTTAACAAGGTATTTCAAGTAGGCCGTGATGCTAGTGGTGCTGCAATAGGAGTTGTTTTGAGCCAAGAAGGTAGACCAATTGCTTATTTCACTGATAAGTTGAATGATGTAAAAAGAAAATATTTTGTTTATGATCAAGAATTTTATGCTATAGTTCAAGCCTTGAAGAAGTGGAGACACTATCTTCTTCCTAAGGAGTTTCTTTTTGTATACTGATCATCAAGTTTTGCAATATTTGAATAGTCAAGGAAAATTGAACCAAGGGCATTTAAAGTCAATTGATTTTTTGTAGAGTTATACATTTATTTTGAAACGCAAGAGTGGGAAGTCTAACAAACTTGCTGATGCTCTTAGTAGAAGACAAATTTTTCTTACAGAAATGCAGATAGAGGTGGTTGGGTTCAAGGAACTCAATACTTTGTACCTACATGATCCTGATTTTGGTGAAGTGTGGAAGGCTTGTATAGAACCTGTTACACTTGACATGATAAAGTGGTTGGATTTCATTATCCAAGATAATATTTTGTTCAAAGGAAGCCATTTGTGCATTCCCAAAAGTTCAATGAGAGACAATGTCATCAAGGAGAAGCATAGTGGAGGATTGGCTGGACATTTTGGTAGAGATAAAGCTATAGCTTTGGTTGCTGGAAATTATTACTAGCCATAGTTACAGCAAGATGTGACAAAGTTTGTATAAAGTTGTCGAGTATTTTAGATGGAAAAAGTAGTGAAGTAGAATACAGGGTTGTATCAGCCATTACCTAGACTAGAGAAGTCGTGGGAGGATGTTAGCATGGATTTTTTTCTTGGATTACCGAGGACACAATGTGGGCATGATTTTATTTTTGTGGTGGTTGACAGGTTTTCAAAGATGGAAAATTTTATTCCTTGCAAGAAGATTAATGATGTTGTTCATGTAGCAAAGTCATTTTTCAGAGAGGTAATGAGATTACATGGTTTGCCAAAGAGTATAGTTTCAAACCAAGATATCAAATTTGTTGGGTATTTCTTGTGCACATTATGGAAGAAGTTGAAGACAAATTTAAAGTTTAGTTCATCACATCATCCATAGATTAATGGATAGACAAAAGCTTTGAATCACAGTTTGGGAAACTTGTTGATATGCTTGGTTGGAGATCAACCAAAAGGATGGGATATGATTTTACCACAGGCAAAATTTGCATATAATATTTCTGTCAATAAGAGTATTGGTAAATCACCATTCCATATTATATATGGAAGTAGTCCCAAAAATGCTTATGAATTGAGGCAGTTGGATAAAGGAGAGATAACTAGTGCTAAAGAAAAAGATTTTACTGAACATTTGAAGAACATCCATGAGGAGGTGAGGAAGCACATCATAGAGATGAATACACAGTATAAGGCTAAGGAAAATTTGAAAAGGAGATATAAGGAATTTTAGGTTGGAGAAGAAGTCATGGTTCAATTGAGAAATAAGCATTTTCCAGTGATACATATAATAAGTTGAAGGTGAAGAATTTTGGACTGTGCAAGATAGTGAAGAGGCATGATTATGGCAATGCATATGAAGTGGATTTGTATGTTGAATTGAATATTTCACTAGTATTTAATATTTCACATTTGACAGAGTATTATGAAGGAGGTGATGGAGATGAAGTTGCAGACGCGTAGTGGAGCATTCCAAGAGCTAGTTTGGCTACAAAGGAGATCGAGGATACTAGAATGTCATGTTAGAAAAAGTGCCAAAAATAGAACTTATGAGTAATATTTGGTCAAATGGAAAGGGAGACCAATTGAGGATTCGTCATGGCTAGCAAAGGAGGAGGTTGATCGTCTTGATTTTCCTCTAAATAGCTCAGACATGATGGGTCACTTCTCAAATTACCCTAGGTGTTTGATATAGGAGCATCCTGGGTGTAAGGGTAATCTTGCATCACCCAAAAATATTTGATTTTCAGTCTTTTCTATTCTAATAAGGACTAGTAGACAGGGTGGTTACTATTTATTGGAACCTTCTATTTTTAGTAAGTTTGTCATATGAGCTCAGAATGTTCTCATTTTCTGCAAGAAGATTTATTTTAGAGTTGTAAGCCTACCATAAAAATCGCATTGCTCAAGCATTAGTATCAAAGATGTTATTGCAGATTTTTGATCAAAAAATTTTCAGAAAAATCTTCAGGCTCACTTTTAGAGGCCTTAGAGTGCCCAGATGAGGTCCAAAAACTCGACAGAAGGGCACTAACATAGTTTCAAGCTTGTAGATCAAGACTTGGCATTTTTAAGAAGTGGTTATAATAGCCAATCGGGGCAAGGGTTCATGAGTTATGGCCTTCTGAAGTTGGGCTACCAAAATTTCTAAAATAATTTGTCAAAAATGTATTTGGGCGACTCTATATGTATTGTTAGGGTCTGTTGGCCCTAGGTATTAAGTTTAAAGCATCTAGAACCTTCCTAGGTAGCATAAAACTACCTATTTAAGAAAGACCCAAACATTGTCTAGGACAACTTAGGGTGATAGTTCACAGCTTGTCTTGCAAATTATTTTACTGAAGGTACCCATGTGGGTTAGAATATTGTATGTGTGAATTTTGTAATATCGCATTTGTGGTGCAAATAAGAAGTCCATATTTTGTTCTCACTTTTACTGTTGTTTCTTTGCTTCTGTTATAAGTTTATGGTATTAAGGGGAGCACCCTGCATCAAGATCCCAGTTATTGGAAAACATCATAAGAAGTATTTTCTTAATTTTGACATGAAGCTTCGCTCCCAAAAGGAGGTAAAGGAAAATCCTACTATTTTACTTGTTTTAAAGTTGAGGGTTTCTTTCCCATGGGACAGATTGGGACTTCATTACTTCATTTATTTTTATCTTAGTCTCTTTTGATTTGGTTTTGTGGGGATTTTTTTTGGCCCTCGCTTCAGATTGCTAAAATACTCTTGGCAATTGATCTAGTTGATTATGCTTAGTTGAAAATCTTCTTATGAGAAGTTATAAAAGGTTTTAGGGTCCCTTTAAGCCCTATTTTTACCTATATTAAAAACTTATGGATTAAATATGCATATGAAATGTAATTGTAATAAATTATTGATATATAGTATAGGTATCAAAATATATTAATATATATAGAATATACTATAATAGTAATGGATTTTTTATCTATAAGATCGATATGTTGTTGATTTCTCTTTGTGGATCTTGTAATATGTAGTAGGAAGGGATTATCTTGATACCAATATATTGACCAAATAATTGCTTGAAGTATATGTAAATGATATCTTATGATGTGAGAAAAAAAATTGTCACATGTAGTCCTTATTGATATGTTGATTGTTTGTATGTCAATGCAATGCACTTATGTTTATATCTGTTGTAATATCTTATTGGAAAGAATGCTTCTGAGAGGGGATGGGTGAATTAGAAGTACTAGCTTTTAATTTGTTTTATATCCTTAATAAAATAACTTTGAAATGAACATGCATGCATATAAACATTAAGCAATCATGAGAAACAAATATGCATCACCACATAACACTTGAGATTTGGTAACCCAGAAACCCTCCAGGAATAAGAAAGCAAAACTGGGGTGGGGATGACACACATAAAAATTACTATAGCAATAATGTTTAACCACTTTTGATGGTCTGCCCTGTTAAAGACCTACCCTATTAAAGGCTTTACACTGTATCAATAGTGACCTGGTTAGAGGATTTACAAACACTTTACATGAAGTGCTACCTTGTTAAAGGATTTAATCACCTATTTAAAGGATCTACAAAGTAGCTATTAAGCTAACTTGTCATCATAGAATTTCCTTTCTAATATAATGGCTAAAGAGTATTAGGTATAATAAACCTGATAGCTTATAATCCTTGATTGCTGAATACAGGCACTTGATCTGCTTTCTTCTGATCTTGATCCTCTGAGATCTGATATTCGTTTGTATCCCCTACTTTTGTTTTTATTAACTAAATATTCTTGTGCAAATCTCTTCCTCTAAGTCTTTATATACTTCACTCTAAAAATAGTTTACCTTCCACACCTTTGTCCTTGTCTATACAATGAAACTTAGTCTTCCTTATAAATAAATTTGAAGACTTAGGGTTAGAAGTGGATCTACAATCCATATTGAATCTATGATTCCATCTCATTCCTTATACTTTTATCATTGGTTACATGCCTTCTCCATTTTCCTTATTGGTTGCATGTAGATTGCATAGGAAATATAAATTATTTGATCTTATTACTTAAATCCTTCAAGATTCATCATATTTTGGCCATGAAAATGGTTTAAATCTGAGTTTGTGAAGTTACAAACTCATATGTTGATTTGGAGTTACTCGACACTTACTGATTTCTAATGCTCGGCACCTTCTGTAACTTGGCTCCTACATGTGCTTGGCACCTTCTGTGACTCGGATCCTGTATATGCTTGGCACCTTCTGTAACTCGGCTCCTATATTATTCCTATCTTGCTTGGCATCCTTTATGACTCGGCACCTGAATATTTCTCGGCACTTGGATCATGCTCGGCACCTGTAGTCACTCGGCATCTGAAGGTTGCTCGGCGCCTGATGACTTTCCTATCTCGACACAACCTGTGACTCGGCATACATAGTGTACTCAGCTTTAATGTAGAAATTGGTTAAGTGTGTTGGCACTCAAGTGTCAAAACCATTTTTAGACTAACAATCTCCCCCTTTGACATTAGTGTCAAAAACACTTAATTAAGCATTATGTCTGATCTTATGAGTACACTCACTAATATGCTTGGTATACATACAAAGGTTTGAACGCCTTTATCAAAATATTGTAAATTACAATATATACCTCAAAAAAAATTATTATAACTCCCCTTGAGTTGATCATGCCTTGTCATGTCATGAATTCTGATGTATTGTGCCATTATGCTCACAATATTCACAATATTATCTCCAATATTATCTTCCCCTTAGAACATTATCTCCCCCTTTTTAATACGAATGTCAAAGGGTTCTAAATAGTAATGCCATGCTTGGCCAAAAATGTCTTATTTACCTCAAGGAGGATTTGGAGAGCTGTATCCCAGTTATTTAAGGCAATATCCAATGACTTTTGTTGGATTGCAAGCTCTGCTGCTAGATCAACTAGTCCTTCATGTGTATAAATATTTGGATGCTTTTTGAGGACTATTTTTGCATTTATTTTCTCCTTGTGTAATAATTCTAAGTGAGGAGTGATGGAGGCTTGAATTTGCATCAGCTTTTCTTTGATAGTGGCCTCTTCTACTAATAATGCAGCTAATTCCCTTTGAGTGTGAAGTGTTTGAGCAAATTGATTTTCACTCTGTGCAGGACCTGAGGGTAGTTGCATGTTGGAGAGCTTTAATTTATTCTCAAGGTTCAAAATTTTTGGATTTATTTCTTGTGTGAACCTAGAAAAATCACACAATTTTCTATAAAGGGAAAATATGTTCCCTAATACACTCTTTACATTTTCCAATTTCTTGGCTAGGTCAACCTGTCCCAAAATTATGTTATTAGCTATTTTCTGGTTGACTTTTCCTACAAACTTCTTTTCTGACCATTCCATTAGTTTTACATTAGTATCATGGTCTTCATTATTTACTTGGTCATCTATATCAAATAATTGCTCAAGTATTGGCCTGTTTGCATCTGGAGGTTGAAGACCAAAAGCATCCATGAATATATCTTTTATCTCATTCATTGCTTGCTTGTATTTGTAGTCTTTCTCATTACCTCTTGCCTCCTTCTCTTATCCAATCCACTCTGTATTTCATTCATCTTTTCCTCATTTAGAGTGCTTGAATCATAATAAGGTATTTTAATTTCTTTATCAAGCTCGGGAATACCATAATGGATGGTCCTGGCTACCCTAGTAGAACTTGAACTTGGTTTACTAAAATGTAAGGTCATTGTTTCAGTACTCAACTTGTGAATGGGCTTGGTGGGAGCTCCTATTTTTGGTAATTCAACCAAAGTTGGTATTGCAGACTCCTCTTTATCTTGTGTTTCTTCTTTGTCCTCTTCTTCTTGCTTGTCTTCTTCTTGTGTTACTTCTTTTGGAGGTGTACTCGTTGTCTAAAGTGTTATCCCTGTGACTATCTCTATTGTTGCACTCGGCTCCTGATGAGCTTGAATGGCTATCCTTGGTGGTGACAGAGGTGGTAGAAATGTAAGCCCAGTAGTTTGAATGGTTTGAGGTGGTTCTTTTGGTAAGACCTTGGCTTCTTTGAGTTTATCTACTGAATTTTGAAGATTATCCACACTGACCAATATAGGACTTGTACACAATTGTGCTTGTAGAGTTGTTTGGTCAAGGATCTTAGTAAGATCCATTACAGTTAATGGATTGATGTTTTGACATGTGGTGTCAACAACATCCTTAATTTTTATGATTTCTACAGGTGTGGTTGTAGAGTGAGGCAGGCTAGCAGGTGAAAGTTGTGTGTCTTGCACACTTTGCTGTTCGTCAGTTCCTTTGTCTTCATCTTTTCCTTCCTCCTCTCTTTCTTTCTTGTTTTCCTCTTCTTCAACCTTTTTCTCTTCTTCTATTTTCTATTCTCTCCTCTTCCTTCTTTCTTTAGGTTTAGCATCAATTTCCTCTTTGTATACCTCTTCAAGGACATCTTCAATTGTCTTGTACAAGTTTTTCCAAACTCTTGTAGTTCTCTGCACAACTTCTTCAATTTTGTTTTGCAGGATAGAGAATGCCCTATATTTAGGTGTAAACCTTTTGCTATGCCTTTTGATTGCTTGAGTTACCTATTCTTTTGTTAAATCATGCAGTAGGTTTTCTAGGGTTGATTCCCTCATCTCTTTCTACATCATTAGACAGAAATGCCATCTGTCTTCTATGGTTTTAGACAATTCCCTTGGCAATTGTCCATCTAGTTCAAGAGGTGTATACTTGAACTATGCCATTAATGCATAGACTAATTTTTCTATGCTATTTTGTTCCTCTTTACTGAACTTATTGAAATCAATCTTTTTCATTTCACTTAAGTCTCCATTCTGAATGTTCTCACATAATATATCAACTGAAGATTTAGGATGACTTACCTTTTCAGTTTGATCTTCTTCATCAGTATCAGGTTGGGCCACATATCTTTTCCTTTTCCTTGTCTCTTCCTGTGCCTTTGTGTTCTTCTTCTTTGTGGCTTCCTCTTTGGCCTTTTGGGTAGAGGCACTTGTTGTAGCTCTGGTTGTTTGCTTCTTAGGCATTTGCACCACAACTTTCTTTGGTGAAGGCTAAGAAGCAGGAGGTGTCTTTTTCTTTCTTTTGATGACTTTGCCCTTGATGGGTGCTTCCTTGGTTTCTGCTTCCCTGGCACTCTCATCTTTCTCTTCACCTTGACTTTGAGGCAATTCAAGTGGCTCTTGTTCTGGCTCACCTTCTTCTTCTCCTTCACTAATCTCTTCTGCTTTGCCTGTTGCACTTGATTCTCCAACACCAAATTTCTTCTTTATCTGCTTTACCAGCTTGTCCTTCTTCTTGACTGTTGTGGTTGTCTTGAGTTCTATAGCAACTCTTGATATTTGACAGTGTCATATGTCCCAAATGCCTTTGTAGATTTGTCCATTTCTTCGGCAAGTAATGTTGTGATGGCTACAGAAGCTTGGTCAACATCGAGCTCATATTCCAATGGTCTAAGCCATCTTATTCTTGGAAGGACTGCTTGAATGTAAGTGTAATCAATATCAACAAGAAAACATATGTAATTTATATTCTTTTCTACCAATGAAACTGGTATTCTCATTCTTTTCTTCATTGCATATTTGAAATCCTCAAAATAGATAGACATTTGATCATCAGAGCTATCTCCCATTTGTGCAATGAAATCATTAATTTGATCAATAATGGTTTTATTCTGACTCTAGTTGACTTTTCCAAATGAAGGGAATTCCTTCATTACATAGAAGAACATACAAACCAACACTGAACCAAATTTACACTGTGCTCCCTTGGACTTTCTAATAGCTCCAAGATTTTCATTGATCTGTTGCAATAAGAGCTCTGCAAGGTCATAGGTGTGGTCTTTCTTTACAAGCTTATGTGCCACATCTACTGCTATGCATGGTACACCATTTAACCTACTAGATTGATAAAACTTATGTTATATGATCCTTACAGCAAAGTCTAGAAGGGGATTAGTAATGGTATCTATGGCCATTCCTCTATTGTTCCATTTTGCACCTATGTTTTTCTCAATTGTTTCCTTCTTTTCACTTCTTAATGTCTTTGGCCTATCTAGGGTTGGAAAACCTATAACCCTATGAACCATTTTCTTAGTAATTTTGATTTGTCCTTGTTCTAGCTAGAATGATCCATCATGGATTCTGTTGAGTATTATGTGTATCCACTCATTTTTTAATATGATTGGAAAAACTACGGCTTTGGTTAAACCCTTCTTCTTTATGATAGAAAACTCATTTTTTAGAATACCATTTTCATAGAGTTTTTCATAGGCATTAAAGATTTCCAAATCTCCTATGGCTCCTATCTTACAATTATAGCACTTTCGCACATCCTAAACCATAACAACTTTTTCAGGGATGGCGGATAGGGCACCAGCAGGATCGTTTTTGTATGCAACCTCTAGTATAGGTCTAAACTTAGGTTGCTTAACTTTGTTGCTGACAAGTTGAATCTCATGGCTCATTTTCCCTTGTGTCATTTTTGAACTAGACGTCATTTATATCTGAACTAGGGTTTTAACGATTAAAGCAAACTTCTCAAACTATAAAACTTGGCACCTGAATGAAATACCTGGATAAGTGCTTAGATTGTTTGGGTAGATGTTGAATCATTGCAAAACACTGGTTGAAAGCTTGAAAATTGCTCAGACGTGCTCAAAGTAATTGCTCTTCATTTGAATGGCTCATGAATTAATCGATTTTTACTTTTAAGCAACAAAAGAAACTTTGTATTTAATGCATTTTAGTACTTGCACCGTCACTCGGCTTCCAAATGTTTTTTAGCTCGGCATCCACTTAGTAGCTATACTTACTCGGCATCTACTCATTTTGTTAATAACTCGGCATCCAAAGCAATTTCACTCGGCATCCAAAGGCAACTCGGCATCATCTTTCAAGTTTAGTCTTAGCATCTTTTCTCATGCAAATTTAAGCTTTGCAATACTTTTTCATGGTTTAGGGCTGATGCTTGATACTTTCTTATGTATCAGCCCTATAGGCTTATCTTGTGATTAGTTAGATGAGAAATGATCACTTGACATCATGGGTGAAGTGACCCTTTCATAGGATGTACTTGATCCATCCTTTTTTTGTCATGTCTTCTTCATGTTTATTCTTATGTGTTCCACATCAATTTTTTCTTTGCCCTTATTTACTTCAATCTTGGGTGCCTTGGCCTTTGTTGGACAATTTCTGCTAACATGTCCAGTTTTCAAGCAATTGAAGCAAGTAGTCTAGTTCAACCATCTTTTATGGTTCCCCTTGAAATGTGTTCTTATGCAATTCTGGGGTATATGTCCATACTCTTGACAATAGTGATAACTGTACCTGGCATTATAATCCCTATGATAGTGACCTTTGCTGGTTGATTTGTTATCCACATAGGCTTTGATCTACATTCAAATGCCCTATGTCCATATTTCTTGCAATTATGACAATGTCAATTAAATCTTTGTGTCCTTGGGACTTTGGATCTGCAATATTGTGTCGTATGTCCTTGCATGTTGTACTTGTGACTGGAAATCTTGCTCTTGGGTGTGTTTTTCTGATTTATCCGTCTACTCCTGCAAACATTAGCAGTATGTCCCCTTTTATTATAGTAATGAAAAATGGGTTTAGAATCCTTACCTTTGTAACTTCTTTGCTCAACACTCTTTGATGATTCACCAACTTCAGTGTTGTTGCATCCAAGTCCTGATGTATCATGGGTGGATCTTGGGGATTTCAGCAATTGTTCAAAGTACTTTATGGCTTCACTTGACTTGTTTAGATTTTCTGCTATCTCTTTTTCTCTGTTCAATTCATTCTGTAATTGTTCATTTTGCATCTTCAAAGTAGAGATCTCAATATCTTTCATATTAAGTTCATGATGAAGATTCATCATTTGGGCAAGCATATCCATCTACATGTTTGAGATCCTTGTTAATTCAGTATATTTTTCTTCTAATTTGTTTGCAAGATTCTTTTTGTCATCTTCCATCATGACTTTGTCCTCAATTGCTCTTTTCTTTTGTTCAATGATTTCACATAACATTATGGCCTGTGATTCATGTTCCAACTTGAGAGATCTTATCTCTTCTACTTGAACTTTTTTTTTCTCCATCAATTCTGCTATTGTTGCATCAAATTCTTTAGTATCTCGATTGGCAAACACTTGTGTGGTATCAATCTCCTTGTAGTGTATATCATCTTCAGCTATGGCTATCTCCTTTCTTCTTTTCAAAGATTTTCTTAATTCTACTCTAGTTTCTTCTGCTTTTTGTAGAGCGAGATGCACATCTATCACCTGGTTCACAATGATCTTTCCAAGTTTGAAAACTTCCATCTTTAGATCTTTTCCTCCAAGCTATTAGGCTCCTTTTTTGAGAGATTTTAGCTCTAATACCAATTGTTGTAATATCTTATTAGAAAGAATGCTTCTGAAGGGGCGGGGGGGGGGTTGAATCAGAAGTACTAGCTTTTAATCTTCTTTATATCCTTAATAAAATAACTTTGAAATGAACATGCATGCATATAAACATTAAGCAATCATGAGAAAAAAATATGCATCACCACATAACACTTGAGATTTGGTAACCCAGAAGCTCTCCAGGAATAAGAAGGTAAAACTGGGGTGGGGATGATACCCACAAAAATTACTGTAGAAATAATGTTTAACCACTTCTGATGGTCTGCCCTGTTAAAGACCTGCCCCATTAAAGGCTTTACACTGTATCAATAGTGGCCTGGTTAGAGGATTTACAAATACTTTACATGAATTGCTACCTTGTTAAAGGATTTAATCACCTGTTTAAAGGATCTACAAAATAGCTGTTAAGCTAACCTATCATCATAGGATTTCCTTTCTAATACAATGGCTAAAGAGTATTAGGTATAATAAACCTGATAACTTACAATCCTTGATTGCTAAATACAAGCACTTGATCTGCTTTCTTCTAATCTTGATCCTCTAAGATATGATATTCATTTGTATCCCCTGCTTTTGTTCTGATTAACTGAATATTCTTGTGCAGATCTTTTCCTCTAAGTCTTTATATACTTCACTTTGAAAATAGTTTACCTTCCACACCTTCGTCCTTGTCTATACAATGAAACTTAGTCTTCCTTATAAATACATTTGAAGACTTAGTGTTAGAAGTGGATCTACAATCCATATTGAATCTATGATTCCAGGTCATTCCTTATACTTTTATCATTGGTTACATGCCTTCTCCATTTTCCTTATTGGTTGCATGTAGATTACATAGGAAATATAAATGATTTGATCTTATCACTTAAATCCTTTGAGATTCATCATATGTTGGCCATGAAAATGGTTTACATCTGAGTTTGTGAAGTTACAAACTCATATGTTGATTCGGAGTTACTCGGCACTTATTGATTTCTGATGCTCGGCACCTTCTATAACTCGGCTCATGTATATGCTCGGCACCTTCTGTAACTTAGCTCCTATATCGTTCTTATCTTGCTTGGCATCCTTTATGACTCGACACCTAAATATGGCTCAGCACTTGGATCATGCTCGGCACCTGTAGTCACTCGGCATCTGAAGGTTGCTCGGCACCTAATGACTTTCCTATCTCGGCACAACCTATGACTCGGCATACATAGTGTACTCGGATTTAATGTAGAAAGTGGTTAAGTTTGTTGGCACTCAAGTGTCAAAACCATTTTTAGACTAACAATATCTAGTTTCTAAAGGCCAATCTAGCATTGCCTTATTTTTGTTATTGATATAATACTCATTGTTTATGAAAATTGGGTGCCACTACTCCTCATTGAAATCTCTATGCCTTTGTTGTTTAGGTTTCTTTTTAACAGTGGATTATTTTCATGTAAAATCTGTAAGGTGTAAAGAAATATCATATTTGAATGAATCCTGATATCAATTTCCACTTTTTTTAATGTTCACAATCTTAAATATTGTTTGTGGCCCTCAAATTGGTGAAGGATAACTTCAATTGTATATGATCAAATTATTTGTTGAATATAAAATGTTGTATTTCTGAATGTAACTTATAACTAAAACTTCATGTTCTTATAGTGCAATTAATATGATTTGGATTCTAATGTAATGATATAAGCCCCCTTCCTTCATGTCCACACACTCCTATATATATGTCTTATTATTAATGAACAAATTGCCTTCTAAGAGGCACGTATCGTCATGTTTATCTTCTCTTTAGTAAATTGCACCATTTTGTAACCAATACTAAGCACTACCTTTGTTATTCAATAACTAGTCTTAGTTACTAATCCTATTATTTTATTTGACATGCTTAGAAATAGAATTTATTTATTATTGATATTAGCGATCAGTTTCTCTTTACTATTTGTCTCTTGTTGTAATCCTATGAGATATATATATATATATATACATATATATATATATACATATATATATATACATATATATATATACATATACATATGTATATATATATATACATATACATATGTATATATATATATATACATATGTTTTCTTTATTTATTATATTTATAATTCAACTTTAAATATTTATTATAATTATAATTATAATTTATTGTTTATTATGCATTTAATAATATTGTGTATCTATTTGTAATTAGATTATAATTACATCTTTTATAATTATTTATTATTTATTCACTATTATGATATTTAATCTAGGAAGAAAGGGACATCACATTGTTATTACTTAAAATCTAAAAAATGTTTTTTTAAATAGTTAAGTTGCATATAGAGACAACAAACTTTCATCAAAATCCAAAGTATAATTTACACTCTACCAATACACCAAATTAGCTATAACAATGCTAGCACACTTTTCCTAGATCTTCTAGCTTACTCCAACTCATATTATACAATACATTTAAAAAATAACAATATTACACCTACAATACCTATTAAAATCTGCAAGGTGCACACAATGTTCATGATTTGAGTACTATTGCTTGAAAAAAGATGATTGTGTCTTGAATCCATCATGATGTCCTACTTAATAATTATCATGCTTGTGACTTGCCTCGATAAAATCTATTAGCAGCAAAGTTTTTTCTATGCAATGGCGATAAGACTCAAAATATGAATTAAAAAATTTGAAGTACAAATATATGATAAAGCAGATGTCCATATGATCTAGTTATATGGGTAAATCCCTTAATTATTCAAAATGGTTTTCTATAAGACTTAAATACCCACTGATTTGTTATGAGTAGTGACCAAAATTCAAAGTTCTTCATTTTGATTAATCATATGTGTTGCATTTGAGTTTAACCTTAGCATCTATAATGCATGTCTTCTTTCTAGATATTGTCTCTCTTGTGTGTAATATTAATACATTTTATTATTTTGTAGAAATGAAATAAAATTGGATTTTAAGACCTCATTTATTATTGATGTTCATTTCATCTTGAGTGCAAAACAAGATTGGAACAATATGCAATGTTCTTTTAGCTAGAAAAGAACTGAATAATTCATTAGTAGACTTGCAAGTATCTTGTCAAACATGGAAGGTTAACAAAAATGAATATCCCTAATTTTTTGAAATAATAAATTTAACTAGCACTATGGATATTCAATCAATTTTTTTAATTGTTTGATTGTATATAATTAAATAATTAACTTAGCATGTCATATTTGCAAGCTTATGAATCTCTTTTCCTTTTGGAGCAACGTGGGCTTGAATTTGTACCCTTAAAGGTGAAATGAAAACCATTCTTATAGAAAATATTTATTTCTTTGTGATTCTTTCTTTCATGATGGATCATAACATAATTTTGAAGGGGTTTCACAATCAATCGATCGTATTTATTAGACTCTGGCATATAACGTTTGATCCAATAGATGAGCTCCTAGGGAAAATTCGTGTTTACATCTTTCTAGTAGATATTGGAGATAAGATATTTTACAATTCTTTAAGACCTCTTTAGACGCTCAGTAAAAAGGCAACAAATTATATTTTTATTTATGTTGAAATTAATTTACATAATCTTCTTGTTGAATCTATAAAGATTAAGTTGGATAATATGAATTGGACTTAACAAGTTGATTATGAAGCTCTACTCTTTCATTATCATACTTGTCGTGAATATGGACATCTACAAAAATTATCCATCATTTTGTTCCAGTCTATTAGTCACACACAAAGTCATGAGTCACAATTCTAAAGACAAAGGATAAGGCTCTCTTCCAAGTTAAGAGGTGAAATTCAAATGGTTTTATTGCAATGAAATTTGACCAAAAGGAGGCAAGAGCCTACACCACAATGGTAACTTTTGAGCCTCTTATGTGGGAGGTCTTGGGTTTGAGTCTTGTGAGGCCTCACCCCGACCCATCCTAGCATCAATGATACATTATGATTTTTTTGATACTTATGACTCGATATGTCAGAACATTATTTGATGCACTGAACATTATTATGCTATTTATGATGTGTGATGCTTTACTTTCAACTATTTGATTTCGTCATTTAATGCTTTATGAACATGTATGATGATAAAGTAAATGAATGCAAAACTAACATTTTGATTATGCAATTTTATCAGTCAAAAATATGAGTAGAATTAGATAAATAGTTGATTATTTAAAAAAATGGATGTTTTAATCTATATGATTTTTCTTATACATAAATTTCATAATGCATGTGATTTCTTGAACCTGTTGATGTGTGCAATGAGTGTGCAGGATATGTAGTCGAGAAACCTAATGGAAAGGCAGAACTGAACCCCTTGTTTAAATGTGCTAACTTTGCATTGTCTTCTTTAAAGGTGGTTATTTGGTCATATTTTTTTCCCTAGCTTTTGTTTGTTCTTATTAAGTCTTTAAGGCTTAAAAACATCAAATTTAAGTGCCCTAGGGGTAAGGGTATGGGTGGGGAGTACTTTCCACCCCCTTAGCCTCTTAGTTTGACTTTTAGGGTCACTCAAAAGCCCTATTTTTGATGGATTGCAAAAATGGATTGTCATCTACTTAAGTTGTACTCAAAACTCCATCTTGAGTTTGCTTGAAGTCTAGTTGAGTTAAGGATCATACTTAGAGGATTTTGGAGGAGTTTTGGGGTTGTTACCCAATCTCTAGTTTTGGAGAAAGTTGGAAGATTGAAGGAAGAAAAGGGAAAAGTTGTTCTCAACTTACCATTTTTTTTGCCATAACATTTTGTGAAGGTAGGAGTTCTTCACCCTTTTGGTTTTGTTCTTCATGTTTTCATGCTTGAATCTTGCATATAGTATTGTGTTGTTCTTGTTTTTGCTTGCTTGTGTGTTGGGATGGATTTGGAGGGATTTTTGTTTGTTCTTGATGCATTCTTATGCTTGTCTTGATGATTTGTTTTTGAGGGGATTTCATGGGGATTGTTTTGGCATTACTCACCCGTGGATAAGGAAGAAGTGGCCATGTATGGGGGTAGGGCCTTAGTTGGACCTCAATGGTGTGGAGTCTCCTCTCATGGTGAGAGGAGGGAAAGAGGGTAGGGTGTATGGGCCCCTACTTGTCATCACATGCCTTGTTTGATATTGAGAATTCTTGAATATGGAAAGGAATGAAAATCCTTATGGTATTAGCCTTGAAAGGGCCTTGTAGAAGAACGGAAGTTCTTGAAGTTTTAGCCCTGAAAGGGCTATGATATGGCATGGTGATTGACATCTCCCATTGAGAAAATCCACCTTCCCCCCTAGTCAGGTCCTATGTTTGGATGTATTGTGTAAAACTGGGTTAGGGTGCATGCTTGAATTGTTCTTGATGTTGTGATGATTCACTCGAGTCAACTCTTGTCTTCTCCTTGTGTTTCCTTGAAGTTTTTGAAGGTATTGGAAGTGAGTACTTGTGAAGGATTTAGAAGAGATTTCTTTTGAATTGTAATATTATGTAAAATGTATTTGAATTTTGATGTATTGGCAAAGACATCAAGTTTTCTTACTGGTTCTTTCCCGATGGAGCCTTGAACCAGGGTGAATAATAGAGAAAGGGAAAAGATTATGAAATTCTCCTTGCAATGCTCTCATGTGATTTCAATTTTGGTATATGTATGTGAGAAAATAGAATGATAGATAATGTCTTTGAATTATGAATTTCCAAGTTTTCAGTTATGTTAATGGAAGGCAAATTGTTATGTTGAAGTTTCCAAATTGATGTCTAAGTTTTAAATGTAATCAAATCCTACATTGTGTTCACAAGGTTATCACTTTCATTGTTAAGTTTCATTATGAATAAAATCACTTTGATTAAGAGATTATGTACTTCCTTGAATTCAAAAAAAAAAAGATCATACACCTTGATGTATAATGTTTAATGAAACATAAATTTAGGAGAGAGGGAGAAAATATAACCCTTTTTCACATCCTTGTTAGTATGCTTGTTCATTGAAATCAATGTTGTAAATAGGTTAGTATTCATTCCTAGTATAACAAAAAGTATAAATTATGCCAACACTTAGTCAAAATTGGCTTTCAAATAAAATGTGTATCTCCAGGTCTAAAAACCCTCTCTGGAAAATGTATGGAGGAAATTTTAATTCCCCCCAAGTCATAGAGAATATTCTTCTAGTTGCTCTTTAATAATCATTGTTTTTTTTAAACAAATGCAATAACTTAATTGCCAAATTAAATAGATTGCAAATGACAAATATCCTACCTCAACTATAAAACTTTAAGTAATAACTACCCTAAAGATATCCTATCTAGTCACTCTCCTCTCCTCATGACTATATCTTCCTTGGGTTGCTTGTGGGGGGGATGAAGAAGGTTTGTTTAAAAAATAAAATAAAAAAATAAACTTGCTAACTTACCCACCCACCCCCTTCATCCTAAGCGCTCACCTCTAATTAAGTTGATAAGGCATGCAAGGGGGCTAAGGGAGCAGGCCTGCCAGTGCTGACAACCTTGGTCAGTGTGCAGGGTGTTTTGGGGCAGCGTGGAGTTACATGGGGGGCCGTGGGGAGGGGCTAGGTAGGTGGAGGTGGTTAGGGGTTTGGGGGAGGGTTGTAGTATAGGTTAGCATATTGTTAGTTAGTGTTAGTTTATGTCATTTAAGTTAGCATGTTAGTGATTGCTTAGTTAGTAGATTTTATTGTAAGTTAGTAATATAATTGTTTTGGGGTCTAGTTTGATAGTAAATTTGTATGAAGTCTAGGTTAGTAAGAATAGTTAGTAATTAGGATAGTTGTGTAGTTAGTTTGTTATATAGTTTAATTAATGTGTTAGATATTTAAGTTAGTATGTAATTTATTGTTAGTTAGTGTTTTATGTGTAGTTGGATCATATTAGATTTTAAGTTAGTTTTAGATTTTATTTTGAATGATTGATTATCATTTTTATTTAATTTATATTATTTAAAGTTTTTTTTTTTAAATTCATGTTCAGTTTTAGTATAGTGTGATTAAATGGTGTAGTAATATTAATGTTAGTGCTTATATTTATTTAGTATTAATAAAATTATGTTAGTTTAGAATTTATTTTAAGATAGTTTATTTTTAGTAGTATTTAATTTAGTCAAGGTTCGTTCTAATTAATATTTATGTTTAGTTAGTTTTAAATGTGTGTTTAATTTAAATTAGAATATTTTAATTAAAACAATTTTAACGTTTTATTAATTAGTTTATACTATTGGGAGCTTTATAGATCGATTTTAATATGGACTTAAATTTGTGATAGCTCAAATAAGGTTTAGATTAAAATATTGAGTTATTGAATTTATTATGGTCATCAATTTTAATGGTAAACCATAAATTAATTAATTAGATGGTTATAAGTATGTTGGAGAAAAAAAATTAAGATTAGTTTAGATGTTGGATTAAAATTTTAAAACGTAATTAGAATGAAGTTGAAAGAAGATAATTAATGACATTAAGTCTAAAGTAAATGATTAAAATTGTAATGACGTTCAAGTTATCAATCCAATAAAAAGGGCCTAGTTAATTAGATCATCTTTAAGGTTGTAGTATTTGATCATAATTAGATTGGTGCTAAACAAGTTAGGTAACTAGGAGATAGGTGTCATTTTAGTTGGTAGGTCTTTTTGTCATAGCGAATCAATTGTTGGGTAAATCTTTTGTCTCCCTTAGGAGGTAAAGTTTTAAGGAATTATTAAAGAAATTCGATGGATTAGGACTTTAGTTAAATGGAATTTAGCCATTAAATTTACTTAATTAATCATTAGAAATTTTTAGTTCACGCATTATAACCCTTTTTACGAAATGTTCAACCGAGTTGTAATCTTCTTATCAATGTGAACTTGTGTCTATCTTCAAAGTATCTTTGGTAATTCAAATTTTAGAACTACTTGAACAATTAGTTAAACATTTTAAATCTCTTGCAACCACTGTTATCTTATTTAATCTTTGTTCAAAAAAAAAATTGTGTGTGTGTTTTGCCCTTATATTTTTGGGTATGACAAGTCTAATCAAGCTTAACATATAATAAAAATTAACTTCAACATATAATAATTAGTCTAGGCTTCAACCTATTACCTATTAAAAAAAAAATACCAAAAGGGAAATTTTGAAATTGTTGGGTCAAAGATGCTCCTAAAGGACACTCTTACTATAGATCTAATACTCTTGAATATTTTGAGGATACTTGGAAATAATCTAGGTCAAATATGTTCCTAGAGGACTCTCTTTTAAACCATTCTCGTAGAAACACTTCTTCAAAGATGCAAGGAATAATAAAGAATGGATAACTTTCTAATATCTAGCAAAATAGATTAAAATGGAAATCTAAAATAGTCTTTGATGCTACAAATTTAAGAGGGTAGGCTTGTCCTCGTGATAGATTGTCAAGTAGGGCTGCTTATAATTATTTATCCTTCAAATCATTGCATGAACAAGAGAAAAGGGGGAAAAAAGGAAATAATCTATTATGCTTGGTCTACATCAAAAGAAAATCGAGAAAGGAAGTAGTGGAAGTTGTTAAAGTTGGAGGGAAATGACAAAGAAGGGCAAAGTTGATAGACAATCATCCATATTACCTAGTGTCATCAAAGTATTACATTTGTACTTTTCTATTCCCAAAGCCAATTGTAATCTAATGGAATGTAAGGGACTAAACAAAAATCCCTAGATAAAATGTTATGTGAGATCTTATTCAAGCTAAAAAATTGGATATTATTTTCATCTTAGAAACAAAACTTCTAATAGAAGATATTGAAAGTAGTAGTTCTAAGGTATGGAGAGAGAATCAATCTTTACATCAATGTGAAAGCTCTACTAGCGGATTTGCCTATCTTAGAGATCCCTAAGAGATTATTACATCTTGGTAGATTACATCTAGAAATTATATCTCAATGGTTGCCTCTTCCTTCAATTATGATGGTTTTATAATGATTACAATGCCTATCTCCAATTAAATTTCTAGGTAAGTTTTCACTTTAGCTCTATGTGAAATTTGTTTGCTTTAATTTTTTACTTTGTTCTAAATTATGGCTAGGGACTTCAATGCAATAGTCATATAGTTAAAGAATTTATAGGTAAATAAATTTCTTATCCCTCAAGTTGCTTTGTTAAAGGATAACAATTCAAATCTCAATTTGGAAAATGTGATTCTAAGAAATGATATTAGATAGCTTTCTTGTCTCTAACTATGAAGTTTGAAACAACTAAAATTTCATCAAAAATCTCTTTCTGGAAAGAATTTAATCATTAATCAATATAATTATCTTCATCAATGCTTTCAAATCCAAAAAAAATACTTTATGTAGTTGTGTCATTCTAATTTTCTGAAGTTGATGGTGGAATTGTAGATACAAAGAAAGCCTAGCTTTGGAGCATCTGTGTACTCCTTCAAGAGGCTTTAATTCATCTTTAATTTAAAAGGTTAAAAAGCCCTATATTGGAAATATTTTTCACTATAAGTTTTATCTTCAAGACAAAAGTTGGAGAAGATTTGCCTTTCCAATTCATGATGATGTAATTGAGGAGCTTCTAAAGGATTTGAAGAAAGTTTGCATTGAGGAAATCTCAAAATAGGAAATTCAAGAAAATATATTTCATAAACAATAAAAATCCAAGTTGCATATTGTGTAAGAAGGATATTGAATGCTACAATCTTCTCTTTATTCATTGCAACTATAACCATGAATTCTAGAACATCATCCTTAAGTATTGGAAAATTCATTGGATTTAGCCTCAGAACCTCATGGAGTGTTTTCAAGGCTGGAAATGTCATGTTAGCTGCCCTATTACTCAGTCTCTATGGAATTTAACTCTCCTCCATCTCTATTGGGGTCTTTGGAAAGAAAGAAACAATGGGATACTTGGAGATAAAGAGTGTCTTGCTTGGGTGGTAGGCCACCAAGTTCGAAGGGCTATAACAGAGAACTTTTATCTCAAAATGGTAATAAGAGGGATTTTAACATCTCTGGTCCAATTACAAATAAAAAATTTAAGGTCAATTCCAACAGAGAGGTATTATAAAAAAGAACGTTTATCTCAAAATGGTATTAAGAGGGATTTTAACATCTCTCATCCAATTATAAATAAAATCATTAAGATCAATTCCAACAGAGAGGGAGTTATTTGGAAATTGCCTCCGATGGGATGGCTTAAAGTTAACTTTGATGGTTCTATCAAAGGGAACTTAGGGAGAGATTGGTGTGGCGGGGTGCTAAGGTGTCATTATTGCAGGGTGCTTGATGTTGTGGTTGCTCCTATTGGTGTTTCTACTAGTCATAGGGATGAAGTGTCAATGGCTTTGTTTATTGTCATGAAGGTAGTGGAAATTGGTTACAGGGAGCTATGGTTGGAAAGGGATTCTTTAAACATTATTAACATGTTGAATAATAATTACTCGATGACTTGGAATATTGAAGTGATGATTGGGGAAATTAAGTAACTCCTTAATAATTTTGGTTTTTTTTTTTATTTTCCATAATTATTGCGAAGGCAACATGGTTGTTGATTGTATTGCTCACAAAGTTGTTGGTACAAACAGGGTGTTGACGTGGTAGGATGACCTATGCAATGAAGTTGATTTGAAGGCTCTTATTCATTTTGATGTGATAAATGCAGTGGAAGAAAGGATTCGTTAATTATTTTATTTTAAACAAAGGTTGTAATGGTATTAATAATGTTCTTATGAGTTTTTTGAGGGAGTATTTTCTCATAATCACCCTCTTTTCTTGGCACATAGTCTAGGTGTTTTTGGATAGAGTTTTTAACTGTGTAGTTTTTTTGCAAAGGTCCCTTTCTTCTTATGCGAAAAAACATGGGTGGCAAGCCAAGGAAACAAGAGCTTGCAAACTGCAAACACTAAAAATGAAGACTATGGTATGAAAAATTCTTCAAAAAGGTAAGGTTTATGTTTACCTCAAGAAATTGCATGGCTTTAAACGTCATATATACTAAGGAGCTCTTTAAGAATTGGTCAGGGGAGAAAGTGTCTTTGCATAGAGTTACTATATCTCTATCTGAGGAGTTCATTGCTAAAATTATTGGGCTTCTGGTGGGGTGAATTAAATTTAGAAAAGAGACAAAAAAATTGTATGTTGCACTTCAGAAATTCCCAAAAACCCCTGAAGAAGAATAGAAAATGGTAAAGGAGGGGAACTTCTGTAGTGCCTACCCTCGTTCACATCTTCTCTGGACATATTATTGCTATTATTATCAGACTTTGATGGACTAGTTTTATGTAGATGGATTAATGGTAATGTTTTGACACTATCTGACATTATGTTATGGATTCAGTTATTATATGATGAGATCATTTAGACTTCACATTTCATGTATGTATGATGATCATTATATTGTTTTCAGTTATTGTTGATGATTAGCTAGATGGTTATTATTTCATGAGTTTTATTATGGATACTTACCCCATACTTGCATGTGTATGGTGTGCGTGTTTTCTTATTGTATGGCGTTTCTGATGTGGTTAAGGAAGGGAGTCGTAGTCACCTGCTTAGTCAGGATCTACACGATGCACCACTTCCTGCCATTGCCTGTTTAGCTTAGCACTATATATATTGTATGTACATGCATGGTTTTTCTGCAGGTTGCAGGTACCGGGTATCGACTTCCCTGAATTGCCAGGATGAGCGTACCCTATTATACTATCTCAATGATAAGAGAGGGGAGATAAATTCTCAAGTCCAAATCCCAAACCCTAAAACCATTTGTCCTAGTGAGTTAGGACAAGTATCTGAGCTGTGTACCCACTGAATGTGTCGGATGACATATTTTGTGATTTTTAATCTTTTAGACTGATTTCGTATGAATTGTCCTATGATGGGTTTTCATAGTTTATCATGAAGGTCTATGGTGAATTTTCTATTAATTAAGTCTTAACAAATAGATTTAATTAATAAATTAATTATTTGAGAGATTAAATATCATGATTTTTGATATTTTGATTATGATTAATTCAAGGAGAATTAATTGAGAAATAAAAGAATTAAATTAAAAGAAAATTAGAAATTAAAATAAATAATAATTATAAAATATTAATAAACTAATAAACAAATACTAATAATAAAAGTTATAAAAAAATTAAAATAAAAGTTATAAAAATTAAAATGGGAGTTATAAATGGAAATTAGTTTAAAATAATTGGAATTATAAACTTGCTTGGAAATTAATGCAGTTCCCCATTTTTCATGTGTCAACAACACGGGGGTTAGTGCATCAATTGAGCACATGGTGTCTACAACCCTAGGGCTTATCAAAAAGGTTGGAAATAGGTCCATGCTTAGTTGGCGATATCTTCCAGCTGGTTCTAGAAGCATTCTAGGGTTATCCGAAAGCTCTTTATATATTTGGGCATTCCTTAATAGCTTGGACATAGCATGGATAGGGTGGTTAGCGTGAAGAACAGTTGAAGCATTGGAGGATTCGAAAAAATTCTGAAGGAGGGGAGCTTGCTCTGCGGGTTATCTAAGGATAAGCGAGTTAGCATCAGAATCCGGGTAGATTCTTGTGATTTCATTATGATACTTCTGCATCTTGCTCTCCCCTGTCTTCTTCGTATTTTTCCATATGTCTTCATTGTGCATATTCAATTTGAGCAATTAAGTTTTATTTAAGGATTCTATATGCTTAGATCTGATAATAATACGAACTAGGGTTGCAATTCATGGACAAACCCATTAGAATTAGTCATTAGAGAATTTTTTAAAAATAACAAGTTTCATAGAGAGGCTATGAAAATGAAAGCTTGTATTTTTATTAACATACTGTGATTCTGTATATTATATATATATATATATATATATATATATATATATATATATATATATATATATATATATATATATATATATATATACATACATATATATATAATATATATTTATATATATTCATAACCTTACTGCGGCAGAAATGTTTTAATAAACGAATTTCGCAACTTATGAAATCGCGTTGCGATTTTATGTTAAAATATATATTAATGCATGTTTGGATGGGGGCGGAATCGCACCCCGTACCCGTGTTTTAAAGGGGCGCGTGGTCCCTGCTACGCAATGTACTCGCGACTGTATCGGCCGCAGGGTACCTGCGTTAGCAAGGTACCCGTGGCAAATGTCACAACAGTGACAGCCGACAGCATAATCGATTCGGCTTTGTTTTATGGAAATTATGTTATTCGATTTCCTTCATGTGATATGAATCGAAATTAATAAAAAATTCGGTTTCGTTTTTATAAAATGCAAAAAAAAAATATATTATATTATATATGTACGTATGTATATATTTAAATATATATATATATATATGTATATATGTAATATATATATATATATATATATATATATATATGTTATTAAAAGATTTAAAGTTGATAATAAAAGATTTATGAATTCATCTTTTTTAATGATGAATAGTTTTGTAATTTTATAATTTTAACTATTATGAATTAATTAATAGTTTAAGATCATAAAATATATGAAGATTAAGTTAGTGGAAACATCTTTTAAATATTATAATTGGAAACTGAAGTTTAGAGGGAATTTTTAATTCATCCAAAAATTAATACATGGAAAAACGTAGGAAAATGTTCTTCCTCTAAACTTGGAATACAAAAAAAACTGAGATTTGCATATGAATTCAAATTTGAAAACTTAGCAAAACCAAAACATGTGTTTACATTGTGTATTCCTTATGCTAATGTTTTGGGTTTTGGGTTGACTAGTGTTGACCGGTATAGGACGTCTACGAGAGGCTTGGGGATTATGTGGATGTGATGTCTTGATGATGTTTTAATCTCGATCTTTATAAACCCAACCATGATTATGTGATGGAATGCTCTATGAATTGGTTGTGAATACTGATTGTTATAGTTGAGATTCTTATGTCTGGAACCCTTGACTTAACCATTATTTTTGGTCATCGATCAGTTATCCTTGGATATATTCTAGTCGCCATGATGGGACTAATATGTGGATTTATTTTTGATGATGTCATGATGTGACATGTTTGACTCAACCATTTTGGAGTCTTCGATCAGTATGATTTTGAGATATATTTTGGTTATTGAGAACCAATGGATATTTTTGATTATCAGTGATACTTCAGTTGCCAATAGAGAGTTGTTGTGTTCATGATTTTCGATGGATGTTGCTCATGGTGATTTGATGCTTTTATGCATATTTGATGATTTTTAATCATGGATATTTGTTGATCTTTATTATGGTGATTTTGTGGACTTTCTTTATGATTATGATACCATGAGCATTAGGGTAGGATATCTGCATGTAGTGTCGGGAAGTGGCTTGCAATGGGGGTCGGGGCCCTAAGAGGCTGCCAAGGTAACTCATTGTAAGTTGGATTAATAAGTGATAACATTCACACACTTAATACTAACTGAATGAACCTAAAAAGATAAGAGTTTTTGGTTCTCGCCCATGCCTTGAGTGCTTGTATAGGCTAGGATGGGAGTAGAGAGAACGCATGGTTGCGACCTTGCATTCCATAGTATGCCTTGTTAGTATGAAAGGATACTAGTGGCCCCATGAGATCTGTATGGACCCGTGGAGTTTAGCTAACTGCCAGGGTAACTTGTACGAGATAAATGCGATGACACTTTCCCGCTTGCATAGTAGGTTCCTACATGTCATTGTGTGCCTCTGGGAAGTAGATGTCTGTTTTGTGATTGGAACCCTTGAGTTAGTATACTTTTAGGATTCCTGGACTTTAGAGATTTGTGCCATGTAGTTTTGATAGCCTGTTTGGGACTCGAGATTATCTCCTCAGCACGGTGGGAGTGGACCACTTAGGTACCACGTGGTCGGGTGGTAGTGTATTTTCCACTCTTATCATTTGAGATTCATTGGGACATTGTGGTTAATGCGTCCTTCGTGATGGTGGATATGTATCCTTTCATTGATGATTAGCATATGTTAAATGATGATATCTCATGCTTTACTTTTTATGTTAGTAGGATGTTTAGGAGTGACATTCCTACTATAATAATACCGATGATCTCTTCGGTGCTTGGAATGTTACGCACGGAGGGATGGCTAGGATCCACGATGGTCTAATGATGCTATTAACGGTTGGGAGGAACCGTGCACTTAGTTTATTTATTTGATCTTTATGATAGATGTAAATGACTTTTATGATGATGTATCATGAGTATCATGTGATTATCTTTACTTTGATGTATCATGGGTTAGGATAGGATGAAGTACCTTATTCTACTTATGTATATTCTTTTAAGCCTTCATACCCTGTGACATGTACAGAGGATGAATGAGCATTTGGTTATGTAATAATTGAACATTGGACTTATCATATTATTTCATGTGGATGTTGTACTAGATGGATTCATGTAAGTAATTCACGTTAAGGGGATCTTAAAGAATGTAATCTGTTGTATATGTTAAGTTTACTCTTTAGATGGACATTGCTATTGCTTCCGTTATTACAAATAAGTTATATGTGGTATTTACTTTCATGGGAAAAAAAAAAAAAAATGCTACCAAACTTAGTGTAATACTAGGTTAATTCTTTGGATCCCTTGGCGGGGCATTACAACTTCTTTGATCTTAACCATATTAAGGAAATTTGGCAAGATGTGTCAACTTAAATTTGTGAATGCTTCATTCTGCATGGGTGGTCAAAACGTGTGCATAATTTCCACTTTGTGTTTTTAATCATTTTAGACATAAAGATAGGGTTTCTTTTCCCTTCTATCTGAAGCATTCCATGTTAAATAGCCTTAGGGCGCATAGGAAAAAAGGAAGTAGGCTAGTTCTTCATGAAGGACTAATTCTATTAATTGAAGAATACCGTAAGGGGACTGTTGTGAAACCGTCTCCTTCAGTGGAGAAAAGAAAGAAAACATTGGGGAAGGGAACTCTGGATAATACTAGTGCGAAAAAATAAACTCACAATGTGAAGATTAAGGAGATTAGTGAAGAGGGTATGGCAAGTGAGTCGAACAGCGACTTAGAAGGTGATGAGGATTCCATGAAGAAGAAAATTAAGATGAGTAAGAAGGAAGGCAGAGTTAAGAGAAGCAAGATGGAAGTCAGACTTGAAGAAGCCTCAGAGGATGATAAAGGTTCTTCGGACAAAGGGAAGAACAATGATGAGGAGAGGGGGATGGAGAGTGGGGATTATAGCTCAAACAATGAAGGGTATTCTAGTAATCAATGTGATCGCTCGGGTAAATCCAGTGGCACAGAAGCAATGTGGGTACTCATTCGAGGACAAAGGAACAGACTGTGTCTTTGAACCCGTCTATGGACAAAGACAAGAATGTTAACAAGAACTTGTCGACCCCTAAAGCTAGTCATGAGAAGGGGCTTCATGTGGCCACCATATCTAACAAAAAGGATATGAATTATCCTCTTATTACTCTTGACATAAAAAATGATAATGCAAATCAAAAGGTCGAGGATGATAAATAGACCCTGAATGGGGAGAGAAAGTTAGTGCCTGATGAATCCTAGGAGGACATTGACTATCTTGAGGACAACATTGTTAATGGGGAGAATGAGGAGGTGAAGGCTAGTGAGAGAATTTTGTTCCTCCACAACGCCAACTAAAGGCATATGCCTTTCTTCAAGATGATTCCTAGCTTTACAACAAGATCATCTTCCTGAAGAAAAATGTTAGGGATTTACATGACACCTTGGAAAATGAAAAAACAAAAAGAATTGAGCAGGAAAGTAAAGTCGAGAATATCCCAAAAAAACTCATGGCCTATGAACTAGGGTTAAGGCAATTGGTTAAGAATAGTGGATAACAAATGGACATGGTTACCTCTAGTCTGTGCACAGTAGCAACGATTATTGGAAGGAGAAGCAATGAGGAAATCATTTCCCCTATGATTGTCCAGTTGATTGGTGGCCCGAGCAAGAGGACAAGGCAGAGCACGAAAAGGGTTATTGAAGTTGCTCTTGGTTCAATTGTAGAAGACCTCCTTCTAGAGCTTGTTAATACTGGTAAAGAACTAGTTAAGGCTATGAAGGAGCTGGTGTAAGTTTGCTCAATTTTTTGTCCAAGTTGGGGTTATTGGTTCTGGCCTATTTTTTGGGGTGTTCTACAATTTTATTTTCTACATTTCTTTGTTGTGTATTTGACTATTTAGGTTTCATGTCATTGTAAAACCTATTTGTTTGGCTTGATGTTATACTTGTAGGTTCCAATTCCTTGTACAACATGGTGGGACTATTATCTTGTTTATCTCATTTTTTGGTTTTTGTATAGAGTTTGGGGTCCCCTCAAAACCCGTTTTTACTATAATCCAAAAAACAAACAAAAAATTCAAGTAGATTAGATTTTAAAAGTAGACAAGAACACTTTATTATAATTTATCTTACATCAACTTAGAGAATTTATTATCCATCCTTCTAAGAAATCTCCAAAGAAGTTGCTTGCCAATTTTCCTCAATATTTGTTGCGAAAGGTTCTATGATTATTGAAGAAGAGAAACACTCTTAAATATATTCCCTCTTTGATTTCAAGGGAAATGAACAAGCTACTTTTAGATCCTATCTCAATGGGAAAAATGGTTGCTTTCCAGAGAAAGGAAGGAATACCACTTAAACCTAATGATTAATATAAAAGGTTCAAGAATTTTGGGATTTAATAAATGGAGACTTTGTGGTTTGCAAAACTCAAATCAATAAAATTATGCTAGAATCTACTTTGTGGTTTGCAAAACTCAAATCAATAAAATTACGCTAGAATCTATTAGGTTAATTTTCCTATCTTTAATTTTTAAGAAAGTTCAAACTTCAATCTTTATAATATTTTTCCAACTACTCTTTGCAATGTTATAAAAACAGTCATTAAGATGATTGCAAACATTTAAATAAGTTGTTACCCTTTCTAAATTCTATTGAACATGGAATATTTATGAAATGTCATCAATTTTTTATAGCACTATTGTGGTCATTGAAGCTACTGATTCCATGTCTGCTTCTAAATAAAGGGGACATGTTCATTAATCTAAAAATATTTGCAACTTATTAGTTCTCTTGATAATTCTTTTGGATTTCAATTTCAATTCAAAATTGGTTGGTTAGGTGATGAGTTATGTACCTGTTGTGTATTAATCTATAGCATTCTTTCAGCTATCTTAATAGAGTGGCATTCTTTCAACCATCTTCTTAGTATCTTAAGGCTTTAGTCAAGCATACCCTTTATTTCTATGCTTGTTTAGTTTAATGGAAAGAGGCCTTGCATTCAAAGTTTGACATGAAATCAAAACCTTGTTTCTCAAACTCATCTTCAATTTGTAGACGATACAACTTTAATGAGAATTTGCTAAAATTAGAGAGAATCAATTTAACTTTAATGAGAATTTGCTAAAATTAGAGAGAATCAATTATTATAAAGTCAAATATATAATTTATCTATCTTTTTTCAACATATCAATGAGTAGAGTCTAGCATTTTCTTCTTTAATTCTCCTAAGCTCATTCAACATAAAATTGAGGCCTTCATTTTTTTAATTGGAGAATTTCCTAAAGAATGTTTTGTAATCCCACCTTCGTGTAGCAGTCTCAAGAGGATTCAATGAAAGAAGGGACAAGAAGGGGTTCTTGAAAGGATCGGGATACTGTAGCTTCAATTCTAGAAAACGGATCTAACAGCTCTTCGGAGGAACCAATTCTCCTTGCTTGAATCCATAATTCTAAACGAGGTGACTTGTGGTTCTTGGATATCAATTCATTTTACAAAGAGAGGAAAGGCATATTGAGTATCCTAGTGTTAAAGAATTTGGAATTAATCCAATTGGTCTATGTAATTATTTCTTGTGGCTTTTCAATTAGCATAAATGTCTTACCTCGTATAACATCAGGATGAGAGGTTTCTTAGGCCGTCTATCTGTGTTCTCTTTGGTGGTAATGAAGGACATCCCAAAACCAATTTGGTCCAAGTGTAGTTTCTCCATATGGTCTTACCAAGTATAATGTACGAAGGGGGGTTCTATGGACTTCCCATCTATGTTCTCTTTTGTGGTAATGAAGAACATTTCAATCATCGTTTCCTCCACTGATCCTTCTCTATGAATATTTAGACTTCATTTCGAAAGATTTCCAATAACCTTGGCATCAATCCTACTTCTTTATTTGATTTAAGGGAGAGGATATAGGTTGTCACCCTGTTTTCGCCTCATTATAGCAGCTTTGGATCTTGGCCTATTCTTTCACATATCTGGTTAGAGTGTAGAATCAACATATCTTAGTGTTAGCATACAATTATGTTGCTTTGGTTAAGGATAAATACATGCTCAAATAGACAATTGAAGCAAAACTCAGTAAGTTGAGACTCTCCTCCAATGATCAACTCATTAAGCTTCTACAGCCACCAATGATCAACTCGATAAGCTTCTACAGCTCTCCATGTCTTCCTCTTTAGTGAATTCAAGCTACCATGTTCAACCTTCTTGTAAGGTGAAAAGACATGATAGCCCCCTTTAGTAATCAGTCCCTTATAGTACTGAAGGGGGGACAAAAATTGGTGGAACTAAACATGACAGTAATGTCTATATACAATCCATCTACTGCCTTCCTGGAATAATATTCTAATATCTAATGGAAGCTTGGGCAATTCGTACAACTTTAGAGAAAGCCTTTGACATAGGCTGACAAAATTAACTTGTAAAACAAATTCACTATTTTCATCTCTCTTTAAGAAACAAACTTTTCAAGATTCCTCTAAAAGTCTTCTTTGGAATGTGGCTGGTTGGGTAACTTGGTTCTAGACAAAAGCTTAACAAATTCTAAAGCTTGTTTGAATGATTCTAGACGGGCAAGGAAAGTCAGGTTGCGTATTGCTTGAAGTTTTAATTCTGTTTATCATTCGGTAGTTTTGTAGAAACACTGAAGATTTAACCCTGTAGATTTATATCGGTACTTCTGACAAGTTGTTGTCTTGTTTATATTGATTTTTCCGATGGCCTGTTGCTGACTTAAAACCTTTGTTTCGCATTTGTATTCATTCTTTAAATAGATTTTTTGTTAAATTGAAAAAATACAAATATTATAAAACTTCATTTTTCAAATTAGCTCTACTCGCATTCTCCATTAAACGGCAACAATTTACCTTAGTGTTCAGAATACACTTTAAAGTCATTGCATTCATCTTGGCTTCTTAAAATTATCTTTAAATGTTCAAAGGCAAAAGGGGAAGCATTCCGTCATTACTGTCCTTGCACTAGCAATCATCTATCTGTTAAAAGACCACCAAAATTTTGTAACAGAACTTACAAAGTTCTTTAATGAGAAATTTCCTATTGTTTGGTCACTGAAAAATAAACACCTTACCCAATAGTGTATGCTTTTACTTAATAAATTCTCATTTGATTATAAATTTCATTTTACTATGATTGCAACAATAAATAAATTTTAGATCAAATTTTAATACATTGATCTACTAGAGTCCGGCATGCACAAATAACTCGTGTTGAAAAAGAGTAAGGGTTACAAGACACGTCTCTGAAATAGTTGCAAGAGACTGACAAAATAGACTAAACGAAGCCTTTGACTATGCATAGAACCTTTCCGGGAAGTTGTCATCAAAATTCCCAAGCTGCTCACCTCCGTGGAGTACTGGTGTTCATCAAAGTGCAGCATTGGTGTCTGATAGGAAAGTTCGGATAACTTTCCTAGATGGTGGTATCAGGGAATAAATTTGGAAGGAAATGAAATATTGCACCGCCAAGGACACATTAAGTGGCTCGACTCAATCATGCCCTTCAACTCTATTTATCATATTCCAGGATGTAGCAGGTACATTTTTCAAATGAGTTCTCTGCAATGGTCAAAAGTAGATTTTCAGAAATAGCGAAAGTGCAATGGTGAGAAAAACCTTCACAAAAATATGCAGTCTCCATGAACACATCGCAGGAAACAATTAACATTCTCAGAAGCGCTACTATTAAGAAGAAAATATGGTTTACGTTTGTTAAGAGTATACTAGCACATCCAGATAACATAACAGGTGCAGGTAAAATAATGTGTTTTTTTATGGTTTAAGCTTGCAAATTGTTGACACCAAGACATGACCATTCACAATGAAAACCCAAGTGCATGCAAAACAAGTTAGGGAAATTGTTGAAGCATGCACATTCCATCTCTGCAGATGGATCTTCCCAATTTAAGTTACAAGCCACTCAATCACAGATCCTGGAATAATTGCACAATTAGTTGCAACAAACATAAAAACTACCATATGAAAATAGATTACAAGGGTAATCTCAAATATTTTGTGAACACGATATCAAATGACTCTTCTAAAGAATCTCAGTATTCAAAAGTGGTTTCAAGTACCAATCCTGTGTTTAATTAAAATATCTTAAGAAACACACATCACATTTCTAGCTCAAATGTTTGAATAAATCTACTAAATGTTGTAACTAGCACTTGCACCTTGGAAGGTACAAGGGGTTACGCCGATAGTCTTATATATTGTTGAGTATTTGGTTGAGTATGCTTTTTACATAATAAGTTTAATTCAATTGTCATTTTAATTTAGTCTAATCTTAAAATTGAAATAATTTACATGCAAAAAGGAACATATAGATTAGAAGTGTTGTATAGACTAGGAGTGTTGTTTATTCCTTGTCGCACTCAAAATACAAACATTTTTGTTTGAAGAGTCATCTGATCTAGGTGGTCCTCCTCTTTTTTTCAAAATATTATAACCGATTATAATATGAACCTCTTTTTTTCAAAATATTATGATTGCCAATTAAAGATTATATTATATTTTAATATTTGTCAATAAGATGAAGCAAACTTTAACCTTAGATTATCAATATTAAAATTATATATGTACAAATCTTAGTTAAACATATTGTAAACTTGACAAATTTTGAATTCAAACTAACCCACCCTTAATGTGGTTGGAGAATAAGATTTACAAAGTAATTATTCAATGGATTTGTCCCTTGATGTAGTTAGAGAATAAGAATTGCAAGTAATTATTTAATGTATTTTTCAACTAGTCTAGCTTACATCAATCAATAGATTCATAGGTGTTTTATTTAATTTTATGAAAATATGATAAATTGTGTGCATTTCAAGCGGCTAGATTGTCGATATAGTGAATAAGATGAACAATATAAACAAAGAAGAGATATAGGGAGATGAAAATTGTGGTACTCATTAAAAATCAGGGCAAAATTGTGTGTGTGTGCGTGTGCGCATGAGGGATATGAGTATAAAGGTAAACACAAAAAAAAAAAAAAAAAAAGTGTAAACAATATTAGATCAAAAAGAAAAAGTGCAAATAGAATATAGATAGTGAGAGGTGAATGGTAAAGCGAGGGTTAACATAAGATAGAGATAAGGACAGAGAGTTGTATATGTGTGTATAAGGTATATATAAAGGAAATGATAGAGAGGTAGATAGGGAGCATGCGATAATTAGAGAGGCATATAGATCTATAAAAATAGAGAGAGAGATATCAATATAGAATAAGATGAAGAGACAGATAAATTTGATGAAATAGAGATAATTTTAAATAATTGATTTCACATAGCTAGGAATAATATAAAGCAAAAAGGGGTAGAGAGGTGAAGGGGAGTGTGAATAAGATGAATAATATAAATAAAAATGGGGTAGACAGGTGAAAATGCTGATAGCCATAAAAATAGATAGGGAAACATAGGGAGAGACAATGTATAGACAAATGGCTCGTAATTTAATACCAAAGTGGATGATAGTTTATGAAGGGAAAGACATAGAACAGGGTAGCGGTAGGGAGCAAAATAAGAAGAGAAAAGAAGGGAAATAACGAGATAGAATAATAAAGATATATGAGCTCATTGAAAGATACTTGATAGATAGATAGATATAATAAATCACAAAGCATCTTGAACAGTTCTACAATCAAATCCTTCATAATCAATTTGTTATATTTTAGCATCTGTTAATCCGGTTTGAAAAAATTGTAATGAACATGTTTTAAGAGTTGAATTTATCCTATTTAGCTTTCTTATAAATAATAAGCACTGAATATCTTCCAAACAAATATGTTTTCGAAATAAGAACACCATAATCAAAGAGACACGACTCTTGCGTGCAACCGTTCTAGTTGCCCTAACGGGCCAACATTGCATTCAATTATAAATACCTAGAAAGGTAGACGCATAGCCGGTAGCAATTTCTATTTTAAGTATCATTTTCAAAGCTACAATAGGAAATACATGCGGAGTGTTAATTAAGTGGAGCAATGCGAAGAGAGAAATGGATATAGTCATGATGCTGGTGGTAACAAAAAGCTCGCTAGAAGAAATAGCAGAAGCCGGAGTAGGAGGAAAATAAAAGGTCTCGCGGGTTCTCTTTACACATCCATTCAAAGTGTGGGAAAAGGGTTTAAAAGTTCTCTGATGACGGCCCGTCAGATATGCTACTATAATCTGAAAGAGGACGAGAAGAATGAAGAGAGAAAAGGGCCAACTAATTGTGATGATCATGAGACCATACGTAGCACCCAAGCTTGACACCCAAGGTCCTTGCCATGTATCCTATTTAAACTATATAATCTATAGTAGCAATACAACTACGATTCATTCCCTCTTACTACAGGCAATGGAGATCAGAAAGCAAAAGTTTTAAAATTTACACTTTGCTTTTTACTCTACTATTTTCTCTGCTCTCACAGCTGCAGATGCAGCTCAAACCATGGAAGGTATCACATAGTTGGAATGAGTATATTTCTCATTGAAGATGTATTTCAATCAAAATCTGCCACCAATAAGAAAGGGTTCCGAAGTACTTGTTATAAAACAAATTAGAAACAGAGACGGGCGTTTATCAATGACCAGAAATAAAGTCAGAGTAATGATCAGCATAAAACACTGAAAAAATAATTAGTCAACATAATTTAAGACTTCTACCGTTTACAGGAGAAAATGTTAATAAGTACAGCATTCCATCGACTTGCCTGCAATAATGTTTTGCCTAAGAACAAAGCTTTACAAAAAAACAAACCTATCTATGATGTGGAATAACAAAATTAGGATAACTTCCATTCACTTGAATATCAATTTGGAAACAATTATGTTCTTCAAATATTATTTTTAATCAGAATTATAAGAAAAATAATAGTATTTTACGAAATTGTTCGACCTCACCATTCATGTTTCTTGACCAAAAAATAAAAACCAGAAAAAAACTTGTTGGATCCTCAGAATCTCAATCCCCTGCACCAACAAAAAGCTTTACAGCTTATCCTCAAACTCTGACAAGGGAGTCATTTGCTCCTTCAAACCCTTCCTCTTGCGGATATCCAAAACAAGCTTCTCAGCTTGAGTACCATGCTCCAGTGGATCAGAGCCCATCATATCCCAGTGATCAAACACACATTGAGGGAAAGCCTGACCAGATGTTGCCTGTCGGAGAGTACCAGAGAACCCAAATGACTCAACGACTGGCAAGTATGCCTTAATGTTGTAGAGCGGAGTTCCTGGCCTCTGCATTTCCTCAAACACATGGCCTCTCTTCTGATTCAGCACACCATAAATACCTCCAAGAGCCTGTTCAGGGGCCTGAATTTCAACAAGATATACTGGCTCCAGAAGCCTTGGTTTGGCAGTAAGCTGAGCAGCGTACATAACCCTTCTGGCTGTTGGAATAATCTGGCCACCTCCTCTATGAATGGCATCAGTATGCAAGACAACATCACAAACCTCAAAACAAATACCACGCATATTCTCCTCTGCAAGGGCACCTTCCTTGGATGCCCATTGAAATGCTGCAACAACTGAATCTTTAATTTCATTCAAGTACTGAACTCCCTTACACATATCTACAACCATGTTGGGACCAGTGGTTTCAGGTCCAAAACACCAGATCTTCTTTGCCAGATCCTTGTCCCAGCCAAACTCCTCAGAAAGGATTTTGGCACGAGCCTTAGGATCATCTCTTGGGCCAATACGACCTTCATCAATCGCTTCTGCAAGGCCGTCTTCAAGAGGCCTTGCTTCGAAATAGAGCCTGTTGTGTTTATTTGGAGATTTGCTCATTACAGTACGGACTGACTTCTCCAATACAGTTTCTCTAAATGACACAACAGGATCAGACACAACAATCTCAGCTCCACCCATAAAATCATCTTGCAAATCCTTTAAGCAAATCTCAAGGTGAAGTTCTCCTGCTCCAGCAATAATATGTTCACCAGATTCCTCAATTGTGCACATCACCATAGGATCTGACTTAGCAAGCCGCTTCAACCCTTCAACCAGCTTTGGAAGGTCAGATGCTACCTTGCACTGCACTGCAACACGTACAACTGGTGAGACAGAGAACTTCATTGCTCTAATTGGATGAGCATCAACCTCCTTCTCACTAGTTAGAGTAGCATTCTTGGTAATGAATTGATCTAACCCAACCAGAGCCACCGTATTTCCACAGGGCACATCCTCAACTGATTCTTGTTTTTTACCCATCCAAATGACAGTCCTCTGAACACTTTTCGTATACAAGTCCTTCTTCTGGCCAGGCACGTAGTTAGGACCCATGATCCTAACCTTCATTCCTGTACATACCTTGCCTGCAAAAACCCGACCAAAGGCGAAAAATCTCCCCTTGTCAGAGGCAGGAATCATCTTTGAAATATACAACATTAATGGTCCTTCAGGGTCACAATTTCTAATTGCAGTTGCGTACACATCATCAAGAGGACCTTCATACAAGTTCTCTACACGATATCTCTGTGCTTTTGAAGGAGATGGAAGATGGAAAATCATCATCTCAAGTAAAGCACTGCTGGCTGGTAGCCAGGTTTGCATAACACGTTTCATTAGGACCTTCCCTGCTAGCTCCTTCTCCTCACTCTTCATAACAACTCCCAGTTTCTGCAACATTGGCCACAACTTATCCTTCTCGTCATTCATACAAATGTTTATAATCTGTTTAATCGGTTCATATATAAATTGAACAAAACCTCTTTTGCAAGTGGGAGATCCTGTATTTTTTGCTGTCCACTTTTTGGTAATTGGGTCAAAAAAGTTCTCACCCCACAGTCTTTCCATCATCTTGGCTTCATCTACTTTAAACTTTGAAGCATACATTTTGGCAAAATTTGTCAAAGTAAAAGCCCAGCCATGCAAACCAGCTGAAAAAGCAACTGTCCCTTTCTCTGGATAAACTTGGCAATCACCAAGAAGAGGATCTTCATAGGTAGCCATTATCACATTTGCATTTTCAATCACTCTTAGAAATGTCTGATAAGCTTCCTCTCCATCAACCTGCAACTCAAGAAAACACCTATCCATCTTGTTAACAGTAAGAACTGGCCTTATTCTTTCTCCAAGGGCCTGTCGAAGAACAGTCTCAGTCTGTACACAAACTCCTTCAATACAATCTACCACAACTAATGCACCATCTGTGATACGCAAGGCTGCTGTGACCTCTGAAGAGAAGTCAACGTGCCCTGGAGAATCGATCAGATTTATCAAATATTCATTCCCCATTCTCTCCCCCGTGAAACTCTTAAGAGATGCATCTGTCATCTCATAGTACAATGAGATGCCTGTTGACTTAATGGTGATACCACGCTCAGCTTCATCTGCACGAGTATCAGTCATTCTAACATCACCAGCAGTTTCTTGAGCAATGATACCAGCTGCTGCCACTAAAGAATCAGTAAGTGTAGACTTCCCTGTACAACAACAAAAAAAAATGTTATTGAAAATCTGAACACTGGTTTTCTCCTCAATGTAACATTTGGTGCAAGTTCAAATCTCCTACAATACAAAAAATCATCCAACCTCAACAAATAAATATAAAGTAGCCCTACCATGGTCAACATGAGCAATGACAGACATATTTCGTATATTATGTTTCAAGTCCATAATCCTACGCAGTTCTTCAGCTGTGAACTTCACCTGCAAACCACACGCAGCCACAGCAGTGGATAACAAAAACAATTTTTTCTACAATGCATAACAAGACATAAATCTCTCTTCATTCTCTTTCTAAGAAAATCAAGACAATTTGACATTACCATTTTTGCTGACTCTTATATCCACCAAAAGGCAAATTGAGAGAGTCTTAAATCTGCAAAGCAAATGCATACAATTAAGTTAAATCTGCAAAAAGATCTGTGAAACCAAACCCTTCTAGTAATTAATAAAAAGAAGCACAAATTATAAGCATACTAAATAATGCATAAAAGAAGATTATGGGAACAGAACTGCAGTCCAAAAGCAAGTGTATAGTCTGATGGAACTCTAAAATTTTGAAAATTTTGAATCCCAATTCATAATCAGGAGAATGTAGAGAAGGATGCTTAATTCATATTTGGCATTTTATTTGGGTATGCGATTTATAGATTTGGCCATTGTCGATCATATAATAATGCTTTCATGATCAAAGAGAAGAAGTATCATCATCGAATGAGGAGGTGACCACATGAAATAAAAGAGAAAGTTATTTGTGCAAGATTTAACTGGTGAAGTTGGTCAACTTAAGCAAGAGTTTTCTGTGGGTTTGGGGGAGCTCGACAGAAAGCTTGATCTTGTTATTCTTGTTCATAATCTTGAAACACCTGGATTGCATCATGCCCATATCAATTCTCATATTTGCCCTGCACTTTCAGTATTTATGGATGAAGCCTGAGCGGCTGGAATTCCTTCAGTCCTTGCTATGACCAACAAGCTTGCTATCAGTGCAGACAAGCAAATATCAGTAGCTAATGCGGTCATGGAAGCTTATCAAGTGTCTCAAAACATGGGGGTCTTGATCAACTCTTGCCCTCTTGCATTGCATGGTACTGGAAGTAAGTCTTGTGCATGGAACTCATGTGAAACGACTTTGGCAACCACTACTGGAACCAAAAGCATAAAAGGAGCAGCTCAAAAGCTAATTTCAGTTCCCATAAATCCTGTTCAGCTGTCTTTCGAGGATTTTTTACCAACTGAAGGAGTAGATAAGTTACACGATCTTGTGAAGAGCGTACTAATGAGTTACAAAGAGTCTGCCTTACAGGAGCTTGCGAGAGATAGACTGTTAATAGCAACTGCCAAGGAGCAAATGCAGACAGCAGATGCACTCAGCCGTCCACATGGAAAACTAAACTCTTCTGTATCTGCTTTGGTGGGTGCCTCTTTAGGTGCAGGTTTGGGGATCGTGATGGCAGTCATAATGGGTGCAGCTTCGTCTTTTAGAAGGCTGTCAGATTGAATTTTAACATAGGTCTGGAAAGTATATGCCGAAGAAAAGGAAGTTTTGAACCAAAGATACCAGAGGAGAAGCCCATGCAGATCTGAAGTGTGGAGTCACCAAGCGTGAAGGATGAACAGCTGGAGGGCATTGTGTTTCGGGGTGTGCAGAGTAAATTATATGCAGCTTATCAGGTGCTACGAAGGTATACGAAGGAAAGAGGACTCTTGCGACTGGTAGAAGGAGGCCATTCAGCATATGAAGGATTGCGCAGGAGATAGTAATTAAGAGAAGATGAAATAAACGACGCCCAGGAAATATAAAAGAAAATAGTCTAATGTGCTGACCATATTTGGGTTTAAATAAAATTATATATTGGTTAGTTTTTTGTTAGGAAAGGCTGTGTTGTTTTGGAAGGGTTATACACCTTTTCATCGGATATAAATAGATGTAAAATCAAATTCAAGGAGGACGGAGAGACAATATTCATATTCTTATTTTTAATTTTTACCTATCCTATGCTCTATGATGTATTATATTTTCCAATTGGCGGAGAAATGGATTTTTGAACTAAGCCTGTGGATTTGAATTGTTGGGCGGATTTTGTGCGATCCAAATACATTCACAATAGATGGATCATATGTAAGGAATGTCTTTATTGTGATTTTATTTCCAGCATTATTATTTATTTTATATTTTGGAGTTTTAAACTATTTTTAAGTTGTGTCCTTTGTAAATGTTTTTTAATTATTTTCTATAAATATTTTAATATTTGGATAAGTGGACTGGGTCATTATTGCATTTTAAATTTGATAAACATAAATATTGTGAAATATTTAATTATTTTCGTATTTATGTCTAATTTGTCTCCGCAGGAGTTAAAGTGCATTTTAGACTAGTTTAAATTGCATTTATATAATTGATCTCTCACGTCTAAATTATTAAAATTGTTTATAGTTTAAATATATTAAACTTTATAAAATTGTATGTCTCAACTTATAATATTGACTCTGATTACCCATTTAATTAAGCACTGGTCTTTTACTCTTGATTCGTAATCCATATGCTGGCAAATGTCTCATTTCTTTCCTTTGAAGAATTAATATATTCATTTGTTGCAGTAATCTATAATTATTCTTTATTTAAAAAATTATCACATTTATACAGTCATTTATTTTATTTTTAATTCACAATTTGCAAGTTTGAGGTTTTCTATAATTCTTGCCATTTTGAAAGCTTTCATCGCATTCGTGTTTTAATTGATCTGCTTTAAGCATCTTGGATATAAGGTTGTTATCCAGGATCAAGCATACCCCCCTCGGTTTTGCAGAGCCGAAAGCGTAGGGGATTTAGAATTTAGATCGCATCGATCAATTCCGTCAAGTTGGCCTTAACCAATTGGATATCCCAGCATCGAGCAGGCAAGGCTCATAGGATTCCAATCTACGGTTTTGGGAACCAACATAGTCTACAGATTTGTAAAATGAAAAACCTTTAAACTGTGAAAGTTAAAATCATCCCTCGATTATCCAATTGCAAACATTTTAGTACCTCTATCTAACTGAATTTGTATTATATTAAGTCTGTATTAAACTGGAGATCTAACACAACCTGTTATTTAAAGTCAGCACACACCAATTGCCAAATTTATAAACAAATTTTCAAGCTCAAATCTTAAAAGTATGGAAGTCTCCTTAGATTTATTAAAGAAACATTTATCCTTAGTAAGACAGTAAAGGGAGGGGCACATCTTCCTAGGTACAAATTACAATATTTGATTTCACCATTATCCATATCCATTGACATTAGAACATGTTGAGTACAAAGCTAAAACATTTTTTGGTAACAAGGAGAAGCATTGAAAGAATAAATCACATGGGTTTATCATAGGTTATAAATTCATAATACTAAATCAGATAAATTTACATAAAACAAAGGCCAAATGCCTACCAGTCTCAATCAATTCACATTTTGAGAGGAAACGATGTGTTGAGTTTCCATTCCCACTTTGTGATATGTATGTTTGTCTTCTATATAACTTCCCAAATGTAAAAGCATACTGGTGAACAAAAGCAACAGAGCAAGTTAGTTCATAAATCTTGAAGGGTTTGTTTGTGGAAGGATACAGAAAACCATGCGAGGGGGACAATTGACGAGTTCTTGTTCATGTCAAGGTTTGAGGTAACCCCGTTTTAAAACCATGGAAGGAGAGATTTTCATTTGAATCAAGATAATAAGCGACAAGAGTTGGTTTACTATAGTTGCAAGTGTTAAGAATGTGGACATTGTCGATAATGTAAACAATTATTTAAAAGAGAAGCTGGTGACGGCAACTGTAGTTGGTTTACTATAGTTGCAAGTGTTAAGAATGTGGACATTGTCGATAATGTAAACAATTATTTAAAAGAGAAGCTGGTGACGGCAACTGTGACGATATTTTATTATCTAGCATGCAGCATGATATGATTTTCTTTCTCAATGTTCAAGTTGTGTGAATAAGTGAAATTTCAATTTTTTTATTTTTATTTTTTTGGGGGTGGGTTGGGGTGGAATTATGTACAATGTTCCATTTATGACTTCCCTAATGAAAATGCATAGTGGTGAACAAAAGTGCCAAAGCAAGTCAGTTCATAAATCTTGAAAAGGTTGTCCCTTCCCAGTTTGTGATATGTATGTTTGATTTCTATATGATTTCTCAACCATATTAACATGGTGGTGAACAAAAGCATCACAACAAGTCAGCTCATAATCTTGGAAGGGTTTGTGGGAGTATCCAGAAAACCACAAGGTGGACAATTGATTTGTGGTAAGCCTATTTAAAACCTTGAAAGGAGAGTCATTTAAATCAAGATCATAGGCCACAAAAGTTGGTTTACTGCAGTTGTAAGTGGTAAGAATAAGGACATTGTCAATATTGTAAACAATCGTGTAGGAGAGAAGCTAGCTACTGAGATCCTTCAACACTCAGACTTCTTGGAAGAATGGTTGTTCGATGATAAGTTCACTTAAACTGGAAGCGGAATGAGTTCTTGTAAACAGGTGATAATGTCCAGCAAGATCCAGATAGCAGTATGCAGACCTAAACGTATGCATAATCATACGATTCTATTTCCAAGTTGTGTTATTATCTTCCTCTCCATGTTCACACAAAAGGGGGCTGTTGGGAATTTGAGTTCACAAACCAAATAATATTTGTTAGTTTGTTATATTTTGTCAAAAGAGGTCTGTATAATAAAGGTGTGAATGAGTCAAGTTGTTAAAACAACCCAATATATTTGAGCAAGCTGTTATTGCGAGTTTCCTATAATGTAGGTAAACTCCTATATAACTGTTGTGCTTTTGAACTCAAAGTATGAAGCAGGTATTATTTGTATTGAATCATTTGCTGCTTCTACTATTCTGTCTGAAATCTTTGAATTAGTTAACAAAGAGTTTGTGGTCCACTCACCCAACTTGATGAACAAAAGCTTGGCACACATATCAAGCAAAAAAAGGCAAGACTAAACTGAGACCAATAAAATTTGATTAAGCATCATAAATCACAAAGCCATATTTGCAACAAATTTCAATCTTTTTAGCTTTTGATCTACTTCAAATTATTATTAAAATTCTAATTTACATTTTAATATCAAAATTTGTTTACTACTTTCAATTTGTTTTAAAAATTTAACTTCAAATTAGGTTTACTAAAACTTGCCTCATACCCATTGCCCACTACAATAACAGCAACCCTTGTATGGAATTAAGATAATAGGGCCCAAGACGCAAAGGATTAATCACAAACAATGATTGGTGGGCCCGCCAATATTATCTTTTGAGTATCACTTAACCTTTGTGAGTATCCATATTTGCTGTTATGTATTGGCCCCAGCTGAGCAAAATTGACAATATCAACTCTATGACAAAAGCTAAGAAGGGTGTAATATCAACAAAGTAAAAATATATTTGAGATACATTTTTCAAACAATTGTTAAAAAATGGGATTCACCGCATAAAGGTGTTGGTTAAGGGTAAGTGTTCTTGTGATCCTTGGCCAGGCTCAAACCCTTGCTGGACCATTGTGATCACAGGTTTATGCCTTTGCTGATCCAATGTGTTCATGGGTTCAAGCCTAAGTTTTGTAAAAGGGGATGGGTACCCCTATTCATAGCCTCGCTGGATCATAGCTCCAGATCAAAAGTGTTTCACATGGAGCCAGAGGGTGTGTCGAGTCGGCATCAACAATTACATTAAAAGTTTACTAGGCACTTACATTAAAAAGTATACTAGGTACCTGTTAAAAAAACGAGTGCGATGCAACCAATTGCATCCCAAGCATTTGCTTTGACACTTAAAGTATTATATAGCACAATGATACATCCTTTGCCATGCAGGTGCAAACATATATAGATTTTTAAGCTAGAGGTTAGTGTTATAAGGCAACATTCACAAGACTTCATTTATCCTAAGGAAAAGGACATTGATATGGGTGAGTTTGTAAATATTATAGCTTCAACAAGTCACAACCTTAGGCTCTTCACGACAAGAACAAGGAAGCTTATCCAAGTGGTTACCTCCTTGGCCTAGGATATGTTTATATGCAATTTCTCACCATACTGCAGGTACGCATTTTGTTTAACTTTTTTTTAGGTTTCTTTGCCAATTAGAATTTAAAATTATTAATTGACTTTGCATTGACTCTTACCAAGTTCAAATTACTTCAGTTGAGCTGAATTGGAGAACAAACTCATTTATCCATCAAGAGAAAACGATTAGTTGCGAAGAAAGGCATAGGCTGATTGGTGGGCTTAGCAACTTCCTCCCCCTCTCATGAGTAGAGTAAAAGGAGGGATTTTTAAAGTTGAATTCATATTTCTTAGATCTCAAAAGCTTGTGAGTTGCTCTGCAATCTAAGCTGGGTTGGTATACATACTCCATCCACTTAAAGGCAACTGGCTAGCTGTGAAAAAAGGCAAAAGAATCAGTGGATCTACATTCAAACTTGCACATTCTCTGCAAACATGTCAAGTACAAGGAGGGGCCAATGGGGTAATGGGGGTTGTAGTCTTGAGCATCCGGACTTCAATGCCAATGTTGCACAATTTTACTCAATCTTAATAGAGAATGAGTAGCACAAGTCACCTATATAGAACTTGCATAGTGTGGAGCCAACTGAAATGGACAACCCTCAACTAATTAATGGCATCATTCTCTCAATGAAGTATAGTATGACAATTGTAGATTTGTTTTAGTTTTCCATGTAGTAAAATGCAGTTGTAAGTGTAATCCATGTTGATTTGTTGTGATGTACCCGATTAAGGCTGGGACAGCCAGCCCAATAACTGATATACAATATTAAACAAATGCTAAATGAAATTATTAACAAATGTTAAATATTAAACCATATGCATTGCTGATTGCTGACCACGCAGGTCCGCTCTACTGTGTTGAAGGAGGTTCTGTTTTTCTTGGGCCTATTTGAAAAGGGATTTAGTATCTAGACAGGTAGCTCACTCGAGGCATTAAGGTTTCCTATTCCAATGCATTAAAGGTCCATTTGTTTGGTAGAATTAAATAATGCCGGAATTGTCAAATTCCATAATTTGACAATTCAGGAAGTTTTAGATCCGGAAAATAGTTTTCCATAACGACACCTAAGCAAGCTATAAAGACTAAGAAGACTAAAAGGAGGATCACCAAAGCAATCAGAGGCCAGATTGGGCAATCCTAAAGTCTATAATGGCTTTGGACGTATCCTATTTGTAATGGATCAATAGAGTCCTGGGGTTAGATTGGAGTATTTAGAATCTAGGATAGTTTAATGATCAAAATAAGTAAGTTTAAGTGGTCTTTTGTTTAATAAGATTTAATAAATTGTAAGTTGGAATTTTGAATTTTCAAAACCCAAAAGTTAGTTTGGATTTAGAGGGAAATGAAGTTTTATTGTTTTAAACCTTCAAACCTTCAAACCAACCGATGAGAATTGGTTGAAACCGTTTGAAGAAGTTATTTGGAAGCTTTTATCTATGTAAGAATCGGGTGTACGGAGGGGCAGTGAGATTGGTTGCAGATTTGCAAATTACAGCAATAAAACAATTGGTTTGCAACATGATTCTTTCTTTTAGAATTCCAATTTGAATGTTCTGATTCCTATATACTGTTGTTAGAGGTACTTGATCATTACAATACTCAGTAGATGAGTTTCTTATTCTTTTAGATTGACTGCTGCAAGTGTTGCTGAGCCGTGTGTTTCTCTTTTAACTACTACAGTCGGGTTTTGCATAGAATGAGGACCATCCCATGAACGTAGAGGCCTAACCTTCATAGGATGAAATTCTAACATGTATTATATATATGTCTAACATTGCATATGCAGAGATTTGTGGAAAACAGTGTGATCACAAGATAAACAGTGAGAGAATACCATAAAGTTGAATGCTAATGGATAGCAGTAAGTGATCCGTCCAAGCAAGGGGATGTTTTTATGATTTGAAATGTTATATAATGTTTGTTAGATGGTGAAACATCCATTAATTTGATTCGGAAGTGTGCGGGAATAGGAGATTGAGGAAGCCCTAGTTGACAGGGGTTTGAAGATACCAATTGGGGATACTGGTGTTGCAGGGCCCATCAGACAAATAGCCTTTGAATTTGGGTGATTGGAGATATAGTAAGTTACTGTCCAAGAGTTGGAGATGCCAGGAGGTCGTGAACCTAACCTCCCTTTGTAAAGTGAGTCATTTTGTGTGTTGAAAACAGGGTACCAGTTGGGTATAGATGTACTGATTCAAAATAACAATATAGAAGTCTTTACTGTGTGATAGAACCCTATAAAGAGTATCTAAAATTGTCATTGTCTTATCAAAGAGTTTGTGGAAAGGTCAGAACATTCCATTACCAAGTCTGCTGCAGGGTTATTAAGACCGGTTACTAGACCTTTTGGTTCAGTTTGAAAAGCTTTTATGGATTGAGAGATTGGAATTGTATTAGAAGCCTAGAATTCCTTGAAATCAAATCACTCATAGATCACAAATCCAGATTCATCCTTTAGAAATCTTGAGGATAACCTTAAATAGTTAGATCTCTTAAGCATTTGGGGTTGTTTATAGACACAAGTGTCTGAACCTCTGAAATTTCTAAGTTTCCCTGTGTGTTTAAGATCACCACCCTTCCCTCTGCATCAAGTGGTATCAGAGCAGGGAAAGGTCTTGTGGAAATTGCATTGGTCTTGTGAAGTTGGTCCTTGAATCCTTTAGCAAGCCCTTACAGTTGAATTATCCTGGGAGGAGTAGCTCTAGAGTAGATTCTTGTGCCAAGTGAGCAAGCAACCATGTCGGAAGGAGGAGAAGAGATTTCTGCAAGGTTGAAAAATATGGAGTTGGCAAAGATAGTGAAAGAACAAGTGGCAGATAACAAAAAGTTAAGGGCATCACTAGAACAAAGGGACAAAGAGAATGCCGAAAAAGATAGATTGATAAAGTCCATGATGGAGAGGCTGTCAGCACTAGAGAAGAAGGATAAGAGCATCATATTGGATGGAGAAATCAGAGATGAAGAAGAGGAAGGAGAACCCGAAGAAGAAGAAGAGGACCCTGAGGAAGTAAGGATGGCTAAGATGGCAAAAGCCATAAGGAATGAAGATAGAAGGGTAAGGACAGACTTACCTATGTACGGAGGAAAGATGGATGATGAAGAACTAATAGATTGGCTTGGTGCAATAGAAAATTGCTTTGAGTGTGAAAGGATAGAAGAGAAGGACAAAGTGAAGATAGCAAAGTCCAGGTTGAAGAGACATGCTTTGTTGTGGTGGGATTGTATCTAGGTAGACAAATGGAAGAATGGCAGACCCAAGATCACATCTTGGTATACTATGGTGGACAAAATGAAGGCAAAAATTTTGCCAAAGGATTATAGAGTACAGTTGTACAAGAAAATGAGAGATTTCAGGCAAAAGGAGATGGATGTACAGAAGTACAATGAGGAATTTCACAAGCTTGATATCAGAGTGGATCATGATGAAGAGATGGAAGAAAAGATTGCAAGGTATATGGGGGGACTGAGGTTCAATATCCAGGATGAACTTAGTCTTTCTACCCCGAGGGCGGTTGATGAATGCTATCAATTGGCCCTGAGGGCTGAAGAGAAGATAAAAACGAGACAAGAGAAGCAAAGCAGCAATAGAGGTGGATCTTCCATGAGAGGAAGAGGGGGAAGATGTACTACTGATTTTCAGAGCAGCAATGATAAGGACAAGGATAAAACATTTTCAGAATCAAGAGAGGGTTATAGAGGTGGAAGAAGTGGAGGAAGAGGAAGTGGAGTATTCACCAGGAGATGCTTCAATTGCAACGAAGTAGGCCATCAATCCTTTAGGAGTCCTAAATGGCAGGACGACAAAGGGAGAGACAGAAGAGTGCACTTGGTTGATGAAAAGCCAAGAAAGGATGAGCAACAACAACCCATTGAAATTTATCCGGAAGAAGGTGAACATTTGTTGGTTGGAAGCGGACAGCCAATGCAAGGAACCAGCATCTTCAAAACCAAATGTCTGATTCAAGGTAAGGTTTGTAGTTTTCTTATTGATTCAGGGGCTTCACATAATTTGGTTTCAAAAGAGGTCATCAACAAGTTACATCTACAAACTTTTCCGCATCCAAATCCATACTATGCTACTTGGGTGAGTTGGGATCAAAACCTACTTGTGAATGAGCAAGTTATTCTGAATTTTTCAATTGGGCAATATGTTGATAGTATTTTATGTGATGTAATGGAGATGAGTTGTGGACATGTTATCTTGGGTAGACCTTGGCAATGGTCTAGAAGGACTGTACATGATGGTTTCACAAACACTTATATAGTGCATAAGGTCAGGATTAAATATAAATTGACTCCACTTATTGACAGTGGAATGAAGACTGCGGTTATGTGTTTTAGTAAGGATGTGTTAGTGCAAGGTCAGGAGAAACTAACTGATACTGGTTGGAATAATGAGGAATGGTTGCAGGATAAGATCGGGCAGGACAATAGACTGATTAACCCATTGTTTGTATTGATTGGGACAGTCAAGTGTCCTCTGAGAGGACAGGCAGATGCAGGTACAATAGATACAGGACAGGAACTAATGACAACAGTTCAGCAGCCTAAAGTGCAAAAGCAGCACTGTCATGGGAAAGGACAATCCTATACAAACACAATTTTATCTAATAGTTTGGGTGTGAGTGCAGGGTGTGAAAGGGAGCAGCAGGTCACTTTTGGGGAATGTACCTTTCCTACACATCAAGCTGCTATGAGCAAATACAGTGGACACAAGAAGGACAAATCTTGGGACAAGAGTTCTTTGCATGAGGGGGAGTTTGGTGCAGGGGCACCTCACACATCTCACGCATTCAATTTTGGGATGAAGGCTGTAAAGACACCTAAGCAAGCTATAAAGACTACGAAGACTAAAAGGAGGATCACCAAAGCAATCAGAGGCCAGATTGGGCAATCCTAAAGTCTATAATGGCTTTGGACATATGTAATGAGGATAAATCTTACAAGTCCTAAATGGACCAAATCCTATTTGTAATGGATCAATAGAGTCCTGGGGTTAGATTGGAGTATTTAGAATCTAGGATAGTTTAATGATCAAAATAAGTAAGTTTAAGTGGTCTTTTGTTTAATAGGATTTAATAAATTGTACGTTGGAATTTTGAATTTACAAAACCCAACGGTTAGTTTGGATTTAGAGGGAAATGAAGTTTTATTGTTTTAAACCTTAAAACCTTCAAACCAACCGATGAGAATTGGTTGAAACCATTTGAAGAAGTTATTTGGAAGCTTTTATCTATGTAAGAATCAGGTGTACAGAGGGGCAGTGAGATTGGGTGCAGATTTGCAAATTACAGCAATAAAACAATTGGTTTGCAACATGATTCTTTCTTTTAGAATTCCAATTTGAATGTTCTGATTCCTATATACTGTTGTTAGAGGTACTTGATCATTACAATACTCAGTAGATGAGTTTCTTATTCTTTTAGATTGACTGCTGCAAGTGTTGCTGAGCCGTGTGTTTCTCTTTTAACTACTACAGTCGGGTTTTGCATAGAATGAGGACCATCCCATGAACGTAGAGGCCTAACCTTCATGGGATGAAATTCTAACATGTATTATATATATGTCTAACATTGCATATGCAGAGATTTGTGGAAAACAGTGTGATCACAGGATAAACAATGAGAGAATACCGTGAAGTTGAATGCTAATGGATAGCAGTGAGTGATCCGTCCAAGCAAGGGAATGTTTTTATGATTTGAAATGTTGTATAATGTTTGTTAGATGGTGAAACATCCATTAATTTGATTCAGAAGTGTGCGGGAATAGGAGATTAGCCCTAGTTGACAGGGGTTTGAAGATACCGATTGGGGATACTGGTGTTGCCGAGCCCGTGAGACAAATTGCCTTTGAATTTGGGTGATTGGAGATATAGTAAGTTACTGTCCAAGAGTTGGAGATGCCAGGAGGTCGTGAACCTACACTCCCTTTGTAAAGTGAGTCATTTTGTGCATTGAAAACAGGGTACCAGTTGGGTATAGATGTACTGATTCAAAATAACAATATAGAAGTCTTTACTGTGTGATAGAACCCTATAAAGAGTATCTAAAATTGTCATTGTCTTATCAAAGAGTTTGTGGAAAGGTCAGAACATTCCATTACCAAGTCTGCTGCAGGGTTATTTAGACCGGTTACTAGACCTTTTGGTTCAGTTTAAAAAGCTTTTATGGACTGAGAGATTGGAATTGTATTAGAAGCCTGGAATTCCTTGAAATCAAATAACTCATAGATCACAAATCCAGATTCATCCTTTAGAAATCTTGAGGATAACCTTAAATAGTTAGATCTCTTAAGCATTTGGGGTTGTTTATAGACACAAGTGTCTGAACCTCTGAAATTTCTAAGTTTCCCTGTGTGTTTAAGACCACTACCCTTCCCTCTGCATCAGAATCCCATACGTTACCATACATTAAACCTTTAAAATACTAAATCAGACAAAGTTGTATCAAGAACGGACCCTAAAACCTGATTAAAGTGGATCTGTTTCGACAGTCAAAAGAAACAGATGAAATCGATATTAAAGTAGAGATCTTAAGACAGCGATGAAGACTAACCTGTAAAGAAAAGGTGGCGCTGCAAGGATTCCGAATGCCCACCTTCCAAATCTAAGCTCCCGCAGCTAAAACGAGACAAGGAAAAAGTAATGAACTTAGTTCGGGCCGCACAAAAATAATCCTCCTCGCCTAGGGTTCCAAAGCCTCGTTAGGGTTTCTCTTGAGGAAAGAATATGCTCCAAAAGATATGCCAATGTTGGAGCCTTTGTGGAGATGCGTTAATTTTTTTCACGCTTTTTTAAATACGCTCTTTTTATTTATGCTTTAAACTAAACAAAATATGTGTATGCTTTAAATACGCTTAGTCCAAAGAAACCCTGTGTATGCTTTAAACTAAACAAAATGCAAATAAGAACAATCTATGTATTGGAAACCCTAAATAAAATCTCTTTGGTTGTTTGAGTAATGAATTAGCTCAAACATAGATGGATCCATTTGTGTTATTGTAAATTATTATCCAAATAGAATAGACCAAATACTTTTATGAATTGAACTTTAATATATCTTTGGCGTACCCATTGCACATTACAGTGTGATTGCTAGTTATTAGGAGTGTCGGCTTTCAAACAAATAAAACTCTAGTCCCTTTGTTTCGTGGAATTGTAAAATTCTAGATTTCTACATATTTCAATTTACTCAAATCAAGGTTCTGCAAATCTTCATTTCTTTTTTTGGGATTTTACTTGAGCTGTTTATTTTGCTTGGAAAATGAATGGGAAGATACATTTTTATGCATAAGCTTGGAGTTGTAGGCAGACTCAAAAAAAATAGTCCAATCTATTTATTTCACTCCTCAAAAAACGTAACCAAGTTTTGATTTTCAATTCCTAGTTGCTAGTGGGAAGTCTGGTAACCTGGTTTTCAGACAAAATTAGAAGTCTAGCATTCTAATTCCATTCTTTCAATTTTGAAACAAATGCAAAAAAATTCAAATCTGGATTATAAAAAAGTCAATTCCCATCATCTTCCACTTCAGAGATTTGAGCAGGAATTAGCATATGCAATTCTTAAAAATTTATAATCCATTGTTTGGGTGCACACAATAGGAATTAGAATTTGGTACCTCTATTTACTCTCAAATCCGAGATTTGGTATTCCATCTAAATAGGTAGAATTGCTTGAATTTACATTTAAATTCCAATTTGACAAAAATGAGCATTTCAAATTAATTGAAATCATTTTTTTTTAATGTTCGTCTAATCTTTGCGACATATTATTATTTGACTTCCACATGATGAGTGAAATGCTAGATTGAAGAGTTATGTAGTGGCCAAAGTAGGGGGTGCAAGAATGATTGTTACAAATGAAGGCCATTGGAGGCACAACAAAAAGTGATGAACAATTTTGCACTACCTATCATTGCTATTAGTTTCACTGCTAAAGAATAAATCAAAGCCTACATCAATTGTGTCGCCAACAATGCCATGACCATCTTGGACATCCCAAGTTAAACTATTGTGGGAAAGAAAATAATTGCTCCAATGATAATTGTGTTTTCTTTAAGTGGACCAAGGAAAGCATATCCGCAAATTCTCAAACCTAACATGATCACTCTTGGTCTAAAGTATATTGGTAGCATACATCAAAGGGTATGACTACTAAGGCAAACCATGCGAGGAACTTGTTGTTTTTGCAATCATCTCTTACGTCATATCCCTCACAAATAATTATTCGTATAAATTTGTCACATACAAATCGCAATAATGCTCTACAAACTCCACTTCATAAGAAAACATCAAAATTCCTTTTCAAATTCTTTCATTCACATCATAGACTTCATTATGGAAGAATACTTGTACCTGCTCCATTTAAAATCCCCAATTTTTCTTTCACCTCTTTAACATTACCAATGTACATAATCTCTTTGATATTGGACTCTCTGCACTCCCTAAACTTGGTAAGAGTTTTTGTGCAAACATTTGACCAAAGAATATGAATCACCATCATTTTTGGAATGATAATGTTAGTGCTAGTGTTTGGCAATGTTCAACCAAACAAAAGAAATGTGTATCCTAATTATGAACTCTTTGTGAACCGAACTGTCCAAATCAAATTTCCAAAATTATAATCTAGATTTCAAGTTCAAGAATCATTAATTTTGAATTTTGAATGCCAATTCTGAAATCATATTCCAATTAGATCCTTTGGTTACAAGAATTACAAAATGTTGGATTCTGTAATATTGGAATTAGCTCATTTTCGAAATTTACAAATTTATAAAATAGTTTCTGGAATATGACTTTTCCCATTTTGCTCACCCTAGAAGATGAATTTTCTGCATTTGATTGCATGAATTGAAACTTAAACAAGTTTTGTTTTTTTTATTTTTGATAATTTGAGAAGAGAAGGAAAATAAGTTATTATATCTAGAAGATCATTAGACAAATAAAATTAGCACAATCTAATTCTCCACATGATCTAGGTTCCTTTTTTAATTTTTGAATAAGAATATCACTTCTTTAAAACATGAGATCCTATAAATATCTATTAAGTTATTTTTATTTGACAAAATCAATTAAATCAATTTTAACAAATTTTATAAAGATGAAAACCCACAAACTCTAAAATGAAAATTCAAACAAAGGCTAATTTTACATGTAGAAAATTGTCCTTATCAAAATCCTCTCTGAAAGGTGAGTTTAGATCTAACTTTTTTGCAAAGTTGAACTTAGCAGTTCAATTGTCATCACTGCCTATATATTTCAAAGATTAGAGTTCAAAAAAAATTGTAGTAGTCATATGAAAATAAATGTACAACTTAATCTCTAACTCCCAAAGTATCTCATCTGATTTCTTAATCAACTCTTAAATGACAACAAGCCCATTTTGTTGGGAACATTGTCACCACTCATAGTTTTAATGAAAATGTAGTCTTTTGAAAATAGCTTGTGAACACCATAGATGGGACATGTTTGAAGGTGTAAAGGAGTAGTTTCCATGAATATGTGAAGCAAACCTTACCTGCCTTGATCCAAGGTAGGGTTATCCCAATGGAATATTATCCTCAAATGCTACTGCGAACAATGGGGAAGACTATCGCAATCAATGGCACCTAGTAACATAGATGAGGGTTTTGGGAAATATGGCTCGATAATGGCTTGACAAAAAATGATCTCTCCTCATACAACAATCTAGGGTAATGTGGGCAACTAGACTCGACGAGGCATCAAATGGGATTTAGAAAAGGTGGAATTGGAATTGGTTTTCCAATTCCACCTTTTGAGAGGGAAGACTGGTATGCCCATTTCAGGCTAAAATTAGGATATGCAAATTCTAATCCTACTTTTGGTTTTTACAAACAAACAACAAATTTCAAATTTTGGGTATTTGGATTTTCCAATTCCCGCTCAATCCATGCTACCAAATGAACCCTTAATATTGAAGAGCAGGAAAAAAAGGCTTTTTAGTTTTCAATTTTTTGTGACATAAGGATGTTTCACATAAAATACTAGCATTTGTATTTATTGGAGGATATTTTATAAATAGAGATGTAAGAGTAGTAAGCATGTGTTGAGGGTGATCCAAATCCGGTGGTAGTTAAAAGCCTTCTTGTGTTGACAAAATGAGAAGAGATGGGGAAAATGGAAAAAAAAAAAAGTATTATTAAATTATAATACCTCTTTAATTAGCATTTTAGAAGGTTTTTGGACTAGATTTTAGGGCTGAAGTTGTGAAAGGGATAGATAAAGCTACGAAGTTGGAGGAAACAAGATAAGGTGGAGTCATGCATTTCTCTTTCGTATAGGCTAGAGTTTACTTAGTTTACAAAATTTATATGTTCCTAGCAACATTGAGGGGTCTATGAGTCAAACATTTGTAAGATTTTTCTTGGACGAGGGACCTAGAATTGTTGTGGGTTCTATTGGCTTTGATTTTAGTAGGTGTGGGTTTTTTTCTCAACATTTTTTTTAATTTTTGGGTTTCCTCTCTACAGTGGGAAGGTTGGTTGTGGGATTTAGTTGGTCAAGGAGTGGAGTGGTAAGTGTTAGAGTAAAAGGCCTAACTTTAATTGTTTTATTAAAGTTGTCTTTTATCCTCTCTTAAGATTTCACCTTTTATGCATAGTTGGCATTTAATAAATGTTTTTCATTTATTAAATGGCTTTATCTCTTTAGGGAATCCATGATAGGATTCCATGGACCCCTTATCTCTTTAGGAGTGGATGATAAGGATTCCCTTGTCACCTTATCCTCCTTAGAGATTACATGATCTCCTTTATATAGAGATCATCTCTCTTGTAAAACAAATCTTGAGAACTCATATCTCATTCATGAGAACACTTCTCATTTTCACTCATGAATATATTCTTTCTATTTTGAGAGTAATATTTTCTGTTTTGCTTCATCTTCCTTGTAACAGGTATTTGCTTACAGGTTATTTCCAAGATCTATGTAGTTATCTTCTTATCAACTTCTACATGGTATTAGAGCCACGGATTTGCAGCTTCTTGTTCCTATTTGAAGATTTTTTGAAGCTTATGTATCGCTAAACAACAAATCTGGAAAATTGTCCCGTTCTAACACTTTTACACTCTATTTTAGCACATTTAAATAATGTTGTAGCACTTTATCATGATGTTTTAGCACTTTTGTTATACTATGTAGTGCATTTACAGTGTAAAATAGCGCATTTGATTTGTCAAATAACACATTTGCATTGTATAATAATGCATTTGCAATGTGAAATAGCGCATTTAAATTTTGATATGGTAGTCAAACTTCTCAAGGACATAACTTGGTCATCTGGACTCCAAGTCGCATGTAATTTTTTTTTTGATTTGGGGTAGGAACTCCCAAATTTTCCAATAGTGAAATTAGTTTTGTAGTTTGAATCATGTATTTTGAGGTGTTAACAATTTTCTATGATTGTACCTACTTAATCATCATTTTTTGCAACTTCCAGAGCTCATACAGACACATTTAAGTTCTCTCTTTTTTTAATGTGCCTATTTTTTTTCATATCTATCCACATCTGATATCACAAGATAGTCTACTTTGAGCAGAAACTTCACTTTCAGAAAGTGGCCTTATCTGGCCTCATTGGTACTTATCCTCTATTAGAGCCTTTTGTGATCAAAGTGTTTTTTCTTTATGATTCTGATATTGTTTCAAATTGGAAGTTTTAATCATAACAAAAAAGGAGGCCACTTTTCTTTTTTTGCAACTCGCAAATTCTACCCACACTCCATTATAAAGTGCCAAAAAATTGCATTTTAGGGGGCGTGACTTCTAATTTAGTGAAACTGGGGTACGTGATCTTGTGTAAATCTAAATGCATTAACTCCTTTAAGTGTCTTAAGTCAACTAGGAAATCATAATATGAACTCTTAATTCCACATAATTAATGATACAATTAATTTTGTGGTTGGATTAATTACATTGTGGGGGAAGTTTATTTCTTGCTTTCTATAATCTACATCAGAAAACTTAAACTTCTTAACTTTTGAACCCTTCTAAAAACAATGGCAGATTCATCTTTAGAGTCTCTTACTCCACACATTTATCATCATTAGAAAGCTTGTATGACAAGACTTCTAAGATCACGAGGGTTATGGTCCTATTTGGATGAGGTTCAACCTCAATTGACACGTGCTTTTGAGGTCATGCAACACAGAAACAACATGGATCAGGCTATGCCTTTGTTATCTTTGCATGTCAGTGGTAGTCTACTCTTTCATCTAGATGGTTGTCTCACTCCTTGGGCTATATGGATAAAGTTTGAGGGACTTTTTGGCACCATAAATGAGTTCAGAGCACTATAAATTTAGGCAGAGTTGACTTCTTTGGTTCCTAATTCATTTCCCTCTATGAAGGAATTCTTAATGAAATTCAAATGTATGAGATCTATTTTACAAGGTTGTGGAAAGATCAAGATTGATCAAGAGTGCATTTACCTTGTTCTTTCAAAGCTTCGAGGAAACTTTTAGATTCTCTCATCTACTTTTCACTCCACTATGGATGCTTTGGGTCCTAGCTTCACAATGCCTACATTTGAGGTTTTTTGTGATTGGCTAACTAGAGAGTAGGCCAAGATTACACAGTTGGACTCTCAAATAGAATCAACAAATAAGGCATTGGTTGCTCAGTCATCTAAGAAGAGGTCAAAGTAGAAATTGAAGCTCAAGAAAGATTTTTCTGGAAGTGAGCATTCCTCCACTTCACCTTTGAAGTCTAGGATAAAATGTAAAGGGATGGATGATAAGAAAAAATTAGCCCTAATAAAATGGGAGAATATTTGTTGATCTAAAGAGCTAGGAGGATTAGGTATAAACAAATTGAGTTGGCAAAATGAAGCATTGGTGCAAAACTAGTTTCGAGAATGTATCATGAAAAAGACAAAAAATGGACTAAAATCCTTTACCATAAGTACCTAAACAACAATGACCCCTTATCTTTATTTCAAACTAGAGACCTTCCTAAAGCATCTAAATAATGAAACTTTTTGATGCAATATTGTCCTCTCTTTTTAAACAATCTAACTTGGGATATAGGCCAAGGTAAGAAAGCCTTGTTCTAGGAGGATTCTTGGGATGGGCTTCCATGTCTAGATAGTTACAATCCCCTCCCATGTCGGTGATTTTTTCTTTTCCCTAACAAAAATCATTTTAAGTGTGACAAATTAATTTTTTTCTTGCTGATAGACAAATAAATGATGGCTATATTTTTTCCTTGCCAAAAATTAGATTGTAATGTCAAAGGCAAATTACTTGTTTTGTGGGAAAATGAATATTAATGGTCTTGGCTAATCTTTAGTGGTAAACTAAAAAATTGTTTAATCTGAAAGCAAATTTGCACATGTATTGGCTAGTGATTGTACTGACTCTTGACTAGTCACTTCAACTTGTGTATTGTCTTAGGTCTATTATTAATAACATTGTTATGTCAGTGTTACCATTACCAAGTTGGCTATCGTCACTTTCATATCATTAATACAATAGTTTTATCGACCATTGATTAATTAGAGATCAACAACAAAAGATGCATTTCGGGCCCATTTGCTTGAAAAGACTTGGAGTCACATGAAATTCTTTGGAATTGAGACATGTGGAAAATTTTGCACGGAAACCATTAACTAGAATGTAGTGAACATCACATCAAGATTAAAATCATAAATGTGGTACTGTCAGTTACAATTATTACATTCCATTTATAGTCACCTTGGTAGGGACTTTGACTGTCTGACATTAATGCAAGTACATTTTGCACACTTGCAAATTAATAGTAATACAACAAAACAAGACATGAAAGATCATGAACGCCAAACAATTTAATGCAACTGCCATTAAATAGCCTCTTTGATTCTTCTTTCATTATCATTTCTCAAATTCTTGAATCTTAATTTAGTTTGCAGAGTGTCTTAGTTTGTAAATTTTCTTAATTTGTAGAGTTTCTTAGAATCTTAGGGTTGCAATTATTATGGATATGCCAATTCAACTAAAATGCACCACAATGGGTCTACAAAAGCCCTTTTTGGGTGTGATACCTAAGAATGTCCTGACCATGGTTTGTAAGGAAGATGTCTAAGGTCCTTTTATCCACCATGCTTTGTTCATGGTCCTCGACCATGAATTCTTAAGAAATGAGAAGAGGTATCGCATGTCCACAAATATTACCTCTCCGCTTCCTCGTGTCTCTTCTCGACCTTGGAGGCAATCAAGTAGACATTCGGATGCTTTTGCATGACATTTTTAATGAAACATTTTTAAAAGACAACATCAAAATTCTTGTATTGGCTGAGCAGGTACTGAGGTTGAGCATTGGCATCCCTTTTGCAGACATAGCAGGCAAGTGTTGGGAGTAAGGCGTAAGGAGCATTGTACAAAAGCAACCCTTCCTACTTGGGATGAAAGAACGATAATTGACTTGCCATTAGAAGTGGGCACAACTCGGGAGGGATTTTCTATAGAAGTGGTTGTTGTTGGACGATGTCAGTGAGACTGACTTCACATGGTTGCACGAGTTTAGTGACATTATCATCTCCGAGAGATTCCTTGCAAAGGGGCTTGAAGACCTTTTTTATTGAAGGCTTTAAGCCCTCAACCCGTTGATGCTATGTATTCTCTAGTTCCATATTCCATGGTTCCTTATTTTCTAAATCTTGTTTCCTTGACCCTTGCCCTTTGGGCAAAAACATGTTTTTAAGATATTTATTTTTCTTTGGATTAGGCCTTGCCATTTAATGTAAATTATGAAATAGTAAAATCAGGCTGATTTAATCAGCTATTTTGAATATCTATGCTATGAATCAGTAGTATGTACATTGTACAATCTCAAATATTATCAATGAAAACAATAGTTTTTGGCTTCTCAAATCATTGTTCTTGTTAGTCTACGACTCTGTTTTTGGCTTTTTAATGCATTGTTCAAATGTTAGTTTGTGACTCTATTATAAAAAATTAACTGTTAATAGTCATAAAGTTAGAAATAAAAAAAGGGGTTTCAACAACCCCTTTATGTTTTCATATTTGATTAACTATTTATAGTAAAAAATTATTTAATTGAAAATTATCCAATGAAAATTTGTTTTTGTATATGTATGTCCTTTAAATTTCAAAACTTGTAAAATTTGATAATATATGAATGCAGGGGCCAGGGCCATGCAAGTTAATAGTTATTTGGTATAATAGAGTTAACTAATTAATTTATTTAAAAATATTAAATAAATAAAAAAATAGTTTGTTAAAGTTAAACTTATGATACATGTAACATCATGATTCATGAATCCTGAATCCTGATCAATGATCATGCAATTTAAATTGTTAGATAATATTGAAATTTGATTTGAAAATAAAAAGTTCAAATTATAACTTATGTATAAATATTCATATAAAATATTAGCTATGTAATATATGAATGCAAGGGCCAGGGCCATGCAAGTTAATAGTTCTTAGTTATAATAGTTTTAACTATTATTAATTTATTTAAAAATATTAAATTTTAAAAAAAATAGTTTGTTAAAGTCAAACTTATCATACATGTAACATCATGATTCATGAATCTTGAATCCTGATCAATGATCATGCAATTTAAATTGTATGGATAATATTGAAATTTGATTTGAAAATAAAAAGCTCAAATTATAACTTATGTAAAAATATTCATAAAAAATATTGAATATTAATTAATTTATTCATTTTTAAAAAAATTGGTAAATGACTGAAGCCTAGATTAATTATTATTATTTGTTGGATTTAATTATTATTAAATGTTAAGTGAAGATAGATTTGAACCCGAGACCTCCCACATGACAGGCTTGCAAGTTATCATTGCGTTGTAGGCTTTTGCCTCTAATTAATTTATTCATTAGTTCCTATTTTAAAATGTAAATTTATTTAAATATCATGATCATCATAATATTTTAAAAAAATTATCATATTTTGAATTAAATGAAAAATGCCACGGTTATTTAAATTTAAATTAAGTTATCAGTTATCATTATCAAGCTGAAGCAATTTAGCAAATATTGATTATAATTTAAATTAATATTTTTTATATTTTTTTTGCTCGGTAAACAACCTAAGCCTTGATTGATTTTATTAATAAATAAATATACAAGTATTCCCCCGTTCTGGTGGGCATAGGTAGGAAAGAACAGGGAAAGAAAACCTCCTGTCTTGCCCGGGACCTCAGTCCTATATTATACAATAGTAAAAGGGGCATACCCTAATGATTACATCAAAATATTATTCATAGTAATACAAATGTCTTTCAAAGAGGAATTAGATTGAAGGGAAGATAATCACCATCTGTCTACATTCACCAACATCAATAAATGTTATGGGTTAGATGAATCTTAAAACAAAACCAAATATAATAAGGAGCCATAGGGACCTCTACCTAGGAAGAATTTCACGTTGAGATTGGAAAAGGTTATTAGTAAACTGAGTTTGTTATACTTTTTATTAGATCTTTACCATAATTGAAAGGTCTATTTTAAATAATATTTTATTGATATATAGTTAATATTATAATGTTAGAGATTTTGAAATAAAGATAAAAGTACAAGTGTGGAACAAATTCTTTAATCTTTTAAAGATTAATTTCCCTGCGTAATTAAATGAAGGTTATGTCACCAGTTTAGATGATAAACTAGAATCCAGGGAATGGCAAACCGAAAATCCATCGATAGTATCGAAGAGTTTCTTTAATATTTCAAAAAATACTATTGTGTGGGTTACAATCTAACTTAACATCTCATAAGCTTAGTACTTTGAATAGAGGGAGAGATCCATTTAAGATTTATTCTGAATTTAAACCAAAGACATGCAGAGTGAATGCCATAACCACATACAAGAGGTTGTATAGTAGCTAAATACATTTTGTATTAATATATGATAATATGTACAGTAGCCACCATATCCCATCTAATATTGAAAAGATACATAAGAGAAAGGTTTATAAGAAGCATATTCGCTTGATAATATAGCAGGAATGACTTATCTACATAGGCAACCTATTTTAAAATCAGGTGATACAAGCCAAAATTTGAGTTATGATAGTATTCAGGCTGACCCGAGAGATTATTTAGACTTACTTTTTGAAAACCATTATAACTTCTGATGCTTCATGCAGAGAGCTAGTCGTTGATCCAGGGGTAAATTCATATGTAGACCTACTCCTACTAGTTTTGTCATAGTTTGGAAGACAGAATTCCACTTCCTCCATGTTGTTGAAATCCACATTCGGATGGATATAGGTGTCGTATGCCCTCAAGTAACCAATTAACCAGTCCCTTCCTTGGTCTTTGATGATGCCTCTCCATCTCAACAGAAAATTTATGCTCGTCTCCATACGCGGCTATTCATTGAAAAACTTGATATTATCCCTAATAACCATGCAAGGGCGTCTTGGGCTCCTTTCCAATTCTTGACTGTTGACCTCAAATTCCATGTATGCTTTTGGGAGAGGAACGCAGAGCCGAGCATCAATGTTTGCAACAACAATTTCCAAGCCCACTAACTAGCAAGGATTGAAAATATTGTGGGTGATCTTGATAATATCCCATTTTTCAATCCCTACCCGAGCCAAACAACCTACCCATAGCCCAACAATGTCGTTGTTAGTCCTCCAAGAGTAGTCATAATTGAACACTCCTTCCCCTAAAACCCAACTGACTGCTATGCGGCTCATGTCATCTATGGGCCTCAAAATCCTCTTCCATCGCTCTTGCGTGATTGGCCCACAGAAAGCCATTGTGCGGTTTTCATGAGCATGAAACATATTGATGTTGGAATCCATCTTACCCAGCCTACTTCGTTGCCTAGTTTAAAGCTGAACTCGAATTCTGAGAGAATGTATTGTGAAAACCCCTAAAGTAGCTGATAAAAGGATGAGTTAAAATTTCTAGATGCCTAATAATGGGAAGGCATGCGAATGATTAATACAACTCCTCTCAAGATCATCATATCGAAAGGATTACTGGGCGAAAGTGAGGGATTTCCCATAAAGTGGTACTATGTCCAATACGAGTGAGATCTTACTAAATATTGAAGTTGGAAAGACTATGGTTAGTCCATCTTTGTTGTGCGGATTTATTAATGATTGAAAGTTAAGGAATTAATACCATCAGTTCCAAGATTTGCTAATATATCGGCCTCTTTGTTGCCTTCTCTGAAGATGTGAGCGAATCTTATATCTTCAAATGTCGAAAGAGACTTTATAATTGCTTCCAATTTAGAGTTTAACACCTAGTTTGGTGTGCCACCTTTTCGAAGCGCATTAATAATGATTTGGGAATCCCCTTCAATTATAAGTTTTTTAATATTTGATTTAATACATAGATTAATTCCTTCTTCTACCACTTCCACTTTAGCCATATTATTGGAAACTATTTCTAATGATTTTGATCTTTTAATAATACAATTACCTAATTCATCTCTAATGATACATCCTATTCTTGCTTTTCTAGGATTTCCTCTTGATGCTCCGTCAAAAATCATTTTCTTCCACCCAGAAGGGGGAGGCTCCCATTTGCAGGAAAGTCTAGCAAGGTCATTCTTCTTTTTATAAGTTAAGGGGGGATTTATTAATAGTGGCCATAGCTTTTTAATTTCTGCATCCCAGTCAAAGAAGGATCCCTCTTCTCTAGGTCTCTTTCTGAGATCACTATTCATTACTTCAGAGATTGCTACTTCTATTTTCAAAAATAGAGCTGTTTCTGAGAGATATTGATCTAAGAAGATTCGACGGTTGCATTCTTTCCAAATTTCCCACATGACTGTTGCCGGAGATATATTCCAGAGTTTTCCATATATTTTCTTAGGATCCTCATTTGGCCATCCCATCAAATGACCTTCCCAATGTCCTACTAATGGGGAAGACCAATTGAGTTTCCTTTGAATCCATCTCCAGCATTCCTGAGAGAATTTACATGAGAATAGGAGGTGATCTGCGTTTTCTTCTTCCTCTTTACAAAGGGGACATCTAGATGGCCCTTCAAAACCCATTTTCCTAATCCTATCCTCTGTTAATATTTTCTTTTGCATAACTTCCCAGAGAAATATTCCTGCTTTAGGAATATTTGTTGGATCCCAACATAGATTCAAAGGAAGGGCGTTGACATCCCATTGTTGTGAGTTGGTTTTCATCCTATATCTGTCTCTAACTTTATAGGCTCCATCCTTTGATGCTTCCCAGATAAGTTTATCCTCCTTATCTTTGCATGCAACGATTCAATTTTTTAATAGCAGTTCCAATTTTTTCTTATCTTCTGGATTGATGTCGATTTCTGAAACTGATTTCCATTTCCATGCCTTTCCCAACTTTGATTCAAATTCCTCTAGGTAGTCTTTGACTTTAGTTCCCTGTAGGGTTTTCATATGTAATAAAGTTTTAGGGGAGAAGTTTAAATTAATCAAAGGAAGATTTCCATTCCAGGAATCTTCCCAAAACAAAGCTTCCCTTCCATTCCCTACATCCCATGTAAGATATTTAGAAATCAAACTGCGATTATTCAGCAAAAAGTTCCAATCGACAGAACCTTTGGGAGGAGTATTAATTCTAAAGAGTGAGGTTTTATCTGAAGGGTTAAGATATTTATTGTATAAATTTTTTTCCCATTTCCTATCGCTTTCTTGATAGAGTGTCCAAACTTGTTTTGCTCCTAATGCTTCGTTCTGCCATTCAAGGTTTTTCAAACCTAATCCTCCAAATGCTTTTGGTCTACAAATCTTATTCCAACTGATTAATGCTACTTTTTTCTTGTCTTCTAGTCCTTTGCAGAAGAAGTTTCTTAGTTTACTTTCCAATTTAGCATTGATTTGTTGTGGAAGATAAGAACATGACAATTGATAAGAAGGGATGGCTATCAATACTGCCTTAATTTTAGTTGCTTTTCCTACCTTAGTTAACCATCTACCTTTCCAGGATTCAGTTTGGTGGTCAATTTTGCTAATTATATGCTCCCAACCCGGATTACTTTGCTTGTTTTTATCCAGGTAAATCCCCAAGTATCTGAATGGGAATTTGCCTTTTTTAAATCCTAATTTTTGACAGATTAGATTTTCCACTTTAGTATCAGTATTTAGAAAGAAAATTTCTGATTTTTCGACATTTATCATTTGCCGAGAAGCCTTTGAGTAAGTGTTCAAGATGTGTTGCATATGATCTGCCTCTTCCAAGGTGCTCATTCCAGCAAGGATTGTGTCATCCGCAAATTGTTGATGGTTAGTATTTTTAACTCCTTTAGTGACTTTTACCCTGATAATTTTCCTTTCTCCTTGTGCTACTTTAATAGCCCTTCCAAATGCTTCTGCCATTATGATAAATAGGAAAGGAGAAATAGGATCTCCTTGTCTGATTCCTCTTTAAATATTAAAGAAACCTTCCAGGGTGCCGTTGATAAGGATAGAGATTTTGGGGGTTGATAAGCATTGATAAATAATATTAATCCATTGTTTGGAGAAGCCAAAGGCTTCTAAAGTTTTGCATAGAAATCTCTAATCTACCTTGTCATATGCTTTCTGAATGTCAAGTTTGAGTAGCATACAAGCTTCTTTACTTTTTAGTGTAGAGTGGATAGTTTCCTGAATAATTGATATGTCATCTAGTATAGATCTACTTGGAAAAAATCTAGTTTGTTCTTTCGAGATAAGTTTGGGCAAGAGTTTTTTGATACAATTAGCTAGAATTTTCGAAAACACTTTGTAGATAGTGTTACATAATGCAATAGGCCTAAAATCTCCCAATGCAACACTTGCTTTTGAGGTATAAGGGTTAAGAATGTGTGATTGATTTCAATTAAGATGGAGCCACCTTTATGAGTCACTTCTAATGCTTTCCATAAATCTTCTCCTAAGATATCCCAACATTTTTGAAAGAAGAAGGCTTGGAAGCCATCAGGGCCTGGGGATTTGTCTGGGTTCATACTCAAGAGTGCGGTCTTGACCTCCGAAAGGGAAATAGATTCATTAAAGAATTTATTATCTGCCTCTGAGATCAGCTTAGGAATATGTTTCAGCTCATGTTTTGGAACCATTAGAGTTGATTCATAGTGACCTCATGTCATTTTCCACTCCTTTTTCTAGTGCCATATATGTGCTTACTTTCATTGATGTCTTCTCCAAATGTACATGAGTGTACTTTTTGAACTACAAGTTTGATGTCTTTGATTCATCTTCAGTCTTTAAGACATTTGTAGAGAAGCAATCTAGTCTTTCTATTTGGTAGATATGCATAGATAATGGGGGGAGTACGTGAACAAAGCTTTCAGGGATTTTTCCTCTGAACATGGTCTTTAGCATTAGTTTTCAGTGCCCTCTAACCTTTTCTCAAGTTTAGACTTCATTTCCATCATGCGCTTAGAGAGACAAAGGTAAGAAAGATCATTTGTCTCTTCTAGTTCTTTGTATTGTGCATATAAATCTTGAAACTCTTTAGTGACATGGAGGATATCATGATCATCTAGATTTGGCCAAGGTTTGATAGCACAAGGTTTAGATCCCATAGTTTTAGATGCAAAGCCAAGCATAAAAGAGCCTAAAAGATAACTTGATGTTGAAACTATAGGAGGTAGAGTGTTCACTTGCCAAGATAGAGAGTAGTCAAATCTTACATAGTGGATACTATGACTAGTTCTAAGACAAAGACATTGGTAGTTGTGAGGCCTCACCCCAACCCATCCTAGCACCGATGACACATTGTTATTTTGATACTCATGCTGACATGTCAGAACATTATTGGATACACTGAACATTGTTATGCTATTTTGCGATGTATGATGCTTACTTCAGTTATTTGATTTTGCCATTTAATGCTTATAAATATGTATAATGATGAAAGAAAATGTATGCAGCGCTAACACATTTGGTTATGCAAGTCGGAAGGTTAGAAATATGAGTAGAATTAGATGAACAACTAATTCTTAGAAATGGATGCTTTAATTTATATAATCCCTCTAATATGTAATTCGCATTATGCATATGGTTTTGGACCTACTGATGGGTGCAATGAGTGTGCAGGAAAATTAGCCGAGACAAATCAACGAAAAAGCGGAGCTAAACTACTTATTTGTTTTGTGCTAACCTTATATTGTAATTCTTTAAAGGTTGTAAATTGATCTTGCTATCCTCCTAACTTTTAAATTGTTCCTAATAAGCCTTTAAAGGCTTAGCAACATTAAATTTAAGCACCCCTATGGATAAGGGTATGGGTGGGGGTACTTTCCAACCCTCTAGCCTCCTAGGTTGACTCTTAAGGTCTCTTAAAAACCCTATTATAGGCTGATTTCGAAAATGGGTTGTCCTTTACTTGGGTTAGTAAAACCAACCTCCATCTTGAGTTACTTGAATCCTATTGGAGTTAAGGACCATACTTAGAGGCCTTTTTGGGGGAACTTTAGTTTCTTGGTCACCCAATCCTCTAGTTTTGGAGAAAGACTTGAAGATTGAAGGAAGAAAAGGGAAGCTCTTCTCAAACCACCATTGCCATAACTCTTTTATGAAGGTAGGAGTTCTACACTCCATGAATGGTTCTTTGCGTGTGTTCATATTTTGAATCTTGTTGCATCATGTGGAGACATTGTGTAGATATGCATTCCTTTCTTTTGTGTTGAGGGTGGTATTGGGAGGGATTTTATCTTGTTCTTGATGTTATTCATATGCCTTCTTGGTGTGTTGATTGTTTTTTTTTTAGAGTTTTCATGGGGATGTATTTGGCAACACTCACCCTTGGATAGGGAAGAAGTGGCCATGCTTGGGGAAAGGGCATCAGTTGGACCTTAATAGTGTAGAGTCTCCTCTCATGGAGAGAAGAGGGAGAAAGGGTAGGGTGTATGGGCCCCTACTTGTCATCCCATACCTTGTTGTTATTGAGAATTCTTGAATGTGAAAAAGAATGAAAATCCTTGTGGATATAGCCCCGAAAGGGCCTTGAGAAAGAATGAAAATTCTTGAAGTTTTAAGCCCCGAAAGGGCTAAGTGAAGGTATGGTGATTGACTTCTCCTATTGAGAAAATCCACCTTTCCCCTATATTGGTTCATTGTTGGACTTATTGTGCAACCGGGTGGGAATGTATGTTCATGTTTTTCTTATCTCCTTGTGTTGTTATCTCCATGTTGGTTCTTGTCTCTTTCATGTTTTTCCTTGAAGCAATGCACACATTTGATAAAAGCTCTCTTGTGGAATCCTTGAAGAAATCTCATTGAATTGTAATATTTTGTAAGTTGTAATTGATTTTGATGTAGTGGCAAAGACATCGGGTTTTCTTACTGGTTCTTTCCCGATGGAGCCTTGAACCAGGATGAATAATAGAGAAAAGAAAAGATTATGAAATTTTCCTTGCAATGCTCTCATTAGGTTCCAATTTTTTTTTTTTTTTTTTTTTTGGCATATGTATGTGAGAATTTAGAATGATAGATAATGTTTTGAATTGGGAAATTTTAAGTTTCAATTATGATAGTGAAAGACAATTGATGTTTTGAAGTTTTCAATTCGATGTTTGAATATTGGCATGTAATGATAATTCTACATGGTGATCACCAAGTTATCACACTCATTGTTATGCTCCACTAGTAATGCAATTGAAATTGAAATAATTATTCATCACCTTTTGAATTCTGAATATAGAATCAAAATCCCTTGTTAAGGTTCACCAAGAATAAAAATTAATTTTGATTAGGGGGATTATAATCCTTTGCATGCTTGTGTGCCAAATGGCTTAGAGAAATGTAACTCCAATTTGCCCTAGAAATGTTAACTCATCTTGGTTATATATAAAAAAAAGTGCACCTCTAGGCCTAAAGGACCTCTCTGGAAAATGTATGGGAAGTTTTTTTTTCCCCTTGTCACAGAGAATATTCTCTGAGTTATTCTTCTTGAATTGTAATTAAAGAAAAATAAAATTGTTGATTCAATAAACAACATAACTTAAACTAATTCAAATAAAAAGTATTAGTATATATGTTAATGCTTTTAAAATTTCACATCTCAACTATAAAATTTTTGGCATTAAACTCTATGTGGCTTAGACATATGGACAAGGTACAGGTCCAATCACATTATAAATTTTTTTTTTAAAAATGAAAAAAAATATAAATCGAAATCCCCATCCACCTGCCAACAGTACAGGGGTCGAATCATGTAATGAGGAGGGCAAGAAAATTATTAAAATATTACTTTGAACTCGCCATACTATTCTCTCCAAACCCCATGCGTTGACTTGTATTGAAGGGGGCGGGGCATAAAGTTTGGTTTCAAAAAAAACTAATCAACCAAACCTGCGGCTAAGCCTTTACTCCCCTCTCCACTCGTAGGTTCTGCGTGAGCAGTCCCCTCGCAAGGACAGGGGACGGACCTGCCATGTGCAGGCCTTGGGTAGCGCATGGGCAGGCCCACTAGGCATAGGGTGGGGGTAGGTATAGGGTAGGATAGTGGGTATGGGGTAATGTGATGGATAGTCATGATGTTAGAGTTTTTTTTGGGGTTTTTTGAAGGTTAGTGTAATAAGTTTAGGTTAGTAAGTTAGTATGGGAATCTTCAAGTTATGATAGTTTTTGATTTAGTTATTATTTAAATTAGTAGTAGTTTAGTTTAGTAGAATTATATTATAATGTTAGCATTGGATTTAGATATGTTAGAAGTTAGTGTTGTAATTAGTAATTAATCTAGTTAAATCCTATTTTAGTTAATGTTTATCTTTAAGATAGTTTGAATTTGTTTTAAATTTAGTTAGTTAGATTAGTATTATTATAATTATAATTTGATTTAACTTTGATATATCTTTAGTACTAAATTATGTTAGTTTAAAATTTAATTGTAAGCTAATTTGTTTTAGTAGTCAAGGTTTGCTCGAGTTAATATTTATGTTTAGTTAGTTGAGATGTATGTTAATTTAAAATTAGGATTAGTTGTTATTATTGTTAAGAAATGATATTAATGTTAAATTAGTTTATTTTAAAAGTTTTAATTTGGAATTTAGAATATCTTAATTAGAATAATTTTGATGTTTTATTAATTAGTTAAAAACTATGGTGAGCTTGTTAGATTGATTTTTTTTTTTATGTGGACCCTATTAATGTTGAACTTAAATCTTGCAATAGTTATTTAGAGTTTAGATTTAACTTATAGGATTATTGAATTAATTCTAGTCTTCAATTTTAAACCGTATAGGATAGATTAATGAATGAAATTGTTATAGGTGGGTTTGGGGAGAACTGTAAAATTCAAATGTAGATAGTATCATCGACAATAATGTTATCTCTATGGTATGCACTTCAGGCTAGTTAGATTTTGATGAATGTAGTAAGCGTAGTTAGTATAGTTAAATTTTATTGACCTACTTGAGTTTTCAGAGCCACTTAATGTTAAATGAATTCGTCGTCTAAATTAAATAAATTAAGTTACTAAGAAACTTAAGTTCATCCAACATCTATTTTATGTTATGAATCTAATCTAGTTGTCACTCCTCTAAAATTATTTGAACTTGCTTCTATCTTCTAGTACCCTGCAATCTTTTTTTGAATTTCAAACTACTTGATCAGTTAGTTCAATTATAGTTAACCATTTGAACCCTTGTCGACCTTATTATCTTAATCAAAAAAATTGTGTGTGTTTTGTCCTTATATTTTGGGCATGACAGTAGCTTAGGCATCTATAGGAAAGCCATAGAAAAAATTGAAGTATAAGTCAAATTCAACACGTAGTGAGAGTTCCTCCAAGCCTTCTCCCAAATTAAATGCTTGAAAGCCCTCTCATAAGGGTAATTCTTCTAAGTCTGGTGAGTCTTCCTCCAAGACAAAGTACATAGGTGAACCTTGCAATTTTTGTAGCAAGGAAGGACATCTAGTTTATAGGTGTTGGAAATGTCTTGAGGCATTATAGGAGGCCATGTAGCATTCCAATATTGCTTCTCTGAAGCATTCATCTCCACCTATAAGGAAAGGACATGCTCTTTCTACACAAGCATTGTCTTCTAAAGATTCTTGGATTCTTGATTCTTGAGCTTCCCATCATAGGATACATTAACCTATTTGGTTACCTCACTTTCTGAGAGTGTTACTATATAGATTATAGTTGGTGATTCTTCTTAGCTTTCAATCACAGGTTTAGGAACTACCTCTTTAGAAGGTGGTTCACTCTAGGATGTTCTCTTGGTTTTGTCCATTCCTATGAACCTCCTTTCTATCTTTCAAATTTGTCATTCAGACTCTTGAAAGATAGGTGAGAACTGGATTGATTATTTCTTGCCTCCAAGTCTTCATTTTCCTTGTTACTCTATTCCAAAACTTCACATAGCCTGATTGATTGGATTTCTTGTTCTCTTTTAAGCTTTCTTACTTCTTCTTGTAGAGAGCCATTCTTTGCTAGGAGTTCCTTGATTGCCTCATTAGCTTCATCTGAACTGCTTGATGGTAAAAGGTCTTCAATGTTTTCTTCAACATATTGATGGTCATTCATTTGTCTTGCAAGTTCCTTCCTTCTTTTCAAGGATTGGGAAAGATGCTCATTTTCTTCTTTGAGTTGAGCCATAGCCATTTCTAGATCTAGCTTTTCATTTTCAATAGTTTTGTCAAGTTTGAATATCTCCATTTTCCTTGATCTTTGCTCAAGCTATCAAATTTTATCCTAAGAACCACAAAACTCTGATACCAATTCTTGGAAATATTCAAGATATGGCAGGTTATTGAGAGGGGAGGGGTGACTCAATAACTTCAAAATTTTAAAACAATTCATACATAAGGCTCCTTGTTATCATTATAAAATCACATCAACCACTGAGCTTATCCACAGTCAAGACCTGACATTAAAGGAACCTTGAATTCATCATATGATGTTTTAGCAATCTTAGCATACATGAGACTTTATTGAAGAGAGGATAAGATATTTTGGTATTTTGTTCTACTGTTTGGTGGGTCATAAAACACACATCAATAGAAACTAGTGCTAGAAGGAGGGTCTTGACTAAAAGATTTTATAGCAATTTCACATACTAGAGAAAATTAATTCATCCTCACCTAAGGTACACCAAAGATGCTTGAAATTCACCCTAGGAGTGCATGAACTACAAGAGTTGAGTTTTGATCCAAAGCCTAGGCGAGGAAATACAGAAGCATCTACAGGTCAGAATTTGCCAAGTGTAGCCGATCTCAAAAGGATATTCCAAACTCCACCACCTCAACATCAAGCACAAGGATCAAGCCAAGGAGGAGTTCCACCAGGAGCAAGAGTTGAACTATTGCAAATAATGGAGGGCAAATTTAGATGTTTGGGAAATACTGAAAAAGCTATGGAAATGATAGCTTCCTTCAAGTTTGCAAATGTTAATTTTTGCTCTCAAAAGGCATATTTCTCAGGAGCAAGCCAACTGGGAGTAACTACAAGGCATTCTTGAAGAGCTTGGTGACACACAATAGAAGGCCCTTCAGCTATGAAAATATGCTCATAATGTCATGCAAAAGCCTACAAAAAATTTGGTAGATTAGTAAAGACCTAATGGTCTTCACAGATGTGCTTGATATAAATAGACCAATTAGAAACAACTTATATTGATTATAGATAGGAATTAATTAGCTACAATAACATCTTATAATTACCTCTCACTTTCCTCAATCTATCTTTCCCAATCAAGTACTCCCCTTCGAATTTGTTAATGGAGTTGGGATCCCAAATGTGATCAACATGAATCTTTGATGTAAAAATGGGAAGATATTCACTAATGTTATACCCCTCAACCATGGAACCCTTAGGACATGCTCTTTGTCAAACTAGGCCCTTCAAACATTTCAACTACCTCTCAACCATCCACATTGACCTAGTTGGTATAGGTCAACACAATTTAATCTCCTCAACTAGATGTATGAGGTAGTGTTCTTATACATTGAAAAGAGTTAAAGGTAGACACTTTTGCATCTCACACAAAAGATGAGGAATTTTTATCTTCCGTTGCTTTATGTCCTTTTATCAACTTTTTTAGATGACAACCACCTAGGAGATATTCATCATGCAAAAACATATTAATAAGACTAATAAAACTTCTACCTCATGTATTTTCCAAGATCATATATAACATGTTTGACAATCATGTTGTCAAAGTTGTGTTGGAGAGATAGAGGTAGAACGTATCATAGAAATAATCTCTAAAATAATAATACTAATCATCAAACATAAATTGGCCTAAAAGAGTTTGGCAATGATATCAGGAATGTAACTAGAAAATGTAGACTAGGGGCAGGCACTACATCCACCCCCGCTTAAATGCATGTAATTTATTTCAGTTATGTGTTGATAAGGATTTAAAAGGATAAAAACTAGTTACTTCTGATTCACCCCCACTCTTAGAAGTACTCTTCCCATTTGAACATTCCAAAAATTGGTAATATAGCATTGGTTCTCACAAGAAGAAGCCTAACAACTTGGAGAGAAAGGTCTAAAGATGGAAGTGTATTATGAAAGTATTCAGTTAATATTTCTGCTATTTCTATTGGATTTTCAGTTTTCCCCCCCTCTAAATTCCTAATTTTGGTTATGTTGATATAATTCCTATTGTTAATTGTGCTGTTGTGGAAAAATTTTGTATTACGATCTCCTTCTAGGAGCCATTTTTCTCTAGATTTCTGCCTCCAGAACGTTTCTTCTTTTGCTAGAATTTCTTTATGTCTTAAAAGATATTCTTTTTCTAATTGATATGATTCATTATTCATTCCTTTCGAAATAATTTTTTAATTTAATTTGCTCATTTTATCTTCAATGTCTAATTTTTCTTTAAATATATTTTTTAAAAATTGATTGTTCCAATTTAGAATCTTATGTTTTAAGTTTTTAAGCTTAGAGACTAGGCAAAACATTTTAGATCCTTCAAACTGATCCTCCTTCCACCAATTTTTGGTCTGCTCCATAAAGCTTTTGTTTAAAAACCACATTTTCGCACATTTGAAAGGATTTCTACTAGGTTTATTCTATTCCTTGATTTCCATTTTTACTAGAAAATGATCTGACCCTGCCATAGGTAATATTTTTTATGTTATCGAATCTTCCATATTTAATTCACCTTTTAGAAGAAATATATCTAATCTTTCGGCAATATAATAGAATCCTTTCCTACAGTTATTCCAAGTATAAATTCCTTTCTTGGTTTTGACGTCCAAGAGAGAGTCCCTCTTGATCCAACTTTTAAATCCTTCCATGGCTTTATTATTCTGGCTCATCCCTCCTTGTTTTTCTTCTTTACTTGAGATTGCATTGAAATCTCCCCCTATAATGGCTAGTTCCTTTGGCATTGAATTGAGGAAAGAGCTAATCTCGTTCCAGACTATCTGTTTATCATCTGTAGAAGTCGATCCATATACATTGATAATTACTATTTGCAGGTATGATTTTGTGCTAATAGCTCTCATTCCCATCTAGTTTGCTTGAAGAGAGAGTAATTCCATATTAGCTTGTTGGGGGTTCCAAATTATTCCTATTCCTCCTAAGGCTCCTTGAGACTGTTGGAATACTAATGTCCATTTTCCCAATTTCTGACTCATTCTTAATCCTTCTTCTTTGCTGAGTTTAGTTTCTTGTAATAGTAAGATGTCTGAGTCAAAAAAGTTGAGGTTACACTTTAATAAGCATTTTTTTCTAGGGGCATTAAGACCCCTAGCATTCCAAGTTGTTATCTTCATTGCTCCTCGAGAAGGAACTTCCCCTTCCCATTGTTCAGTATGTCAGAGATCTTTGTTTGGTCCTTAACCTGCCCTACTGCCTCTCTAAGTTCTTTAAGTGATTTCCTTCCACATTTCTATTTAGATTTTCCACAAATTGGTTTTTTCAATCCTTCTTGATTCATTGCAATACCTAATTTGTCAAGATTTTGTTCATCCCATACATTCTCTGCTATTAAAGACCTCCCCTTCCTGTAAATCCTCTGAGATTATTTCTGTGATTAACCACTTACTAATTTGTGGATTCTCTCCTGTTTCTATTTGGGTGCACTTTAATTCCTCCTCATTATAGCCATCTATATTGACGAGACTCTGTTGTTCTTCGTTTCCCCACAAGGATTCTATATCTTCTGAACATGGATTTACTTTTGTGACTGAACCATTGTCCTCTCTATCTAAAGCAAACATGTCTTTCCCATTACTAGGGGTTTTCCAAAATTTATAACTTTTTCCTTTTCCTTTCTTTCTAATGGTTATATTGCTCCACTGTGTTGAATCTGCTGGCGAAATGTTCACTTCTTGCATACTATCATTGTTTGGATTAACCATTTCTTGCCGTGTTTCTAAAACTTGTTCCATCTTTTTGTCCTTTGCTCTTTTATTTTAAGTTCAATCGATCCAATGTGAATCGATTTTGCCTTCATCTTAGTTTCTTGCATCCGATTTGCACTTGTTTCTAATATACCTTCTGATCTGGAAGCTTGAATCTCTTTTCCTTTATGTTTCTTATGTGACTCTTCTACTAATAGACTCTGATCAATTAGGTCGTTCTGTATCAGCATAATTTCATGATAAAGCTGATTTAATTTAACTATATTTGATTCCATTTCTTCAATATTCTCTTTTTCTCTCTAACAGTCCCTGCAATTCTTGATTTTGTTGAGTGAGTGCTAGTAGCTGATCTGCTCTTCTACTTCTGTCTCCCTCGATTTATCCCCATTTTCTTCAATTGTTACTACTACAATTTTACTATCCAAGGGTCTTAGATCTGAAGATTTTCCTCTTTCTTGTGAGACTAGATTTGTTGCAGTATCTACTTCCTTGCTTCTTGCCTTCTTGCCTGTATTTCTTTTGGTTTTTAATTGTTCTTTAATGTTATTGATAGTTTGAGATTTGGCAAAGTTAACATCTAAAAATTTATGTATTTCTCCTGTGTATTCTTTAAAAGTTAATTTATACATCGAACGATTTGTAATAATCTTTCTGTTTATAGTTTGATTTTGATCAGATTTAACCAAAACCCTAATCCTATTTTCTTTATTAGGGTTATCTTCAAATATAATTAAATTTCCTAATGAATTGCCAATTTTTTTAATGGTGGTTTCTTCCATTAATTCTGATGAGATTTCTTTACATTCCATCCATTTAATCACTTCCAAGCTTTCAATGTGATTTTTATTGAAGTTAGGTTGCCATTTTAGAAGTTTAATATGATGGCCTTTGTAAAATAGTCTTTCAAATTTCAAAATTTCTTCCTTGTCCTATTTAGTTCTACATAAAATAAACCAAAGCTTATTTGCAAAAGAGTTAAGGGTACTTACCTTGTCGCCCCATATCATGGAAATGATGCGCACCAGCTTGGATCTCTTCCTTGACAGACCATTCCAATATATGTAGATGCCTTTATCCTCGCAATCCTTCCATCTTTTTCATTATAAGGATTGCTTATAATAATTTCTTCATCAGAGGTATGCCGCTCGGTGGGTATTTGTTTAGGGCCAGCTTGAATCCTTCCTTTGCGTGTTGATTGATCTATTTTTCGGTGTGAAGGTATGTATACTAATTTCCTTCCGTCCATATAGATGATTTTCTTATCTCTCTCATTGGGTTGCTTTGCTGGAGCCTTCCAATTTATGTGACAATTTCCTGTTCGTTTTCCAATAGGGATTGCATTAACTTTTGATATCCTATGGGGCTGTTTTGGGACCTTTGTTTGGTGGGGATTCTCCTTTGGTTTTGAGCTAGGGTTAGACTTGAATTTTGCCACAGAATTGATTAGATGGTGGTACAATTTTTGATTTGGAATTTTTCCTTTCCCGATATCTAGTTCTTGCTGAATACAGGTCCGATTTTTTTGACTTCGCACTGTTTGCCAACCATCTTTTGTTTTGTGAGATTGATTTTCGTAGATTTCTAAGATTCGATTGGAATGGAGTTGCACAAATAATTCAAAGCTATTATTAATTTCCTTGTTGGTTATTCTTTTCCCTGGTTTTGATTGCGAGAGGACTTCAAATTGATTATTGGTTGCCAAAGAGGGTTGTGGAGAAGTCTTCTACTGGTGCGCGACCAATTTCATGAAGGGGCGACTGAGTTTGGAGTATGAATTTGCTTTTTTCATCATAATGTCAGAGCAGAGCTAATGGTTTCATAATTAATAATTATTTGCATTAATTTAAATTAATCTTAATTAAGTAAAAATGTTACGATTATTAAATCAAGTTATCATTGTCAAGCAATTAATGATTGATGAATGATAATTGATTACAATTTACAAATTATAATTTTATATTTCTAAAAATTCGATGCTTCATTAATTTTACATGTTTAATTTTATTCATCCAAATCATGGATTTTGGAAATTGTCAAAAACTTCAAATAAATCGTATGTTTGCAACTGGTTACTACACTTTGTGATTTAAGTTTTAGTTTGCATTGTGCAATAATAAGATAAGTTATAATTTAAATAATTAGTATTAGTTATATGAAAGGTTTAATGATTCACAATTTGATTTGGACCGTTCAATGAACGATATATCAATGACCGTAACTCTATTTTTGGCCAAATTTTAAAAGATTTAAGTTAAATTTCATTTCTACTTGAAATCGAGACACATATAGTCAAAGATTCTTTCTTATAAGTTATAGTTATGTCCGAGTCCCGACTGTTGATTAAAAAAATATTGATGACCTAAGATGAATTTCGAGTAAATTTTGGGAATGCTATCATTGTTGTCAAGAAACATCTGAAATTGTTACACGTGTCTGTGAGAATATTCCACTACCCAAAATCAGGACACATGTAGTCCAAGATACTCTCTTATAACTTATGTCTGAGTCCCAACCATTGATTAAAAGAAAGATAGATGGCTCGAGATGAATTTTATATTGATTTGGGGAATGTTTTCCCATGTGCCTAGATTCATCTATAATCGTGACACGTGTCCAATCATTGCAAAGCTTGATTAAGTGTTAGGACTCAGTCAATAATAATTAAGTTTAGTCTTTTAAGAAAATTATTAGTTAATCCCTACTGTTAAGTAAAAGACAGATCAACAACCCAAGATGAATTTTGGGTAAATTTTGGGAATGTTATCACTCTTGTCAAGAAACATCCAGAATCGTGACACGTGTCCTTGACAAGTCTCATGATTTTAAATGACTATTGACAACAACAATAACATTCCACAAAAAGGTTGGGAAAGATTTCCACAGCAACGATAAATCTCCTGGCCCAGATGGATTTCCTATGTTCTTTTTTTAGAAAGAGTGGAATCTGGTTGGGAAAGATGTTTGTTGTGCTGTCAAAGAATTCTTTGGAGCTAAAAGAATGTTAAAAGAGATTAATTCTACCTTTCTCTACCTGATTCCTAAAAAGGTGGGTGTTGATTCCTTAGACCAATTTAGGCCTATAAGTTTATGCAATTCTTTCTATAAGATCATTTCTAAGGTCCTCACTTCTAGGCTGCTCTTGGTGCTTCCGAAAATAATTGCTGAACAATAGAATGACTTTGTTCTAGGTAGACAAATTATGAACTGTCATAGCTATGCATGAGAATATTCACTCTTTATTTTGTTCTAACAATTAGGGGTTCATTATGAAAGTTGATATTGCTAAAGCCTATGATAGAGTGGAGTGGGCTTTCCTTGAAAAGGTATTATTGGCTTTTGGTTTTAATAATAATGTTGTGCAGATTGTTCTTCAACTCATCTCTACCTCTTTGATTGTTGTTTTGGTTAATGGGTGTTCCTCTGCTTTCTTTAATCCCTCTAGAGGTCTGAGATAGGGAGACCCTTTATCTCCTATTCTTTTCACCATTATGGTTGATTGTTTGGGTAGTTATATTGGGAAATTGGTTCGAGATGGTGATATTAAAGGCTTGCAACCCTCTTCTCAACCCCTTATATGCTCCCATGGTTAGTTTGTTGATGATACTATTTTTATGGGCCAGGCTGATGTTAGGGAAGCTAGAAATTTGAAAAAAGCTCTAAGCCTCTACTCCTCAGCCTTAAGACAGTTGATTAACTGGAATAAAAGTTCTTTGTTCTTTATGAACACCCCAGTGTCTAGAAAAACCAAAATTGCTAAAATCCTGGGGTGCTCCATAAGATCCTTTCCTTGTACTTACCTAGGCCTCCCCTTGGGGTTTAATGCACTTGATTCCTTTTGGGAAGATATTATCAAAAAGTTTTCTAAGAAACTTGCTGGATGGAAGGGAAACCTATTGAGCCAAGCTAGAAAAGTCACTCTTTTGAAAGCTTGCCTTCAAAGTATACCTACTTATGCTTTGAGCCTTTTCAAAATTCCCTCTAAATATGTTGAATCCCTTGACAAAATCCAAAGGAACTTTCTTTGGTCTAGTACTGAAGAGAAGAAGAAAATGGCTCTAATTGCTTGGGACCAAATTTGTAAACCAATTAGAGATGGAGGCTTGGGATTGAGGACTACCTAAAGTATGAACAAGGCTCTACTTGCTAAGCAAGGATGGTGATTGTACCATGATGATAAGGAGTGGAGCTCTATATGGAAACATAAACATTTGTATAATGCCCCTTCTCTTTCTGATTTCTTCTTGTATCCCAGTGTTATTTCCCCTTCTGCTATCTGGGGGGCTATGCAAGGTGCAAAGAATATCTTAAGTGAAGGGTGCTCATGGAAAGCTAGAAATGGGCAAAAGATCTAATTTTGGGAAGATTCCTAGATTTTGGACCATATGCTAATAGAAGATTTTGAGGATAGGACCTACATTGATCAATGCAAGCAGTTATATGGTATTCATGTGGATAATTATTTGGCCAATAATTACTGGGTTAGTCTTACTAACATTAGCCAAGACTTCAATAATATCCAAATAATGTTGAATGCTTATTGCTTATATCCCTATAAGGAGGACCAAAAGTTATGGAGGGATGATGCTAATGGGAGTTTCAAAGTCTCCTCTATATTTAGATCTAAAGAAAAAGGACCTGGCCCGTTATGGTCTAAAGCTTGGATTAAAGGTCTAACTCCCAAAATCAATATTTTTTATTGGATTCTATTGCAGAATAAAATTCTGACCTAGGACAACTTGCAAAAAAGAGGGATAAATGTGGTCAACCATTGTTGTCTATGCAAGAAAGACTTGGAGAACAAGGATCACTTGTTTTTAAATTGCAATTATAGCTAAAATGTGTGGAACTACATCCTCATCTTTTGGAATATTGCTTGGGTTCATCACAAAAAAATTGAGTATTATTTTCAGAGCTGAACTTGTTCGACTAAGGATAGTAATGTGGATTATCTATGGAAAATCACCATTCCTCACTTGTGGTGGGGAATTTGGAAAGAAAGAAAAAATAGAATTTTTAGAGAGAAATAATTTCTTGAATGGGTTCTAGGTCTCAAAGCAATAAAGGAAAATTTCAAATCTCAGAAAACTGTACCTGATGGTTTCTTGATTGACAATCCTATGCATAATACAGGACCCAAAAAGAAGGTGGAGGATCAAAGATCAAGCGTTAAATGGAAGGCTCCTCCAAGGGGATGGATTAAGGGGAATTTTGATGAGGTTGCTAAGGCAATCTTGGAAAAGCAGGGTGTGGAGGAATTATAAGGGATCATACAGGTAACACAATTGATGCTATTGCAAATCCTATTGGCATATCAACTTGTCATAGAGCTGAAGCCACTGTTGCCCTTTATACCATGAGACTGGCTGTGGAAACTGGAAGTAGGAACCTTTGGATGGAAGGTGATTCCCTAAACATCATAAATATGCTCAATGACAAAACCCCAAGTACATGGACTATAGAGGATAGTATAATGGAAATTAAAGCCCTAACGACTAATTTTGAAAGAAGTCACTCTTTTACCTCTTATCGGGAAGGTAATGTCATTGCCGATTGGCTTGCTAACAGGGTTGTGCAAGGGGATAGAACACTGTGGTGGCACAATGACCTCAGGAATAACATGGATTTAAAATCGCTCATTAAGTATGATGGTACGTATGCGATAAAGGGAAAGATCCTCCAAGATTAGTAATTTAATGATAATTGAAGAGGGTCTATGGAGGGATGTATTACTATCCCTAGGATGTACTTCATTACTATTATTATCTAGACATGGCATGAAGGAAGATTAATGAAATCCTTGTTAACTTTTGAGAGTATTTTGGCTCACTTCATTTTGTCTCTTGTTCTGGGTTTAGCTACTCTGTTCGTTCTCAAAGACACACATTGTTTGAAAATAGGGGGAGAGCCGAGGAAAAAGAGACCAAAAGTTGCAAAAATTAGAAGGAAAAAGCTGATTTCTGGCAGATTCTTGAGAAAGGAAATGTGACTCCTTACCTAGAGCGATTGCATGGCTTCAAACCACATGTTATTGAAGCTTTCTTTAAGAACTCGTTTGAGGACAAGGTAACTTTGAATGGTGTCACAATTCATCTCATAGAGGACTTCATTATTGAAGTGACTGGTCTCCTAAAGGAGGGACTGAAATATAGCAAGGAAACGACCATCTCTAATGCCGCCTTCAAGAAGTTTTCAAAAACTGAGCAGGAAGAGTGAAAGTTGGAGAAGAATGGGGACTTCTACGAGCTTAACCAGATAAAGGTAATATGGAGGGATGTGTTATCTTGTCTTCATGAATATTTTATTTTATATGGAAGATCCAAAAGATTCCACAAGTTCCATTTTGTTTTTCTGAACCATTTCCAATGTAAAGATAGGATTTTTTTTCCTTTCTACCTAAAGTTTTTGTTATTACAAAGCCTCCAAGCCCATAGGAAGAAAGACTCTCACCCTGTCCTTCATGAAGGCCTCATTCTCTTAATTGAGAATTACTGCAAGACAAAGGTGAATGTTGTTTCCCCTATTTTAGAAAAGAAAAGGGGGTTGGCGAGTGAATCCCAATCTAGAAAGAGCAAAGGGGATGATGGATAGAGTGTGAAGAAGAAATTAGTGATCAAGGATTCTCCCCCAAAAAATGTCGAGGATATTACTGAGTCCTCTAATAAAGATGAAGATAAAAATGTAGAGACAGAAGGAAGATATAGAGATGGGGGATATTAGTTCTAATTTAGAGGGTTATCTTGGTGGTAAAAATGAGACCGGGAAGAATGATGTGGAGGAAAGTCTGGAAAAAGATGAAGGGTCAGGTAATACTAGTAATGAAGATAACCAGGGTGGTGAAACCCAGAGATTTGGAGAGGAGAATATGGAGGAGGAGATGGGAAGGGAGAAAGGTTTAAGTAAAGAGGATGAGAAGGGCACAGAGATCCCTAGGGACAAGGATGAGGATGACCCAAGTTTGGGGATTTCACTCTCCTTCCTTAATACAGAAAGGATTAAAGCTGACTCCTCTCTCCATGGAGATCCCCAAACTTACAATGAGATTACAAAACTTAAGAAAAAATTGGGTAAAGTGCAGAAGGATCAGGAGAATGACTGGGCCAAACTTGTGCTTCTAGAAACTCAGGTGGGAAATATACATGAAAAACTAAAGGAATATGAACAAGGTCTTCGACATATGATCAAGGAAAGTGGCAATACTTCTAGTTTGTGTGCGGCTGCAACAAGTTTGGGGAAGAAGACCAATGAGGATATTATGTCACTTGGAGGACCAAGTAAAAGGACTAGGTTGAGCTCGTGAAAGAAGGCTGCTGAAGTTACTGCTGGTACTGGCTTTTCCCCTGCTGATACTACTCTTAGTATAGCTGATGTGGGGAAGGAGGCTGCCAAGATGATTAAAGAACTACAGTAGTGGTTTGGTTTTTTTTGTTTTTGGTTTTAGTTTTCTATTTGATAAGCTTTGTTAAACTTGTAGGTTCCAGGTCCTTGTAAAACCTAGTTACATTTTCTGGATACATTCTGTTCTTTCAGGTCCCTGTAAAACTTGAATTTGTGTTTGTTTTTTGGTCTTAGGATCTTGTTTCCTGGTTATGCTATGTTTGAACATCTTTTTTACTGTTGTTAGGGGTTTTGGCTCCCCTCAAAACCTATTTTTACCTTAATCTAAAATGATAACATTCCACAAATTGACTCGAAAATCACATCGATTATTAAGTTCAATTTTTGTTATTTAATTTATTTAAAATAAACAAAATTCAAAATTCAAATGTATATTAATGTAATTAATTTTTTACGTTTTTATTATTATAATTATGTACATTATTGAGTCTTGATGTCATTTACATGTATATTGTATATGGTATTAGTAAAGTAGTTAAAACCATTAATTACTTAATACTTACATTTTAACTTCTAACAATTAACCTTTGATGTTTTTAGACTATTAAGTTCAAAGTTCTCGAGAGTCTGATACTATAGGGTTTTCAAATTTCAATTTTTTGAAGACTAATTGAATTGCATTTTTTGTTCTAAAGATTGAAAGTCTAAAACTTGAGCATCACAAGACAACACCAATTATCTGAGTATTTTTTAGCACTAGTATTATCAAATCTCAATTCTCAATTTTGGGTATTTAAATTTTTTAAATTGTTTTTGCAGTGCAATTTGCAGCAATAGAAATCCTGATTCTTATTGTCTTATCACTTTGCAATTTTTTAAAATAGGGCTTGAAGAAGAATTTTGTGTAATAACTAGTAGTAGACATGGGCAAAAAAAAGTCAAAAACCTTCAGTACAATTGCAAGCATAAAGGAAAAGAAAGACATTATAGAACTCAGACAAGTGTTACGAACCCCAGGTATCATCAATGAATGTCATAATATTTTTGATCCTGTTATCCATGGAGATTTGGGAATCATGGGAATCAGACATTCATTGTTTAATAAGTGGAAAGATCCACAAAAGGGGAGAAATTGTTATAGATATAACAAAAATATTTGTGCACATACAAAAAAACTAGCTACTTTAGTTATTGGATTAGCAAACCTTGTTGTACCCGAAGTATTCCCTTGCCCTGAAATTGTAATGCTATGCGCTCAAAATTATGATGAAAATAGAAAGACATTTGTAAACCAAAATACTCAAGAGGAAATTTTATCCATAATTGAGAGTGAATTTTTCACTGTGTTAGACCTTGGGCTAGGGTTTAAACCAAAAAACTTTAACAAGCACATTGACTTGATAAAATTGCATAGGCTTATGACAAGCTGGATAGAGTTTTTCAAGATTCATATATTAAGGGTTTAATAAACTCAAAGTCATCTACTGATCATACTAGTGTTACTGTTACACTAGACATAGATCATAAGCCTCTTTATTAGTATGATATTTTTGTGCCATGTGTTCAAAATATTATTTCTTTGTTATTATTTTGTTGGAGATTGGATAGTAACAAGGAAGTGGGGGCCAGTGTTCTTGAAATAATTTATAATATCCATTGTCGAGGTTAGTCAATTGAGAAGGTATAATTTTGTTTAGCACATTGTTGAATCTATGCAAGAACAATTACTAATGATTAAACAAAATACAACTACAAGCAATATGAATACATTTAGGTTCACAAGTTACTTGTGCTACCTTGTTTTAGCAAAACATCACCCAATATTTGAGACAGAGAAAAATAGGCTTGATATTGAGGTCTATAAGTTTGATGAGAAAAACCAAAAGAAATTAGAACTCCAAGTCCAATATATGAGTGGACACATACGATGAGGATGACTGCTAATAATAATAACTACAACCATTTTGTAGACTTCTTTTTGGCACCTATTTACCAAAAAATCATAGGCACTTCAATGCCTAGATTGTTTGTGTCTTGTAAAGATTGTGTTCAATTGGGAAGTCAAATTTAATTGGCTGACTGGTTCTTCATGGAAGACTACAATGTGTTAAGGTTTTACGGTTTAGCAGTGGAATCGTGCAAACTTCCAATGCATGTTACAGAAAGGGTTTTTGCACTAGAATATGTACAATAGATGGAGAGTGTAGATAAACGTTCCACTAGACAACAAAAGAAAATGATATTTCCTTGCCTTTTCACGATTAGAGGCCTCACATTTGAGAGAAAGGTTTTCAAAGTGGCAAGTTAATTGGTAAATTTTTTTGGCTTTGATTTTGTCAGTCATTGGAATTATGATCTAGTGAACATAATAAATACAAGAATTATTTCCAATGGGAACTCTGCAAGCAAATATCAACATCAAGAGATGCCATTGATAGAAAAGTTAAAAAACATGGATTCATGGGATGAGGTTAAGAAAGAGATCGAGAAACATGCAACAAAGAATAATATTTCAATGCGAGAATTGTCATCCCAAATTATGGCATTGCACATATCAAATTCACACAAATCAAAGCCTTTGACATACTTAAATTTCTACAAGAAAGAATCTCAACCTTCTAAGAGTTCTATGTTGAAAGCAATTAAAGAGGCATGCCAATCTGAATTATAGTGTCAAACCAAGATGACTGATTTTTGGAAAATGAGGCAAAATTTGGGTGAACCAAAGACCTTAGCAGGTTTTGAGGAAATTGAAGAGGATGATTTTTTCAACAATTATTGGAATAAAGAGCATCCAACTATACTATATGAATTGACACTTGTAGTGACAGTGATAGTCAAAGATAAAAGGACCTCAAGTCTAATGGAGACATTCAAGGTACTCAAGATTCCAGGTCAATCAGGGGCATGCATATTGTTAATCTTCAAATGAGTGATTCTATTAAAAAAGCATAGAATAAAGGGGTAACTATGTTACAAAAAATGGGTTATGTAGGTATAGGGCCCATTGGTGCAAGTGGTAAAGGGATTTGAAATCCAGTTGCAGTACTAGACCCACCCAAAAGTGGAAGTAAACCAATTATTGGACTCTCTAATGAGATTGAAGATGATCCATCTAGAAAGGGCAAAATACATTATACTTCTACTTCTAAAGGTCATCCCAACACAATATTTGTTAAATCTTCAAATCTAGTTGTAGTTGATCCCACTGGTATATGCACCGACACTAGCATGGATGAACCTTGTGCAAAAAAGTAAAAAGTTATGACAATTACAATGCAAGTAATGTCAATGGTTACTTCACCAATGTATACACTACTAGCTTCTGTACAAAACATTGAAAATAGTCCTAAAATGCCAAGAATGGGCCATCTTCAGTATGTTGGCAATCTTAAAAGTACAATTATAAGTGGAGTAAATGTAACTAAAGTTGGAGGAGCATACAACAATACAACTAATAATTCACCTTTCAAACACTCAATTGTGTCAGCAAACCCAGATTTTAGTTTAAAGGAGTTTGCATCAAAGTTTGATCAGACAAGCAAAAATAATAGGCAAATTATGAAGACTTTGAAAAGTGATGCAGTTGTTGAATGTCGGGGATCTACTAATAGTATATTTGCAACATATGATCCAAACATTGAAATGATGAACTTCATGGCTATTTTGCCCCTGGCTAGAGATAATAATCCACTAGAAAATGTAATAAATTGTAACAATGAACAAGTTACCACTCTTCAAATGGATTTTTCAAAAGTGAAAAATATTGACAAAATCAACATGTCAAAAGAGAGCAACAAAATGGTCTACTCTACACTTCTAAAAGAAGAGAGGGAAAACAAAAGGCTTATAAAGCAAATAGAAAAGTTATAAGCAGACCTTGATAATATGAAGGCCAAAGAGAAAGGAACAGATAATAGGTTCAAAGAATTGTAAAATAGGATAAAGAATTCTTCTTCTTTAGAGGCAATTGTCCAACAAGAAAAGATGAATGAGCAACTAAAAAATCTAACTAAAGAATTGGATGAGTGCAAAAAAAAGGATTTAGCATGAAAAATCCTCTACTACACAGCTGTTCAAGTCTATAGAGAGTAATGCATAGGTTAACAATAAATTGAAAACTGACCTGGGCTCTACTGTCAAGGAAAATAATAATTTGAAGATTGAATTGGAGAATAAATGGAAACATCACTCCTATACTGAAAATACAATCAATTTAAAGATGAAATTGTAGAGTGAAAAGAAAAAATAGGAGTCTAAGGCAAGGATAATTGATAATTTTTAGAAGGAATTGGGAAATGAGAAGAAAAAAGAGGAGTCTAGTGCAAGCACAATCCACAATTTGAAGAAGAAATTGGAGAATATGAAGAAAAAAGAGGAGTTAAATGCAAAGACAATCCTTGATTTGAAGAAGGAATTGGAGAATGTGAAGAAAATGAAGTCTAGTGCAACTGCAAATAGTAACATAATCCAAAATATGAAAAAAGAATTGGAGAATGTGAAGAAAAAAGAGGAGTCAACTGTAAAGAAAATCCTTGATTTGAAGAAGATGAAGAAAGAGGAGTCTACTCAAACACTCCATGATTTAAGAAGGAATTGGACAATGCAAGGAAAAAGGAGGAGTCCACTGTGAAGACAATCCATGATTTGAAAAGGGAACTCAAGGATGAGAAGAAGAAAGAGGTAACTATTGCAAAGACAATTGAAAGATTTGAAGAATAAATTGGAGGATGGAGGAAGAGAGCAACTAATTAGAAAGGGCAACTAGAGGAAATACATAAAAAGAGAGAAATAGAGATGTTTAAAATGAAGAAAAAGATGGAGAATGCAATTGCACAAAATATAATGACATCTTCCGAAGACCATCATGTCAAGGATACTATAATAAACACGGTTAAGCTTATCAAACAAAAAAAGTGGGAGAAACTAATGAAGAATAGTGATAGTTTGTTTAAATGGATTGACTTAAATAGCAATCTCAAAGGTATTTTTGAAAATGTGAAAAAAGATGTTGAGGGTAAAAGAGGTATCTTCGCTAATTCCTTTAAAAATCTTTCTATACAAATTTTGAATAAAGTACAGAGATCTAGTGACATGTATTTTGGAAAACCAAGGAATAAACAATTGCTTGGATGCCTAGAGGTTACAATTATTTAGCTACAACCTCAAAAAAAGAGAGCTTCCAAATGATGTAGAATGGAGCGCCTTAAAGAACATCATTAGAGCTGGGTCATCTTCTCAAAATGTTATTGTTAGTGTCAGCGACAGTCATAGCTTATAACACTAAGAAGTAACAACTTAGTAAGTGATAGTACTATAATTGTTTTGTTACTTATTGCTCTTTAATTTCAAAATTTGGATTTAATTTCAACTTTTTAAATGTTAATTACTATAGGAATCAAGAGCCAACATATCAGGATAGTTAGACAGCTAGGCATTGGCATACTATTACTATATAGAGCAAATGGAAAATTTTTCCCTACTCCTACTTGAAAAAATCATACAATTGGCAATGTGGAAATGTGATTGTACACACATAATGTAGTAATAATCTGACTATATTTAGAATTACAAACTGACCTACAACTATTGTTGCTCCCTTGTATCTATAAAACGAATTCAGGGTCATTTGACATTGAGTCATTTGCAAAGGGTTGTAACTGTTAAATGTATTATGTTACAGGCTGATTTATAATTATAAATTATAATACAATTTTTTAAAAAGAAAACTTATTTTGTTAAATGCATTATGTTACAATTTCTTAAAGAAACTAGAATCAATGAAAATTTAAAAATGCTAAAAACAAGAATGAATGAAAATCATAAGTTCAACATGTATTATTGAATTAAAACTAGAATCAATGAAAATCTCAACATGTGTAGACTCTAAAAGTAAAAACTAGTTTCAATGAAAATCCCAATATGTAAGATTGTAACTTCAACATGTTTAAATTTTTTTTTTAAGCATCTATAAAAGGACAGTGAATGAAGGCTATAACTTCTACAAACACAATTAATCAGTAGATAGAGTTTTAGACAATGGTAAGACCAGAGCACATAAATTATAAACTAGTAAGACCATAGCTACTAGTCTACTACTTGACTCATATAAAAGTAAGAACTTGAAGTTGAGAAGATGCTATATTTGCCACTCTACCCAGACCAACTCAACATCACTATCATTAGAACTTTTTATTTTATTTCATATAACATTTTATTTTTCGTTGTGTTTTCTTCAAATTCACTATTAGTATGCATGCCAAAGTCAACTTCATCTTCATTGCTTCCAATATCAAGACATGAACCACTGCCACCACTACTGCCACTGCCACCACCACTACCACCACCACTTGGGTTTGAAATGTTGGTCATCCCTCTTCTTTGACATTTGTTTATCCAAATGCTAAGAGCCCTATCATAAGGGAAACTATCTACCTTATACCTAGAATTATAAATCCTTAAACAATTATCCAAATTTTTCTCTAATTTGTTTTTAACCTTTGACTTCAAGAAGACAACCAGTTACTTGGTCATCCTTTGTTTCTCAACATCCATCCATCCATGAATGAGAAATAGTGTTCGAAGGCAACTATGAGCAAGAATGGATAGTTTTCCATGTTTAGCCCCAAAGTACTGAAAACTCTCTCATCCTCCACTAAACCCAATATCATTGTTAAACATAAATTAGTAAGCTTGAAATATTATGGTATCGACTCTCTCAATTGATTGCTCTAACCAAGGTTTTTTCAAAGCTTTGTTACCTCTCCCTCTTCATTTGGATTCTCCATAAGATCATATTGTTCCCTCATTATGTTTGTAAAAGAATATGATTGATCTCTTAGTCGAGATTCATCTAAAATTTCATTTATAGTTACTCCATTGATTACTTTAGTTTTTTAAAAAATGCTCAATCAAAGTCGTCATCCTTCTTTGAAAGTCACTTGGATAGTTTAGAGATTGATATTGAGGAAAACCAATAGACATTGCTTCAAGCAATTTCTTTGGAGGGAATCTAAATCTATTTTGTGACAAAATATTATAGAAAACTTTCTTGACAGAGTTAAGCATAGAGTCTTTAATCTTCTTAAAGTGTTCACTTGTAACATGTGAAAGTACCTTCTTTGATTCTGATTCTACTTCACTTCCTAATTTGTTGGGGTTGGACTTGGGGTCAACGTAGGCATAGTACTACATTGGTATGTCAACTCCACGTACCTTGGCACATACCTCATCATTTGCACCAATATGTAAAAAGTGTTATAAATAGATAATACTGAGGGGGGGAGGGTGAATTAGTATTTTCAAACTTTTTTCCCACAGCTAGATATTAATAATTACTTTTCCTCATGCATAAGAAAGTAAACCAATAATGTTGAACAGTATAAACAACCATACACAAAGAGAGCTCATAACACCGTATTTTGTTAACTAGGGAAACCCTGGCCAAGGGAAAACCCCAGTGGGAATGAAACCCACAAGATGATTCACTATATAAAGAATCTAGTTAAGGATATTGACCCTATTAGGAGTCTATGAAGAATGTATAGTGTCTCAAGTCCCTGTTAGGAGACTAGGCCTTGTTAGAAGCCTCGACCCTATTAGGAGTTGGTAGATCATATACAAATGTGTGCAAGAAGAGCTCACTTCCCTAACATGCAACTATACAGTTAAGTTCTTCAAAAGAATAAATATACATACAATACTGGATCACTTGCTATGCTTTATAGTTCTTCTGATTAGATATATCATATTTTTCTTCATACAAGCCTTCAATAGCTTGTAGACAATCTTTCCTCTAGTTCGCTCAATGTCATAAACAAGGAGTAACTACATGTATATCAACTTGCATCATATCTCGCATTATCATATCACATCACATCATATCACATCATATATGTACTAACTTCACAAATGAAGTTCTTTACTTATATCAAACATATTGATAGATCCTTCCTTAGTCAGCTCTCATATTATCCTTAGAGTCAACTCATCAAGAATTAATAATCAAAATAATTCTTTAAGTCATAAAACTCAATTTATTGACATGCTCTATTCTATACTGTGAAGTATCTACATTGATATTTTCTTCATAACCTGAGCTCGGTTATCTGTACATACATGTGCATTGGTATACATCATCAAGAAAATGTCATGCATCACTAGTCAATTGTGTAAGAGAATATTCTTTAGGAATATTTTGCTATCAATAGAAATCATGTTTTTGTATCATTGTCCAATACTTAGACAATTTTCCATTACAAATAATCATAACTAAACTGTAAAACATATGTTGCCATAAATGACAACCATGTATCTCATCTTATTTGACTGATTGGCCATATTGCCAACAATCTCCCCCTTTGGCATTGATGGAAACATTTTGGGAAAATTGGCCAAGTCTCAAAAATGTTGTCATACCAATCAAAGTAAATAAACATAGATAACACAATATATCTTTAAAAGATTACATCCCTAATATCTCTAATTACAAAGCTTGGCTAAAGCAAAGCTTACTGCTATACTTCAAAATACAACTATACAATTTAGAATTGCAATTTTCCTTATCTCTCCCCCTTTGACATCAATGAAAAAGGTGTCAACAAAAGGAAAATCCTATCAAAATCTGAAAGCTGCATCAAAATCTAGAAAAGCAATTGTTGAAGTCAGTCTCCAATTGTGCAAGGTGTTTCTTCCAATTGTCTTTCAGTGCATCCGGCACACTTATTAGTGCACATAGGGCATATGCGGCTAACTCTGTTGCATTCAAGTCTGTAACCATGAACTTTTCATATGAATTTTTAGTTGCCAAACATTCCTCCAACTGATTTTGTAACAATTTAATATGTGGGGATAAGCGGTCTCTCAAAAGCAAAAATATTTTTAGGAATTTCTCTTTTTCTATTTGTATATCCCGGATACTATCATGAATTACTTCCATTATATGCTCAAATTTCTCTAACTTCTAATCTTGATTCAAAAAGTTATCAATAAGAGTCTATAACTCAGTTATCTTTCCTTTGATCTATTCATCAAAATTGTGAAGGTGAAGGTATGCCAAGTTGCACTTAGTGTTAGGATAAAACCACGGACAGAAATAAAAACTAAATGCAAATATAACCAATAACGTAAAATAATAGATCACAAAGAAATGAACACAAGACACCAAGATTTTACGTGGTTCACCCAATCCCTGGGCTACGTCCACCAAACAGCAAGTCTGATCTTATTACAATCCAGTGATTACAACCTGATTACAATCTGTAATCCCTTACAGCTCAATACCGCCGCAAGAAGCAATTTCGCATCACACTATGATACAATCCATAACCCTAAGCCCTTATATACAAGTATTAAACTGCTTTAGGGTTATAACATGTTAGCTTGAATCTATGAACGGTGAATCTACGAATCTCGATAAAATAGGGCCCAATTTTTTTTCTTCAAAATGATGGAGTATGTACAATACTTTCCTGATCAGTCACCACAATCTAACACTTAGCATAAATATGCTTCCCTTCCTCCATACTCTGCCTTAATACCTTAATACATATATATTTAATGTTTCTATATCATTCCTTATATTTGTACACATAGTATTAAGAATACTAGCATCATGCTTAGTCTATGCTTGTACTGTAGCAACATTAGTAAGCATTGTAAACTCATTGTCAAACGTTTTACACAAAATTGCTGCTCTCTGTTGAATGTCTGCAAATGTATCCACAGAAATTACTGTCTTCTCTAATCTATCAAAAATTGAAGTTAAAGTCTTCTCAATTGACTTGACTGATTTCTTCTTTTAAAAAAAATTGCTTAAAGAAGATATAAGGTTTTGTGCTTCAGCTTCATTATCTGATTGTACTATTGTGGTGACCACTATTGCTTGTGTAGGTGGTGTAGAGGGTGTCACTGTCACTGTGGCTATAGGCCCACTTGTAGTAGCTACCTTAGTGTTGGCTGACACAACTTCAAATTTATTCTTAGTAAATATATCTTCTTTCTTTTGCTTATGCTCTTCCTCTTTGTCTTCACCAATAGAGCTGCTATAGTCAACAATATTGCCAACAATGTCAGAGCCAAAATCTTTAAATGGATCTTCAGTTCTATCCACTGTTACAGTAGTGCTATCCACTTGCATGGATTCATTGTCGATAGTAATGTGTGGTGGTGAATCACTTGAAATTGATGCTTTAGCTAGTTGCTCAAAAGTATGAGAAGGATTGACTACTACCACAGGGGGGCTTGTTTCCCTTGACTTTGCACTCTTCTCAGTCTCCTTAGGAAAAGTTCACATGTATGTGACTATTGCCTTTTCAGTTTCCATATTTACTTCTTCATAATTTGCTCCCATAAGAAGAATAGATCTTTTCTTATTCCTCGATAAGGGTGCAATACCTTTCAAAATTTCCCCTAACTCTTCTTCCTTATTTACTATACATAGCTCTTTTACCATATTTATCCTTTTTTTTTCTTCCTCAATTACTCTACTCTTTCTATTTATCAGTCTATTATACAAATCTTTAGGGATTTGACCTTTTATGCTATCAAATCTTTTATCTTTTAGAATCATATTTCTAACTACAACATTCTCTAGCTGTCTCCTATCCATATTATTGCACAAATCATAATAATTATTCAATTGCACAAATTTTTTATCATTAATGATTTGCATGTTAAGATTTTCTACCTTAGGTTTCCATGCTCTCCTTCCTACTAAAGTCTTTACTTCCTGTTCTGTAGGCTCTACTAGTCTGTCACTAGTCTCTTCCTCAGATTCTGAGGAACTGATCTGCAAGGTTTTCCTCCTCTTACTCGGTCCACTTGATGTTTCCTTAACTCTCTTCTCAAGAGAGGGGGTCTACACAAGTTTTGTTTTCTCAAGTCTTGTAGACTTCTTGGCATGGGTGCTTCCTCTATTTTATTTTCTACTAATTCCTTTTATTTCCTCAAGGGTTAATATTGTGTAATTGTTGCATATGGAACTATAGGTGCTTGTGCACTTATCTGTGCAACTATGACCTCTACAGTAGGTCCGACCATTGCAATAGGTGTAGAAGTTAGTATTTTAGTTTGACCACTAGCCTTCATCTCTAAGGCTATCACTTTCACCTCTTTAAATTGTTTCCTAGACATCCCTGATTCTTTTAAGATAGAATCAATTACTTTTTTTACCTTCTTCTTGATGTCCTTGTCCATTAGATTTGTTTGGACCTCTTTCATCTTCTCAATATATGTACCCTATCTAGGGCATCCAAAATCTACTTTAGAATGTAGAATTATCTGTGTGTAGCCTTCAATTAGTTTAGCGCTCATTTCATAACCCATAGGTTCAATGAACTTTAAAATGAGGAACTACTGTCTCCATGCATGTGAAGTCTATTTCTACCATGAAACATAGTTCATCCTTGTATTTCTCTATCATCGCAGGTAGTATCCTATACCTCTACTTCATTTTAGCTTGGAATGATTTCATCATTCTATCAATATCATTGTCTCTGACTATTTCCAATTTAGATCTATAAACTCGAGTGATAACTTGCATTGCACACTCACTTCTATTCCGATTTGAAATGCTAGGAAACTTCTTTGTTGCGTAGAAGAATATATGAGTCAACAGGGATTCAAACCTAAAGACTGTGCTCTTAGACTTCTTGATCTTTGTTATGTTATCCAACAACTAAGTTAAGATAATATCACATAGGTTAAATTTTTTATCCTTTACTGCCATCACATAAGCCACATGAAGAAATCCAGCTAGGATTGAATCTAACCTAGATCCATGGTTGAATTTATAACCCAAAATTTTGCTAAGGAGTCTTACTATTTCATCTTGAATGGTGTTAAACTTCATGTTTCTACCATCAAATCTTGTGTTGAGATTTGTTTCAACTATTTTGTGCACATTCTTTATGTTCATGGAATTACATCCTTTGTTGCTCAAACCAGTGACCTTATGAATTAAGTCATTATCAAATTTAGGTTTCTTACAATTTACTGCATAATATCCATATCCATGACAATTATGATAATAAAAATTAGAAATAGGTTTAAAAGACTTACCTTTGGAATCATCTTCCATATGTTTAGGTTCATCACATGTAAAGCATCTAACATGAGATTCCTTTCTTGTTTCTCTATTTTTCTCATTTTGATCGGATTCTTTAGATTTCTCATATTGAATAAAATTCTCTTTGTCTTTAGATGTATCATCAGATTTGCTCATGTTTAGATCTTTCTTGACTTCAAGAGGATCAAGTTCTTTTCTCTTGATAGATTTCTTGGCGGATTGTCCAAGAAAGAATCCAAGTTCAGTCTTATCATAACTAGGTCTTTGTACAGACATTTGTTCTTCAATCTTTTCACTGCTGGTATACAATTTCTCAAGTTGTTTTTTAGTTTGCACCAATTCACCTTTCACAATAGTGTTGTATTTCTCTAATTTTGCATGTTCCAACTTGATGGATAATACTGAGAGTGGGTGTGGCTGGGGTGAATTAGTATTTTCAAACTTTTTGCCCACATCTGGATATTATTAATTACTTTGCGACATGTATAAGAAAGTAAACCAATAATGTTGAACAATATAAAAAAACATACACAAAGAGAGCTCATAACACCATATTTTGTTAACTAGGGAAACCTTGTCAAAGGGAAAACCCCAGTGTGGATGAAACCCATAAGATGATTCACTAAATAAAGAATCTAGTTAAGGATATTGACCTTGTTAGGAGTCTATGAAGAATGTATAGTGTCTCAAGTCCCTGTTAGGAGACTAGGCCTTTTTAGAAGCCTCAACCCTATTAGAAGTTGATTCAACCCTGTTAGGAGTTGGTAGATCATATAAAAATCTGTGCAAGAAGAGCCCACTACCCTAACATGCAAATGTATAGTTAAGTTCTTCAAAAGAATAGATATGCATACAATACTAGATCACTTGCTGTGCTTTGAAGTTCTTCTGATTAGATATATTGGATTTTTCTTCATATAAGCCTTCAGTAGCCTATAGACAATCTTTCCTCTAGTTCACTCAATGTCATAAACAATGAGTAAATGCATATGTATCAACTTGCATCATATCTCACATTATCATATCACATCACATCATATCACATCATATATCTACTAACTTTGCAAATGAAGTTCTTTACTTATATCAAACATATTGATAAATCCTTCCTTAGTCGGCTCTCATATCATCCTTAGAGTTGACTCATCAAAACTTAATAATCAAAATAATTCTTTAAGTTGTACAACTCAAATTTTTGACATGCTCTATTCTGTATTGTGAAGTATCTACATCAATATTTCCTTCTTAACTTGAACTCGATTATTCGTACATACACATGCACTATTATACATCATCAGGATGATGTCATGCATCACTAGTCAATTGCGCAAGAGAATATTCTGAAGGAATATTCTGCTATCGATAGAACTCATCATGTTGTTGTATCATTGTCCAATATTTAGACAATTTTCCATCACAAATAATTATAACTAAATTGTAAAACATATGTTTCCATAAATGACAACCACATATCTCATCTTATTTGACTGATTGGCCATATTGCCAAAAAAAAGTTCTCAAGATTGTTCAAATATGTGATTTCTATCCACTTTGCAAACTTTGATTCATCTAATGGTTGTAATCGGTACAGAGTATCTAGGCTATTACATGTCATTTTACACAACTTATTATATTTTATAACGTATAGCTCTTTGTTGAACCCTTTTCATAATATTTTTCATGCCCTGTAGCATGAGGAGAATAGCTACTAAAGTTAAGAGTATCTTAACATTAGTTAGACTTGAATATACTTGAGGGAATTTCTCTCCCGTAGAGTGGATTAGTCCAAGCAATGACAGATATTCAGTGAATACTCGATGCGCTGGTCCATCCAAAGAGATCCATTTGGTATCATTGTCTTTAAGAAGCTTCCTACTATCAGTAAGTCCTTGAGAAAAGTGTTGAAATTCCCAGACTCATTTTGGACTTCAACAAAAGTATTGGTAAATCTCTTTGATTAAAGATTCCACTTTACTTGCACAACCAAATTTGTTGACAATTCCAAAAGCTAGAATCATTCGATGGGCCATGCAGTGAATCAGAAAAGCGTAGGGTGCCAAATAATTCTTGATCTTTTTGCAAAGATAGCCTTTATGACCTTGCATAACCAAAGCTCCATCTGCTCTGACACACATCAAATTTTTGGCAATCTCCATGTTATCCATACCTCCACAGTTAATTAGAGTACTTTTTAATAAATTATATAAATTTTTGGCTGTCGCACTACAATTTAATTTAGCAACAAATAGTAGAAAGGTTTGACGACAAAGATTGTTTACAGTATAAACATGCACACACAACCAAGAAGTATTATCAATTGCTATAACTTCATCTAGAGACAATGCAATGAAATTTGAGTGTTTTATTTTTTCCTTCATATCTTCTTTTTCAACTTGTGCAAGACAACTACCCCATTCCCACCTGCTATTTACTGACCAGTGACTATTTAGATAGTTTCAAACTTTAAAAAAGAACAATAAACTAGTATTTGAAGGGTAGTCCATCATAGGATGCCCTCTACTCAAAATATAAAAGACCAAACTTAATTGAACAACTTTTCCCATTTTTTGCACTTCCATTTCTTTCCCTATGAAATTTTCAATGGAACCTTTTACTGCAGAACGCTTCACCCGTAATTACTTGTGTAACTTGTATATTTCGATATTCCTGATATGCAAATAGTTGTCCTTTGTTTTCCAAGCTAGTATAGGTTTTTTTAACTCCATCTAGAGTTTCCTTTTTGTAAACTTTACCAACATGCTTTTCTATGGTATCAAGTTTAAGCTGCAACCTCTTCTCCTTCTTTGTTGTCTCTATGAAAATCTTACATCTGCATTCTATAGGAGGCTCACCATCAATTGGATTGGCCACTGGTTCAATGAAAGAGTACTTTTCCACCCATTCTAATTAAAAATTCCTTTTGGACAGATGCTAGTGAGATCGCTCTTTTTTTTATTCCAATTTTCTTTTTCCCTTTTGTGCATGAACATGATTTATGGAATCACTTTTGGTTTTCTCATCTGACTGGTTTGGAACCGACTCCAATTCTATAATATTAGTTTGTGACTCCCTACTCAGGGGAAGTGCCTCCAAATCATGTTCAAGTTCATCCTTGACTGAGATATTAGGTTCACCAACTTGAACTTCTTCAATATGGTCTCCAACTTGTGATGAGTCTCCTTTTTCAATATGCACTAGAGATCTAATTTGTGAATCTTGTAGGTTGCCAATAATTCCACCACCAAAATATGTGGATATGGTTCTATATTTTAGTAATGGTGGTCTCTCTTGGCTTTCAAGGATCCTACTAGAATCCCTATTACCCCTCTTGTTTGACATTGCAAATTGATAAAGGTTGCAAAAAACAAATGGACTTAGTTGTTGAATAAAAGACTCAAAGAGTGACAAGTCAAAGAATGTGACAATAGACTACTTAGACTACATATAATAACAATAATATGATTCATTCTCATAAAAAGAGTACTATGATACTACCTAATAAAATTAGCAAACCTATCTTAGCATGTGTGATGTCCAGTCACTAGTGGACACTGGATAATAAAAAATAACCAGTACTAGTGCCACATAAAAAATAAATTAAAAATTACTTACCTTTTACGAAAACCATGGTCTAGGAGTCAATGGCCAATGCACTCTGTACTCTGAAACTTCGACAACAATAAGAAATGCCAGTCTCTAGACCAAAAAAGAGCGAATTGTGTAGAATAATAATATCTTATAGTCCAATCTAGGTTGGCAAATTACACAAGATTAACAAGTGAGAATGTCAAATGTAGGTGAAACATGCCTTCCTATGTAAGTGCACAAAAGGAAGAAGTTGGCTAAATGGTGCTAGTGGTCAACACACGTCGAGAAAATGGTAGGTGACGTCCAACCCAAGGGAAAATTATTGGTTGTAGTAATGACGAAAGAACATTGTCCAATAAGAAACAACATGTAAAGGATGGAGAAAATTTTAAAATAAATGTATCCAAAACATATATTACATTGGCGATTGGACTAAGATTTTTAACCAATCATGTGATAACTAATGGGAGAATACCATAGGTATTATACCCAAATCATATAAATATTTGGTGACATGGTTGACCTATGTTACATGCACAATTCACAAAATGATGATCGACCCATTAGACGGGATCACCAAATGGTGAAGATTCACCACTAAAGTAATCTTTGTTTTGGGAAATATAGTGTTAAAAGGGTTATGATTTGATCATTAGTTCACAAATATGGGAGAAGCTAGACATCCTTCTCAATCTATGTTGGGATCTAGTATGCCTTCCTAAGGTAGGCATTTTTCTTTGGGCAACATTGCAAAAGAGAATCCTCGTGGTAGAGAAATTTACTAAAATGGGCTTTGAGGGACACTCAAGATGTTCATTGTGTAAAAAAAATTTAGAAATGACCGAGCACTTGTTATTCAATTGTACTTTTGTGAAAAGTTGTTGGAAATGGTTATGTCAGAAACTCAACTGGGTGACAACACTTCTTGATAATCTATGAGATCATGTTAAAAGCTAGCCTAAACATGGGCAATCTAAGATTTATAACAACCTATAGAAAATCTCCCCTTCTATCCTATTATGGGAAATATGGAAGGAGAGAAATAGAAGAATATTTCTAAATGAAGAAATGACAACTTCTTTTCTTAATAAAGTAGAGGCTAGTATAACATAAGTTATCAACAATGATCTTAGGAACTCAATCAAGGAAGAAGGGAAATTTTTGGATTGGGATGCATAAAAATTTGAGCAATCTCATTAATCCTCCAATAATGTATCCTAAAGTGAATAAACATGCAAGAGAAAATTGTAAATGGGAACCTCCACCACAAGGATGGGTAAATATGAACTTTGATAGAAATTCTACAAGAAACCCTACCAGTGCAAGAATTGGTTCTACCATTCATTCAGTCAATAGTTTTTGGATTGTTAAATGGGCCAAATTCTTAGGGTCACTTTTGAACAATTTAGCAAAGCTAGAAGCCTTAATAGAATGCTTAAATCTTAGTCTAGAGCTAGGTATTAAAAAGTTGAGTATAGAAGGGGACTCACAAATTATTTTAAATGTTGTTAGGAAAAGTAACCCCAACTAGAAACTCAACTCCAAATTGGAATATGCTTTATTGCTAATCGACAAATTTGAGGAAACTAGGATTTAACACATTTATTGAGAAGAGAATAAAGAAGTAGATAGATTAACCAACTTAGGTGTTGGTGGAAAAGATCCCTTTATTAAAAATAATCAAGCAACAAATAATAACAAAAGTATAATTGTTAATCCCTTGTAGGGAAAATATCTCTTCAAGATAGCTAGAGCTGTAATATTACTGTCAAAAATTTCTAAGGACTTTAGTTCTCTTTCCAAATTAGGGCTCTTCTAGTTGTTTTCATATAATATTATCTAAGGTTATTGTCATCTAGCTATTTTAGCACTATTTTTTTCAAATTAGGTCTCTTTAAGATGAAGTTTATATAATACAAATACTAATCTATAATACAATTTCTAGTTTTTTTATACATGTATGTAGCTTTATGTTATTCTTCATCACTCTAAAATGTTTTAACTTTCTCACATATGTGCTTGAACGCTTGTAATTTTATAGATTCTTTCATTTCATGTTCAAATTTTATAATATGGTTCAAATAGATGGTAGCACTCTATGCGAATTCATTTCTCCTTTTCCCAGTATCAAAGGAAAATGGACAATGGGTAGAAAGATAAATAACACCTTCTTAAGACATCTTTTACTCTTTCTCCTGAGTAGGGGTTAAAATTCAATATTTAACTTCCCCTAATTTTCTTGCCATGATACAAATATAATTCAAAGTTTCATTGAAAACTCATAAATTTTTAGGGGCTAGACTTCTTATGATGATCTAAGGTAAGGATAGGGATAAAACACTTAATTAAGATAATTGATTAATTTCCTTCTTGGATTTGACATGATTTTGGAAGACAAATTTATGCTAGATGGTTATTAGCAGTGGTTTCAGTTATTTTGGTAGTGTATTTTTTAAGAGAGGTCCCTTTATTACTTACATTCTCTAACTCCTGCCAATCCTTTTTCCCTCCTCCTTTCTTGGGTCATCTTTGTACCAAGTTGTTGGCTTCTTTGATTAGTCCCTTTTCTTCTCCTTTCTCTTGCTTGCCTTATGGTTTTCTCCAATTATTTTTGTAGCCTTTGGTTTTTTTTTTGCCCCCTTCTTTGGAGGCTTTCTTTTGTAGGGGTCTTAGCCTTTGTCCTCTTCCTTGTCTAGGTTTGACTTCTAATTTAGGTGTTAGTTTGTGTTTTCTTTTGTAGAGTCACCTTTTTGTTTTGGTTCCCATTTCTCTTGGAACCATTGGCTTTGATCTCGCCCTAGGTTTGATCTTGCCAGTTTTAGTGTTTATGAAAGAATTTTCTAGTTTTAGTCAGCACTTTTTTCTTTACCAAGTCGTGATCCTTCTATCTTAGTGGGGTGTGAACCATTGAACTTTGTGAACTGTTGAAATCTTTGAACCACTTCAAACTGGTTGAACCACTTTGTACCTATTGAACCATTTTGTATAAGTTCAAATTGGTTCAACACTTTAAAAATTATTTTGGAAAAATAAGGGCAGGACTTGGTGCTAATACATGTCAGAATCAAAGGACATGATATCATGAATTTGAAGATGGGATCTAAGCATATTTTGATGACATGAGCAAAGAAATAGGTGGTGCATGAGCCCCGAAGAAAAGAAAGGTAATTATGATAGAGCTTTGTGTGTTCTAAAATCATTAAATAAAGAGCTTCCATAGACTGAGGCCCCTAAAATCAAGCAAGTTGGGCATATGTCGAGGAAATCATGACAAGGTAGAAGATGAAGGGATGAAAAGATGCCTATTCATGGTAGTTACTACTTTGAACCTCGTCATATGATCTTGTGAGGCAATAAAATCTGGCTAGGATATCCCTTTGTTCATATTAATTACTTTGAGTTTCTTTAAACTAGACTCATTCTAGGTGGTAAGTTTGTTGAAAAATTAGCTATGGAGAAATGTAGAATAATGAATTTAAAAGGTTTGATAGAGTCACTACTGTAGGCTAAAGGTAAATTTTCCATACCTTTTTAGTTCAAGTTTGAGTTCTTGATAAATTTTCCAATTGAGGTTGGTTGAATCATGTGGTTCTGTTACTTAAATCAAGAAATGAAGTCATCTTTGCATTTTTTTGGAAATTTTGCTAGTAAGAATTTCAAGGGCCCTTTGCTAACTGATACAAACCTAGTGGGGGTCAATATAAATGAGGTTTACAAAAATATCTAGTCAAATGTAGAGGTTGAGTATATAGGTGAAATCATGGATAGTGGGATACTACAAGCTGTGACTTTTCCTCAGGTTGTAATTAATTCTAAACTAATTCAAGAATGTGTTAATTATTATGACATTAGGTCTTGCTATATTAGGAGGAATGGTAGAAGCATTATACTTTCAGTTAACTAAGACATTATTGCATCTGTATTCAAAATCCTACATGAAAGCTTTGCTAACTTTACTCCTAGTCAATCCCTTGTTAAGTTTAGCAAAAATTCTGAGAAGAATCGCTCAATTATAGATCAACATTGGATGAAAAAATTATTTAAAGGGGGTTCAAGGCTTCCTAACACCCTAAACAAAAATCACATGAAACTCCATATACATGATTTAGTAGTCATGCTACATAGAGGTCGAGGTTCACCTGAGGCATATATGTTTGAAGATTGGATGTACCATTTCATAGATATAATTTTAGATGGGAAGTAGTATTTGGATTGGTCCAAGATTATAATAGGGTCCCTCAGGAACCAATTTAAATTAACACAGACCATTAAGAAATATTTCTTCATGTCCTTGTACCTAACCTATTATCTAGTTGATACCCAAAAGCTTACTTACCTGCCACATGAACCTTGGACTGACAAATTTTTCATACATAATTATTGTCCCCTCTTATAGAAGAACTAAGTGCTAGATGATTATAGGAAGATTCATTACGTTTTCTTTGGAAAACTATGTTTTGAACTAGCAAACAAAAAGGAACAAAGAGTCTCACGAGAAGCTTTGCAACTCATACAAATATAAGGTAGCTTGTTTACCCAAATTCTCAAATTCCTAAAACTAAGAGTGGGATGATTTGATGAAGAACCCCTAAGGCTACCCAGATATGCTCTAGATTATTTTGTTTTGGTTGAAGTTTGTCGACAACTAGCAGTGGTAACACTAAAATTCTTGCATGAGGCTAATAAAGACAACTTATTTCTGGTAAAAATGGGTAACCTTTCTTGTAAAAATCTAGATGATGATTTGAATATCAGGTTTGATCTATGTGCATTTGATTTCAAGTTTTACTTACCTAGAAACAAATTCAATCGCAAGAGATTCACAACAAGGATCCTAGAACTGGGAGGATAATTCTCACCCATAACCCACTTGGAAGATTATCAGGAGGATTGTTTGGACGAAAGGGAAATTCAAAGGAAAAGCCACTCCAGGTTGGTACTACTATAGATCTCAACCTTCAAGCTGAAATTGAACTTCAAAAGAGTCCAAGAAGACAGTTCATGCCTTATTGAACTTGGCTACTTGAATCTGCATGATCTTCCTTTACCTCCTATCAATTGGTTTGAACTAGAAATGGATGATATAATGCAAAGAACCCAATTCTTGATTAAACCAAGGCATGGTTTGATCAAAAGAAGAAGGAAGGAGCATCCCAAACCTGAGTTGAAAGTACCAGTCAGGGATCCCCTTCTTCCTCTAGTGCTAATTTAATTATTTCTACTAATTTTGCAAGTAGCAAGAAGGGTTCAAAAGTAGTAATTTATGAAACAGTTCAAGATCAACCAGTAATTCAAAGGACTAGATCCAAGTCTAGGTTCAAGAGACAAAACATCACGGTAGTGCCACAACAAACTGGGATAGACTTGGACCAAGAGAAAGGTGAGGATTCAAAAAGTAGTGAAGAACAAGTTCAAGCTACTTTTGACAATGTGTCACAGGTCATGGATTCCTTGACTACACTTGGGAAGGACTAGACTATATTGAACCTTCTTCAACCATAGCCAATTGGTTGACTAACTCAGCAAGCAAAAAGAGGAGTTTGATTCCAGTCTTAGTTCTTGCAAGGGATATGGCAAAGAAATATGCTACTAAAACCCAAAAACCAAAAAGGATGAAGAACTTTGCTTTCTTACTAAAAAATGCTAAAATAAGAGAAGTAATAGCTGAAGTTTCCTTGTATAATCATAAAGATCCTTTTGCAGACCTAGATGTCAGAAATCTTGAGATCACTAAAGTAGGTTTGGGGGTGTTAAATAGAGAAACCAAGGATCATTGGCTAACTAAATTTACTCAACATATGTTGATTTAATCCTAGAAGGATGCTAGAGAAAAGAAACAACTAAAACATATAATCAACACTATGGCTGAATATTTTGACTCATTAGATGGTTCAGGCATTTTACCTCTAGTTCAAGCACCCCTGGGTTTCGACCCAACATCTTCTGACAACAAGAGAATGTTGAGTCAAGTGCAACATGGTAAAGCCTTAGTGACAATAGTAGATGAGTGGATAATGGGTGATCCACAAGGGAAAAGATTTATTTCAGTAGTGTGTAGTGATTCAATGAAATCGATGCCTTGCTAAATGAACTAAAGGCACAACTACCTGCCTGGGAAATATAGGCAAATAAGTGGGCAACAGTAATCACATAATCTTTGATGTGGAAGAATAAAACATAGATAAATTATTCACTGAGAATTCCTTCAAAACAATATATACTAGCATACTAGATGTGGTTAAGGGGAAGATGATTTGGAGTGCTTAATTTTCAAGGATGTCATTGCCAATTCTCATAACATTGAAGCTAAGATCAAGTGCATGTACATGGGATTCATAAAGGATATGAAAGTAATCAACCTCGACAATATAGTTCAATTTGATGCAAGGATCCTAGAAACTAAACGTTTGTTCAAACCTTTTCAAGATCACCTAAAAATGATCAAGGAAACAACCAATTTCATATTGACAAATCTTGCGAAAGTAACACATATTGATTGTGTGCCAAATCTTTGTATGGACCACCTAATCAAATATACAATCCAAATCAACATAATGAAGTGGGATCGTTGATATGTGGAAGATGCAAATTTTGAGCTTAAGGACTGCCAATTCAAGTGCACTTCATGAATTTGTAGCTGTCTACTAGAATTGGAAGCTGACTAAAGATGCAAGTGGCAATAAGGAGCAAGCTGGAAATGTGAGTGAAGGTCATGGTTCATTGGCCTAGTGGGCCTTTATCTTTTATGTTTTAATATCTTTGAACTTAGAGACTATGTGTCCCTTATTGAGCCTTTCCATTTTATTAATTATTTTTATTGAACCATCTACAGTGGTTGGGTTTTCAGGCACCCCCCCCTCTTGTGTAATCTATTTAAGACATGTGTGAACAATGATTAAAGGTTAGGAAAGGATAAGAGGGAGAAAGAAAAACATATTAATTTTTTTCCTATTTGATAACATATAACTTAATGTTACCTTTTTTTTTCGATGGTTAATATAATCAAATAGTACTTAGCATTTGATAAATCTTTGTTGTTGAATAGTGAAATATAGTGGATTGAATAGATCATTAAATCAAATTTGAATCTATGTATTTCAATTTGTATTTGGAAATTTTTGTTTGAAAACACTCTCTTGAATGCTTATTGATCAAATTTTGATTTTTGTTGAAGAAAGTTATTTGATTTAGTTTCCATTATCATTATCATTCTATGATCAAATCACAATCATTTCAATACAATTAAAACTATGCGCTTCTTTGATCAGTTAGTTATTCTTTATAATATATCATTGTTAACCGCTTGTCCAAAAACAAGTCGTGTTACCTTTAATTTTTTTTTTGGTTAAAATCAAAGTTGTGTATTTAGTTTAAGGATTCATTGCAAATCCTATGGGGAGTTATACCTTGTATGAATTCATAGGAAAGTAGTTATGTGAACCTCTTCTAACTGTTGCAATTAATGTTGTCTTCTTATCAAGGGGATATAGTTATTTGTGAGACATAAATTTTGGAGAGAAATCAGTTTGCCAACATGAGGCTACTGTCATAAGGTCTATTATAGTGATTCTTATGTTTCTTCTACTTGTCTTTGGATTCCTATTGCTATTCAGGCCTGCCTGCTTTTGGTTTTTTTCGCTCCTTGTCCTTCTTGCTTCTTGGGACCTTTTGGGTTTGCCCTGTTCAATTGGTCTTTTAGGCTTTCTCCTAGATTTTCTTTGTTTTTGCTAAACCTTAGCTCTTGTTTACTCTCCATGTCTTTCTTATTTTAGTTTTTTTTTGTAGTTCTTTTTAGTGGTTTTCTTAGTTCAAGATCTTTCACCTTTCAAATCTTATTGAAAAATTAGCTAAAATGTAGCCCGCTTTAGGTTTAATTTTAGTATGCTTTAAGAAATATCAAAGAAATTGTAATTAATAATTTAAAGATATAATAGCATAAAGCTAATAATCCTCTATTATAACCCTGTATCAGACTTCTCCTTAGTTTCAACTTTATATGGGTCATCACTAGTAGATAGTTATAATTAAATTAGTGAAATGTTGTTTAGTTGTATTTTAAAATTCACCAACAATTTAATCTTTAGTATAATCACAGTTAAGATCACCAGACAAAGAGTGTATCCTTAACTAATAGAGTTCACTATCCCACACTTAGGAAGATTTGCAGAGTTCTAGACAATGAGGAAGTAACCAATTCTTAAGACAATCATTAACCACTTCTTAAAGTTTTGATAGTTGTTCCAATCTTTAGTGAATATCTTTCTGTTATCTTTTGTTTTGGCCCTTTAATCAGGTTTAAGTACCTTTTTTTTAATATCTTAGCTCGATTAACCTAGATTTAGAGAACAACAAAAATTAAGGAAGACAACTCTATGATTGCAGACAATAGTCTCTTAGGCATTCTTTTTAGTCAGAAGAGAATTCTTAAGCATAATGTTTATTAACTTTGGCAATTGGGAATAAAGAGATTTCACTTTCAAAATTACATTGTTGTAGATTCTAATGTAAACAATTTTTTGGTTTTGAGCCTAGAGAATGGGAGTAATGTGATTCATTTTTTACTGTGAATCACCAAAATGTGATTAACCTCAGTTTTAAATTTTGAAGTAAGGACTTGATATAGTTTTAAAGTCTGTCCTAATTTCTTAAGTTGCATCCTATAATCAACTTAGTACAACAGAGCCATTCAACAAAAATAATTATTACACTCTAATAGAGCAGGGTACTTATGCAACTTTAACCCTTTAGAAGAGCTTTAAAAATTTCAAGCATTTGCACCTTGAGCTGAAATATAATTCAGAGATAAATGATAATGGATAGATGAGTTATCTTTCATAATAAAAGATAGACAGTATATTTATTGTAACAAGAAAATGCTACTAGTTGGTTGGGAAACATTAGGGAAGAATTCTGTTAGATGGAGACTAACCAAAGCTATTATAAAAAAGAAAGTAAGCTATTATATGACAATCCATAATGAATTATAAATATAAGATCCCTAAACTTTTTAATTAACATATGTAAATAAACTACCTATTAACGTTGTAAACATATATAAAAGAGGAGACTAAATAGAACATAATTTTATATCAAGATATATTATTATGGCATATGAATATTTTACTTTTAATACTAATCCTTAACAATGGGCTTGAAGTATGTTTTGAAGCTCTAGGGATGTCTATAGTGGAAGGTAATCATAAATGCAAAAATAAGGAAGACTCATAAGCAGGAAAGCAAATACAAAGCACAAAATCAAATAGAGACTTTGATAAATACAAAGGCTTTGATAAAAATAATATAATCAAATGTATTCAAATTTTCTTGTAAACTCTTACATGAGTAATTTCCAAATATACATCATTTTAAAAAGAAGGCATCCCTTATGAAGTCCCCATATTTTAAGGGGCGTTTGTATAATCTAGGTTAAGACTTCAGTCCCAGGCAATACTAAGGGTTTTCTTCCCCGTTCTTTCCCACTGGTGCTTGCACATTGAATGGGGTAAAATGAATTGTAATTTATTTGAGATATAATATATAAGGCATTTTCCTTTTACTAATAAAAAAATTACTCAAATAATAACTATCTATCTAAATGGCTCTCATCTGTAGGAAGAGTTACTTTAGTTCAATTCATCTTATCAAGCCTACCAATCTATCAACTTTCCTATCTGGACCTAATAGGCAGTAAACCAAATGGAATTAATAGGCTTCTTAGAACTTTTTTATGGAAGGGGTTGAATGAGAAGAAAAAGTTCTCCCTTGTATCTTGGGATCAAGTTTGTAAACCAAAACATAAAGGTGGGGTTGATATCAAGAATTACAAGGGAAGGCATTGTAAGCCAGGCTAGCATGGAGAATGCTAAAGTTCCAAACCTAAAATGGGTAAGGATCCTTTGTCACAAATACCTTGCCTCTCTAGTTCCCTCTATTCTATTTAGAGAATCCAATCCCCCTAAAGGCTCAAGAATTTTGAATTTCTTTCTTAAATGTAGATTTGTCATTCAAAATAAGTTAACTTGGGATTTAGGGAATGGAGAGGATGCACTTTTTTGGCATGACTCTTAAGGTGGTTACAAAACCTTAGACAAAGTTCCTTGTCTCCTACATTCAATGGGTCATTTAGAGTCCAAGTGAGGTTCTAGAGTTAAGGATTATGTGGTTTTTAAACAAGGAAGTCTTAAATGACATTGGAAAAGCTTGGATTCCTTTAAGTGAGAAGGACTTTCTGAAGAATATGCTATCCTCTTGGAAAATTTTGTTTTGGGGAGGTAAAGATTCCCTTTTTGGGATGGATGCAAGAGTGGTGTTTATAGTTCTATGATGGGTTGTAAGCTTATAGAATGCTTTATAGGGTTCTCTTAAAGTCCTCTTCCTACTAATATCTATTGGGATAAATTTTGCCTCCCCAAGGTAAGAGTGTTCACCTAGATTATTCTCCACAATAGGTCCCTTACAATAGATAGGTTTAGGAGAATGAGCTACCAAGTTCCTAGTAGATGCTCCCTTTGTAAATCTGAAGAGGAATTAGCAGATCACCATTTTCTTACTTTCCCTTTCTCTAACCACTACTGGCGGTGGTTGTGTTCTAAGTTAGGGTAAAGTTCAGCCTTCCCTATCTCCATCATAAGTTTACTTTTAGCTTGGCCCTTGCTGAAACTAAATAGCATTTACAAGAACCTTTGGATCTCCTCTCCTTCCATACTACTTTGGGAACCATGGAAGGAGAGAAATAGGAGAATATTTTAGGACAAGAAGATGGAGGTTGATCACCTTTTCAATAAAATTGAAACATTAATCATTGAATTAACAAACAATCAATTGATGTCTATGATCCCCAAAGAGGAAAACATGTCTCATTGGTATGCGAAGATGCATGGTAGGTGGATTGGATTGAAAAACACCCCCTTCCTTGGGAAGGGGGACCTTCAAAGTAACATAAGTAGGGAAGAATGTGTTTGGAAGGCTCCTAAGAGAGGATGGTATAAGCTCAATTTTGACATAATATTTGGGGGAACCCTGGTAAGGATAGTATAGGATGCAACATTCATAATGATGAAGAGATAGAGATTGCATGTATAGTCAAAAAAATTGGGGAAGCTACCAACAATGGGAAAATAATTGTGCTTTAGTAGAGGGGTTGGATCTTTGTAAGGAATTGAGACTTAATAAACTAGAGATAGAAGGTGACTCATCCATTATAATGAATTCCCATAGGAAAGGCTCCCTCATTAATAGGAGATTAGATGCCCAATTATCCAAAGCCTTGGTACTTTGTAATTATTTTGACAAAATTTTAATCAACTGGATATATATTGTGAAGGGAAAAGGAGGGCAAAAAAGTTAGCTAATTGAGGAATTGATCTTTCAATAAGTTAAGAAAGATAATATTTATTTATTAATGAAGATAGGACATCATTAAAAGGGATAAATATGCTGAAAAATATGGTATTAATGCGAGTGAGATCTTGCTAAAAAGGTAATTTATTTTGGTAAGGATGTTTGGATACCTCAGCAATAGAGGATGAAGGGATCTTAGAGGAGGAGAATCTCAATCCCCTCTTTTATGCCTATCAATTGAATTTTTTATTTGGACTATGTACTTTGAATTCAATTTTTAAACAAACAAATACTTCTTATGTCCATCTGTATTTTTTTACCTCTTCTTTGTTTTATTAATGATAGTTATTAGTCCTCTTATCTCCTTTTACGCTATATGGTTTTAAAAAATGATGAATTCTAGATTTGTATTTTTATTATATTACAATCTAACAAATTAACAAAGTAGACTAGGAGTTATTTGGTGGTTTTGCTATGTTATTTCAAGATTGAAATAGATGAAGGGATTTTGAATGAGCAATATAATGTGGGAAGAAAATTCTAGTACACATAGTGTAACTCTCTTTTCTATCTTTCAAATGACAGGAAAAATTGACCCAACTTCATCCTCTTAGTGCCTCTTGAGTTGGGTTGTACTTTTTTACTATTTTTATTAATGGCTTCAGCCTCTTGCTTATATAATAATAATAATTAAATATAAATAATATTTAATTTAATTTAATAAAACTAAATTTACCAATTTAAACTTTAATTAGAATTTAAATAATATTAAAATTTAAATTAAACAAAATTAAATTTTAATTTTTTTATCAGTAACAAAATAGTTTATATTAATATCAAAAAAATGAAAGTACATAGTTTGCACCTTGACTTCCATGGAAGGTCGTACCAAGCCACTACAACAACATGCCCAATACTCACCTAGAAATAAGAAGGATAAAAAAGAGACAAAAGTGTGACTAAAACTACCCCATATAACTTACATCATTCATTGGCCAAAAACCACCTTTGATTGGATATACAAAAGGCAAAAGACTAGAGATCATAAATATCATACAAAAGATTTCACTTAAACCAATGTGCACCTTCTTCTCTGGAGAAAGTCAAAATGGCGTGGCTTGCCACAATCGTTGAACTAATCCTCTATCATGAATATCCATGAACACCATAGCACAAATTGGTTCGAGCTTTTCCACTCCACTCATAGTCTTCATTAGACTCCAACTAAGGTTGGGAAGTAGTGTGATGTCTACCCCATAAATGATGGCATTCTTGCTTGTGTTCCCGCTAGTATCTCCCAAGCCACCAAAGCCCTCAACCATACTACCACCCACCCATCCATGCATCATTGAATCATTCTGCATTACATTACGAGTCCTCTTTCTTGGTTGAATTTGTCTACAAATAATGGGATTCTTGCCCTTGTCCAAAGGATTCGTAGACCTAATCCTCGTGATTTTTCTGTATGACCACACTAGTCTTGCTCCAATGAAAACTCATTCCATTTCCAAAATTTGTAGAAAAATAAAGGTTAGTAAGTGGAATTCTGGTGGAGTGCTTGAGGTCTAGATCGAGAGGGGTTGCAATTCCCTAAGGTTGGCTCTAATCAGATGCCAAGACCAATCTCCCATGTGAATACCAATCCCCAGGTCCACTTTATCGATCACCTCCTCTAATCTGACACCCCATCTGGGATCAATACATTCCATAGAAATGCTCCAAACATCAAGTTTCAAGTCTACCACCACAAGGGAGAGATCCAAAAAAAGGGATGATATGCCAACATTAAACCTCAAACTCCATCTAAATTCCTAGAGTTCTTCACCAAACAATTTTTTTAGAGCTTCCCAACATAACTCATGATCATGTTGGAACACATTTCCCATGTAAATTACATAGATTGATCATTTGAACACTAGAATCTTCCCATCCATGCTTAGAGAAAAGTTGGCCTCCATTATTGCCTATTCATTGTGCATAACAAGCCAAGAATTGGGACTGATATCGGTCGATGCTCCTTTAAAATACCTTAGTGAAGCCTCTATAATGAAATAAGGGGTGTAATCATGGATGTGCTATGTGCCTTTCTCAAGGCTACTTCCACGTGTGATTACCACACATACTTCAAAAGGTGGTACTCCTACCTCTATTCTATGATGAAGGGTGCTTCCCTTAATACCTTAAACACATAACAAAAATAATGAAATAACAACAATTTTGTGAGAACAAAATATGGGATTCTTATTATTGTCGCAAATTTAGAATTACATAATTCAATATTATAATATGCTAACCCACATGGGTGCCTTCATTATAGTAATTTGTAAGACAAAGTTGTGAACTATCACCCATAGTTGTCTAGATAATGTATGAGCATTTCTTAAATAGGCAATTTTATGCTACCTGGGAAGGTTCTAGACACTCAAACTCAATACCTAGGGCCAACAAACCCTAACAATACATATAAAATCGACCAATTATACCTTGGACATTTATTTTAGAAGTTTTGGTTGGCCCAACTTCGGAAGGCCATAAATTTTGAACTGTTGCTCTGATTGGCTATTATAACCACTTTTTCAAAATCCTCATTTTCTAATCTACATGCCTAGATTCATGTAAGCACCATTCCATTGAGTTTTTGGGCCTTATCTGGGCACATTTAGGCCTCCAATGATGAGCATAAAGTTTTTATATCAAAATTGCACAACAAAACCTACAATAAATCCATGAGTACTCATGATATGACACTAAGCTCCAACTGGTAGGCTAATATATCCAAGATAAACATCCATCTTTGAAATTAGGATGTTTTGAGCTTGTATGACTGACTTACTAAGTAGTAAGCCTCTAGAAACAACAACTCTACACTGAGATAACCCTTATTCAAGAAATAATAAGAAAATATTTTTGGGTGATGCAAGATTTCTCTTACAACCAAGATGCTCTTACATAAGACACCCAGGGTAATTTGAGAAGTGACCCCATCATGTATTAGGTGTTTAGAGGAAAACCAAGATTGTTAAAATCCTCCCTTGCTAGCCATGATGAATCTTCTACTGGCCTCCCTTTCCATTTGACCAGGTATTCTTCATAAGTCAAACTTAATACCTAGGGCCAACAAACCCTAATAATACATATAGAGTCGACCAATTATACCTTGGAAATTTATTTTAGAAGTTTTGGTTGGCCCAACTTTGGAAGGCCATAAATTTTGAACTATTGCTCTGATTCGCTATTATAACCACTTTTTCAAAATCCTCATTTTCTGATCTATAGGCCTAGATTCACATAAGCGCCCATCCATTGAGTTTTTGGGCCTCATCTAGGCACATTTAGGCCTCCAACGACGAGCATGAAGTTTTTATATCAAAATTGCACAACAAAGCCTACAATAAATCAATGAGTACTCATGATATGAAACTAAGCTCCAAATAGTAGGTTGATATATCCAAGATGAACATCCATCTTTGAAATTAGGACATTTTGAGCTCGTATGACTGACTTACTAAGTAGCAAGCCTCCAGAAAAAACAACTCTACATTGAGACAACCCTTATTCAAGAAATAATAAGAAAATATTTTTGGGTGATGCAAGATTTCTCTTACAACCAAGATGCTCTTACATCAGACACCCAAGGTAATTTGAGAAGTGAACCCATCACGTATTAGGTGTTTAGAGGAAAACCAAGATGGTTAAAATCCTCCCTTGCTAGCCATGATGAATTTTATATTGGTATCCCTTTCCATTTGATTAGGTATTCTTCATAAGTTTTGTTCCTTGTACTTTTTCTAAAACAACTGTAAAATATCTCCTCATTTTCCTTTGTAGCCAAACTAACTACTAGAATACTCCACTGCACTTTTGTAACTTCATCTTCCTCATTGCCTTCATAATAATCTATCAAATATGAAATGTTAAATACTAGTGAAACATTTAATTTAGTAGAAAACTCCACTTCATAGGCATTTCCAAAATCATGCATTTTCACTATCTTGCATGGTTCAAACTTCTTCATTTTCAACTTATTATATGTACCCACTAGAAAATGGTCCTTTCTCAAATGAACCATGACTTCATCTCCAATCTAGAATTCCTTATACCTCCTTCCAATATCTGCCTTAGCTTTATACTATGTATTCATCTTAATAATGTTCTTCCTCACCTCCTCATGGTTATCCTTTAAATGTTCAGCAAATTCTTCTACTTCAACACTACTTATTTGTCCTTTATCCAATTACCTCAATTCAAAAGTATTTCTAGCACTGCTCCCGTATACAATTTGGACTAGTGGTTTACCAATACTCTGATTAACTAAATTATTATATGCAAATTCCACCTGTGGTAAAATTAGATTCCATCCCCTTGGTTTATCTCCAACCAAGCATCTTAGGAAATTCCCCAAACTCCTATTCACCACCTTTGTTTGTCCATTAGTCTGTAGATGATACGAGGAACTCAACTTTAAATTTTTCTTCAATTTCTTCCATAATGTACACCAGAAATACCTAATAAATTTGGTATCTTGATCTAAAACTATACTCTTTGGTAGACCATGTAGTCTCACCACCTCTCTAAAAAATAACTCTGCCACATGAACAACATCTCTAGTCTTCTTACAGGGAATGAAATGTGTCATCTTTAAGAACCTATCAACCACCACAAAAATAGAATCATGCCCTTACTGAGTCTTTGGTAATCCAAGAACAAAATCCATGCTGATATCCTCCCATGACTTCTCTGGTACATGTAATGGCTGATACAACTTTGTATTCTGCTTCACTCCTTTTTCCATCTGACATACTCTGCAACTATATACAAACTTTTTGACATATTTTTGCAACTGTGGCCAATAATAGTTCTTAGCAACCAAAGAAATGGTTTTATCTCCACCAAAGTGTCCAACCAATCCTCCACTATGCTTCTCCTTGATAAGATTATCTCTCATTGAACTTATTGGAATGCACAACTGGCTTCCTTTTAACAACGTACCATCTTAGATTATGAAATACAATCACTTCGTCCTGTCAAGTGTAATAGGTTCAATACAAGCCTTCCAAGCTTCACCAAAATCAAGATCCTCTAGATACAAATTATCGAGTTCATTGAACCCAACCACCTCAATCTATATCTTTGTCAGTAAAAGTTGTTTTCTACTAAGAGCATATGCAACTCTATTAGACTTCCCACTCCTGTATTTCAAAAAAAATGTACAACTTTGCAAAAACTCAACCCAGTTCAAATGCCTCTAGTTTAATTTTCCTTGACTATTTAAATATTGCAAAGCTTGATGACTAGTATAAAAAACAAATGCCTTAGGAAGAAGATAGCATCTCCACTTCTTTAATACCTAAACTATATCAATAAATTCCTCATCATAAACAAAACATTTTCTTTTGGCATCATTCAACTTCTCTAAAATAAGAAATAGGTCTACCTTCTTGGCTCAAAACAACTCCTATTGTAGTATTGATAGCATCACAATCTACTTGAAATACCTTGTTAAAATCTGGAAGTGCTAAAATAGGTTGCTCTATAACTTTTTGTTTCAACTAATGAAAACTCTTATATGCTCCTATAGTCCACTTAAATTCTTTCCTACCCCCCCTCATTATTTTACTCAAGGGTTCATAGATATTGCTAAAACCTCTTATGAACTTTATGTAAAAACTAGCCAATTCAAGTAAAGATCTGACCTCTATAGCACTCTTTCAAGTAGGCCATTCAAGGATAGCCTTCACTTTCTCCAAGTCTATTTTTAGACCTTCTGTTGAGACTACAAATCCTAGGTACACCAACTCCTTCTTCACAAAACTACACTTATTCAGGTTTATCAACAACTTTTCTTCCCTCAAATTATCAAACACCTTTTGAACATGCATCAAATGCTCCTCCAATGTCTTACTAAAGATCAATATATCATCTAGGTAAATAATGAAAACCTTACCCAAAAAATCCTTCAATACCTCATTTGTGAGCCTCATGAAAGTGATCGACGCTTTGGTTAGCCCAAAAGGCATGACTAACCACTCATATAATCCTTCCCTTGTCTTGGAGGTAGTCTTACACTCATCTCCTTCTTTGACATGAATCTGAGTACCCACTCTTCAGATCTATCTTTGTGAAATACACAACTCCACTCAAACAATCCATAATATCATCCATCCTTGGCAATGGAAATATATACTTGATTATGATCTTTTTAATAGCCTACTAATCTATGTAACTCCTCCATTCTCCATTTTTCTTTAGTACTAATACTACTAGTACAACACATGGACTCAAACTCTCTCGAATCAACACCTTCTACAACAACTCATAAACTTGTTTATTCAACTCTTCACTTTCTATTTTTGTCAATCTATGCACTACCTTGTTTTGAAAACTGGCTCCTAGAATCAAATCCATATGGTGATTGATCTTCCTCACTAGGGGTAATCCATCAAGCACATTATCTAACATGATATCAGGAAACTCTCCCAATGAATCTGCAACTTCTGTAGGCACCTCCTCTACTTCTTCTTTGCCATCTTTTGGGATTACATCAAAACATACATTCTCATGCTTCATACCTTGGATAAACTCCTTTCCATCAATTAAACATATTTTGGCAGCACTACATACCTTTTCTTCTTTCTCTTTTAATGACTTTGACTAATGTTTCACTCCATTCTTTGTTAGAGTGTAGGTATTCACTCACCCATCATGTACAACATGCCTATCGAATTGCCACAACCTTCCTAGAAAAATATGACATATGTTAATAGGTATGATATCACATAACACCTCATCCTAGTAGCTTCCAATCTTGAACTTCACTGAACATTGCTCACTTACCATAACTTTGTGGTCATCTTGCATCCAGGCAATACAGTATGGACACAGGTGTTTCTGCCTCTTCAACTTCAACTTTGTATCCATCTTTTCACACACTAGATTGTTAGTGCTTCCAACATCAATGATCACATCACAAAACTTATCTTCACATTTGCACCTCGTGTGAAACAAGCTCCCTTCTTTGGTTGGGTTAATTCTCACCACTTAGCAAGATTCTTTTGTTAAATAGGACATGTCCTCTTTTAGGATCTTTAGAATGTGAGGATTTGGCATCTTCATCAACATGCACAATTGTGGCTTGGCCTTATGTTCTCCAATCTATCCTTCCTTGGAATTGGGAACATTCAAATGGTTTATGCCCTTCTTCTCTGTAGTGAAAGCATTTTCCACAAAAACCTCCTCTTCTAGATCCTTGCCCTCTTATTCTTCTTCTCTGATCTGATCATGGAAATGATTGAAAATGTTTACCCTCTAGTTTTGACTACTATTTCTTGCCCCATCCTTCTTTTTTTATCATCATTTTGGCCTCCATAAGACCGTCCACCAGATCCTCCACCCCAACCTCTTCTACCATTCTTGTCATCAAACTTTTTGTTTAACTTCTCCTCAACTCTTGGGGAAAACTTGTATATCTCCTCAATACTAGTCATTCAAACTAGACTCAGCTCCTCCTAAATGCTTGGACTTAACCCATTAAGATAACAAGAAAATTTCTCCTTATGAGCTTCTGCATGGCCTATTATTATGAAAAATTAGTAGAACTCTTTAGTATACTCTTGAACAGATCTTCTCACTTGCTTCAACCTTTTGACCTTATGGTCAAATCATTTGTCAGTTAGTGACTAAACACTTAATTAGATTGTCTACATTACTACTGATATCTACAGTTGCTACCAATTGTATCATACAACTAGCAGTGTATACCGAGTACTAAGCCTCACATTCAAACATCAGTGTTTGCCCAGGTTCATAGTGTTTTCCAAGCTTCACAGAGTCTATTGAGCTCTTTAGTAAAAACAATGAAGAATGTAGTGCTAACCAAGCTTATCAGTGTCTACTGAGCTTGCAGTGTTAATGAAGTGAATGGAGGTAGTGTTGACCAAGCCATGCAGTATGAACTGAGTCCTTTAGTATCAACCTTGTTCTTTAGTATTCACTAAGTCAACAAGTGCTAACTGAGTTCTTACTACTCTCATGTGATCAATATGAACTAGCACCAATGTGAACTAAGTGCTAGAGTTTTTTGAGTGTTGACAAGTGTTGCCAAGTGTCAAAACATCATCAGAGCAATGAGCTGACATAGTGAAGATTATTGAATTTGATATTGTAGTTGACTTCAAAGGTAATTAATTGGATTGGTATATATGTAATGCATCTTATCATTTCCAAATATATTAAGTGTGAGCAAGTAACAAATAGATGAGTTTGAATTAAGAAGTCAAGGCTACAAGTAGTATACGAAAAAGAAGAGTCTTATCTATTACAACAATGTGATAAGTTTACATAAAAGGAATCTCATACAACAAACCAAGTTGCATAGTAGAGATCATCTATTGATTCATCCTAATAGGTGCATTAGTTAAATCCTCTAACAAGGTGGACTTAACAATCTTGAATAAATCTCCTAATTGAGTGCATACTTAACTGTATTGTATAAATCCTTTCACAAGGTGGACCTACTAGTCCTTATTGCTCCTAACAAGGTAGATCACCAGAAGTGATCAATTGTAACCTTTAACAATCTAACTTTAAACAACATTAATAAAGCTTGTGGGTATCATCCCTACCCCAATTTTACTTTCTATTTGGAAGGTTTCTAGGTTACCAAATATTGTGTCAAGTGTTATGAATATTTTATTGATTTCAATCTTTCATGCATGCAATTAGATTATATTATATGGAAATTATTTATTTGGTGAATTAAAGTATAAGTTTTATTGGTTCTTGATTCACCCCCTCTAAGTCACCTAGTCCAACTACATTTCCAACAATTCATATCAGAGCATTGGTTCTCACATTAGAAGTTTAGCAGCTTGAGAAAAGATCAAAGGCAATGGAAGTGTATAGACATGATAAAGTTATTAACAATGAAAAGTTGGATCTATAATTGGCGATGAATCAATTCAAGAAAGTAAAGGAGAAACTCTCTCAATCCTTGAAAAGAAGAAAAGATCTTGCAACACAATTGAAAGAAAATATTTACATTGAAGAAAGAATTGAAGACATTTGCCAAGACAAAAATTCAAATGAAGTTGATGTAGCAATCAAAGACCTACTTGAGAAGAATCTCACTCTTCATGAAGAAGTCAAAAGAATGAAAAGAGAGAAATAAATTCAACTAGTCAGAATGTGTGAAAATATGGAACGAATGGACAAAGCCAAAGAAGAGAAGAGATTGATAACTGAAAAGATAGAAGAAAAGGACAATGAAATTCATCAACTATCCCTTTATCAAGAAGATTTTATTGATCAACTCAATGATGCAAATCAAGATCTTATCAACTTAAGGACAAAGAATAAAAGATTGCATAATGATCTCAACATAGAAAAGAAAACCAAGGAGATGATGAAATCTTAAAAAAGTATCAATCAATTGAATGAGAAAAATCAATTTAGACACAAAGGAAAAGCTAGATTAGGATATACAAAAGAAGGTGAATCATCTCAGCAAGGAGCTCAAAAGAATAAAAGACCTACTTGTAATCATTATGGAAATATAGGAAATACATAAAATAAGTGTTGGAGCAATGGTAAATCAAAATTCAATGGAAAGTGTTATACTTGCAACAAGCATAGTCATCGAGTAAGTGAATGCAAAGAGAAAACCAAGTTTGAAGGAAAGTGTTTTAATTTCAATAAATAAGGGTGCAAATCCTCAGAATGGAAGACCAATAATTGGAACCCAACAAAACAAATTGTGAAAGCTATATTTGGTTGGGATTACAATACATGGTGCAGATGTCACTATTATGGTGAGTATGGGCACATTGGACCAAATTACATAAAACATCACATGAGGAAGAGAGACACTACAAAGAGATGTTTAATATTTACAGAACTTGGACATCTTTCCAATAAGTGTATGAATCGAGGAAGAGTTGAAGATGAAAAGAAAGAAAAGGCTGACAATATCATAAATCAAATGAGGCAGCAATGGATAAGAAAATCTTCTAAGGATACAAGTTAGAGTCCTAAAATTGTTAACACCCAAGTAAATGAGTTGGGTGACTTAACCATTTCAAGCTAGTTATCTATGGAGATGACTATAACTATGATTAAAAGGAGACATCTCACATTAGTTCCAATCAACAAGCATACACATCTATATCAACATTTCATATGCACAAGGATCATCAAGTGAAGATGACAGTTGAAGTTCTTACTGAGCAAGGTCGGGTCACAAAACTCTACTCAGCAAAGTTAGGTTGCATGACCTAATTGAGTGTGGGTACAGATGGTAAGTTGAAAACTTAAAGACAAAATTTCATTAAAAGGAGGAAAAACAAAGGTTATTGTTTCACTGCAAATTTTTAGAGCAAAGAGTGAAGAGTATCTTTGAACCCTCGAGCAATTTTGAAGCAATTTCATCAAATTTTATTCCTACATTTGAAGCATTGCTAAGCAATATGGCAGCTTCCAGAAGCAAAGTAAATAAGGGTTTAGAAATGTTGATTTGAGGTGTCAATTGCAAAGCCCCACATTCAAGTTGAGTTTAGAAGTTGCAGGAGAACTTGACCCAGTTGGAGCACAATCCCAAATTCCTCCTATGGTACTTCTAATTCATGATATTCTTCAATTTATGGAGTTAGAAACCCTAGAGATGAACTAGGCATTTGAAGCATTATGTGTGGATGGTAGTTTGAAACCCAAGCACAAGCATTTAGAGGTGAAGGGTTTAATGCATATCCTACACATGTCAAGGTATTTCCAGGGAAATGGATTAGGTTTATTCTAAGCTGAGTTCATGACATGCATTTATGGTTGGATCAACCAATTTAGATTACTAAGAAGATGATTTATAGAATCATAGGGTTACCTATGCTAAATAAAGCTAAAACCACTAAAACCCTACGTTGGATCAAACTTGCGAAGAAGACTCTTGCCAAGTGGGATGACAGAGGCATGAAGTTGAATGGAGTTACTGACATAGAGATCAAATTCAACATTCATATCATTGCTCATAAGATTTACAACTCAAGTCATCTGAACAATGTTCTATGTGAAGTTGTTGACCTAGCTTACAAAGTTGTGTTCAAAATTTTTTCCCTTCCAAAGGCGCTCTGGCATGGAAGAAGGATATTCCTATAGCATATCAGATTAATAATTTCATAGCAGAAATGGGTGAAAATTTTGAAGACATCATGGATGCATACTTTGGAACTTTTAAGGAGAAAATAAAAAGTAGATACATAATTCCAAAGAAACTAGTTGAAGACTATGAGAAAGATATTTGTTTCCATGTGGATTGTGACAAAGTACATATACAAGTAGTAAGACCAAGGATAGAATGGGTTAATCCTCTTGGATATGAGGTTAACATTGATGATAAAAGGGATATAATTGAAGTTCTTATAAGTGAGCCAGTGGACCCTAAGGCACCATACTTTGGTACCTATGAAGAAGCCAAGGCCATGACTTCTTTGGAAATTAAGCTCCCTCGGGCCCTGAAGAGAGGAAGAAAGAAAGTTAAGAAAATCTTGAAGGAAACCAAGAAGTCCAACTCTCCTCTTCTACTAATAGAAGGAGAAGGAGATGACATTGAAGAAGAGGAAGAAGAAGAAGAGAAGGAAGAGGAACTAGAAGAAGAGTAGCCTCCCAAGAAGAAAGGGAAGGTTATCATAACTAGACCTACAAAGTCCTCCCTTGCTGTATTCACCAGAAGAACTACAAAATCTAGGAAGAAGCTCAGATTGGGTGATGATGAAGATGAAGAAGAGCAACAAATTGTATTTTAGAAGATTGCTCCTACCTTGGAAGAAAGATTGAAAAGACTAAAAAAGGGAGAATGCATGTCATACTTTAAGACTCTTAAGTATGACACTAGGAGCATAGAGGAGAAGAAACAAATAGAGGAAGCCCTAGTGGCTAGAATGACAAAGTGAAAGTACTCTCTAGAGGAACTGACCAAGCAAGTTCTTGATGTCATTTTGAAGGAAATTGCACCTATATGGGAGAATGCACTAAATTTTTCCAAAGACATTAGAGAACAAACTTTGAGGCAACTTATGCCAAGCTTATTTGACAAGGAAGTGAAGGAATCATTGAAGAAGAATGAACAAAAGATGACACCTAAGTTTAATGCAATATCGATCTTATCCAAGGATATTGAATCTGTTGTGCAGTCTAGCACAATTTCATGGAAGAACATCTATGGATTGCATAAACCTACTAAGGAGGTTGTGGAATGGATCCAATATGAGATGTCCTCATGAGCTATATAAGTGACCTTCTAAGTTTGTATGAGTGAACAAAGGTTTGTATGAACCTTTACAACCCCATGCGAGTGAATGCTTGCATTATATGAGACATTGAAGTCCCATACGACCTTAGGGAAATAGTAAAGCTCAAAGTCAAAATGAAAGCAAGGAATAAGGGAAAACCTCCACATTGAGGAGTACCAAATATGCGTAAATTGAGGAGTGAATACTAGAGAGTATAGAAGAAATCTAACATCCCTAATATCCAATCTATGAATCACAAACAACATCTAACCATCTAAGAAACATCCTCATAATATAACATGTACATAAGAAATATCAAAATGAAGGGAAACCAGAAGCAAGAAGAAACCAAACTAAATCAACCATGCTTGTTTCCTCCATATCATAATGGCATAAAAAAGACCTCAAGGGCCCTAACCATACCCTCGAGCATGAAATCTCAACTTTTCAACAAGATTGTTGATGTCATCTTATGGGATATTTCTTATCAATAAACTATCAACAACATCACATGAAACAAGTACATATAACATGCTAATCTATCATTAGCATCACTAATCCATAGAAGTGGTAAGAAACATCATCTAAGCAATAATATCTAACATCATGATAAAGGAATGCATCAAGTAACATACTAAGCATCATCTAAACATGATATCAAATGCATCCAAAGTAAAGCATAAAGCACAAGTGAACATACTCCAAATACACCAAAAGTACCAAGTGAACATCCAACACCATCCTCAAATTAGAAGTAGACCATCTTTGTACATTGGTCCCCAATAGTGGTATAGGTAGCTAGACCTCCCAATCACATGGTTCCCATAGGTCTTCTCCCACCATGCTAATGGAGATAATAACCCTACCACAATCATATAAGACAATCACCCAGGGCTAACACACATGCCAATCAAGTATGATACCAACATCTATATGCTCATGAAGGAAATGTAATACATCAGGTCACTAGTCAAACCCACTACATGATAACTATGTAGAGACTCTAGTGGAATGTAAGTCACTTAGTATTAGAAAGCCCAAGCTATATGTCTGTGCAATAATATCAAATCCAATCAGGAGGTCACACACCATGCCCTTAGCCTTACAGGCCAACCATATAGGCACACACCCTCATACCCACAGACCAACTGTACAAGTGCTCTCCTATATTTCATTAACTTTTATTACCCATTTATTTATTTGGTTATCAGTTGATTAAAAAATCTCCACGTTACATTGTTAGACCACATTTGGACCCGAGGTAGATGAGATAAGCCACTCAACATGTCTACGCTACAAACCCATGCTCATCACACGATGAGTGCCCAAAGACAATGCAAGTTCCCAACCTAAGCCCCAAATTAGCAATACTTCAACCGATCTATATCTAGGAGTTTGGGTCTTACAAGATCTCATCGTACAAATGCACACATGCTTGTTTGTGGGCACAACCAACTTCACATATGTAATCACATAATACCAATATAAGGGTTGGATATGAGAAATATGAAAAATGATAAAAGTATAACAAACTCACTCAATTGACCTATATCTAGGAGTACAAATTCGACAAAAATCCCCAATGTCCATGAAGTAGAAGCACAACAAGAAAGAGAATATGGAATACAATCCATTTCCATAATCTAAGAAGACACTACCAAAACCCCAACCAAATATGGGTGGCACGTAAAATGAGGCAAGAATAAAAAACAAAAAATTCAAACTTCTCAGATAGCAATGAAACTAAAATCCCAACTCAAGAATATGGTCACAAGACCAAGTGTCCAATAAAATTCACTAAATGTGCTTAGATTCACACTCTAGAAAATTCGACAAAAGACACAAGTCCACAAAAATAAATATGGGAAGATGAGTTCAAATTAGGAAATAAAATACTTTGGATTGTCCTATTACCATTTTGATTCCATGATACTAATCGTTAAGGAAAAGGCTATAAGATCCAATCCCCAATTAATCCAAACAAAGGAATGGACAAAAACTAGATAGCATGCAAAACAAGATGATGCCAAAAATGCCCAAAATCCCAACATCTTGGAATTCAATGAAATCAAAAACCCATTGAGCGAACATGCACAAACTAAGGAAAATCAAATAAAATATGACTTCCAAGAAACCATGTAAAAATTGACAACATTACAATGCATAAACTTGCATTTCTAAATTCTTGCAAAATATAAATGCTCACCCCTATCTATTCGGGTGATATAAATGCATAAAAATAGAGGGGAACACTAGTTCTCCACTTGTATCATTTATAAACATGAATTGAAAGCTAAAATAGAGTAAAACCAATAAAACCAGACAACCCTACCTCACAACCAAAAGGAAAAAATGAGAAATATCACCATAAAATAATGGAGATGCAGAATTGGATTAAACCATCAATATAGAAAACCAATCCTAATATGAATCCAATGGGACTAATCTCATGATGATCTATTGAGCTAAAATACCACAACAAACAAAAATCTGAATTCTCACAAGAGAGTTTTGAGGAATTTCTTGAAAAACCAAGAAATGGAATAGAAGAAGTGAGAATAAACTCACCTTTTAGCCAATATATGCATGTTTACAAAGTCACATATAAATTAGATTATTAAAATAAAATAATATGATGAGCTCCCTCAACCCAAATAGAATTAGGCAATTCCAATTAAATTAGAATTCAACCATGACAAATTAGCCGACAATAAAGTAAATATTAAATCCAATTAATAAAATTCATTTAAGCCATTAAAACTACATTTAATTTTTTTTTTGCGACAACTATAAAATCCTAAGTTTATAGACACGCTCATAGGTCTAATCACATAATGCATTATGAATCCAGATTTACCAATTACCAGAGGGATAAAATAACACAAAAAAATATGGATAGGCTAGTGTGACACTTGCATTTGCTACCTCAGGGAGGTAGTCCCATCTATGCGCTGCTAATATTTGGATGTCCTAAACTTCTTGTTGGGAAGACAATCAGGGTCCCCATCCAAGTTGCTCCTCTATGAACTTGACATACATTATAACTTTGAGTGTACATCATGCATTCTCCCATACTACCTCTAAACAGGAGAAATAATAAATCTCTCCATAGAGTGTAGCACATGCCCAAGCAAGGCCCAAGAAGTGAACATGTATGAAAATTGGGATTTGGCATCATCTCCTACCTTTGTACCCTTGTAGGGTCTCTGAAATACTAGTAATATAAGATCATAAAGTTGCCAACACTAGCAATTGGTCTTCTGAGTGTGATGTTGGGTAAGATACTTGAACATCTCTTCATGTAAGGCTTTTCATCCTATATTTGGTCATAAAAAATAGATCTCATAATGAGAATATTCTCCCATGCCCATATGTATAGAACTATGATTCAAATGACCATCCCTTTGGACCATTTATACACCACCTCACATCTCATGGTACATGTGGAATAATAAGTAGGAACCCCATCCAAATACTACAGGGTCCATGAGCATACACTCAAGCATCTGACCCCAACTACAAAGAAAACCATGTTGGCATATGTACACCATCAATAAATAACCAATGAATCCAATAAGTACATAGGGAAGTGGACTATGAGGTTTGTATCTCTTCACTAAATCATCCCATGTAATGTGATAAAAATGGTATCATCCTAGAACACCTGTCAAAGAGCCTCAATCTTGACTCTCAATTGAAACTCACACTCAATCTAATGACCATGAAAAGGAAAGTATAGGTCACTGTATATCTCCTTAGTGTGATGGTCATTTTGCCAGTAATAAGGTGAAATTTATTATAATCACAATTGAACCACTCTACAAGCATAGTAAGTAATCCATGGTTTGATTGAATGTCAGGCATATAGGTTAAGTGAGTCGATCCAAGAGTATCAATCTAAGCTTTGCACTAGTAAGATCCTTAAGTGACACATTAGTCAGAAAATATAGCAAGTGAAGTTGTACATTAGGTATATCAATCTACAAACAAAAACAAGCTAAGTATCAAAATACAATCACTATAGATGATAAAAATGATGTAAAGAAGCGTAACGACCATCTCAACATGTACCGAAAATATCAAAGAATGCATTGGAAAGATCAAAACATAGAAAATTTGGGTGAAAATGCCCTAAAAATGGTCACTATTTTCCAAATGAAAAAATATAAATTAAAAGGTTCACCATGCTATCTTACAAGGATTTTCACATGTGCATATGATAGTTTGCTATCACACAATAAATTATAAATACATAGATGACGAAAGAATAACTAGTTATTGGTCTCAGATGACATGTGGGTAACTATGGGATGACAAATATAAGGACATGATAAGGCATAACTCTCTACAAGAGAATTGTTGAATGGGAATTTTCTACAAAAGGGATGAGAAAATGACCTAGCCAAATGATAAATCACTATTTTGATCCTAAAACTGCTAAAAAAATCAAATTTGGACTCAAAATGTAAGCAAAATATTTCAAAATGTGAGGATTTGATTACTTTCATGTGTTGGCTATGTTCAAGGTTGGTTATGCTACCTTTGAAACTAAAAATGATGATTCTCAATTGGGAAAAGCATTTTGACTCTCAAAGGGCTCTCTAAAAGTCGAAGGGTTCAAATGAATTGAAAATCAACTTTTTAGCCCTAATATAGGTTTTGACCTAATTTTCAAAAGTGCTTTGACTTGTGTAAAAAACATCCCCACCTAATTTGATGGTCTTGGATCTATTTTCAGGATTGAAATCAAAATTTAATGTCATTTGGCTGGTCAAAATCATGTTTTAAAATATCCAAGTCAAATGTAGTTGATCGCTTGTGCAATCAATCTATTTAACATACACTTAAACCAAGAATGTTACCTAATTGACTATAAATAAAATTTTGAATTTCCTAATGTCAAGTCAACCATTGTCAAACTTTGTTAAAGGACTTTAAAATAATGCATAATGTTTTCCAAAACATATGCAATTCATTCAAAATCAGACCCAATTGTTAATAATTGGTGCCTTTTGTTGGATAAACTATATGTGTGTGTGTGTGTGTGTGTGAGAGAGAGAGAGAGAGAGAGAGAGAGAGAGAGAGAGAGAGAGAGAGAGAGAGAGAGAGAGAGAGAGAGAGAGAGAGAGAGAGAGAGAGAGAGAGAGAATATATTAATATATTAAATATATAAGATATTTATTTGTCATTATATTAATTACATTCTAATGAATAAACATGTCCCATGAAGAGACATGTATATCCATACTTCAACCTATATTAGAGAGATGACTGCCATTTGGAAAGTGCATACCAAACTATTATGGTAGTGCTATTACATTTGCAACAAATCAAGAAAACACTAACATGGTATTAGAGCCTAGTTCCTTTGAAGAAAGATTTGCCACTTAAAGGAAGATCCTAAAGATCTGTAGACTACGAAAACACAGATCATAAACTACTGGATCATTATGAATTGATAGAATTCTCAATGCATGGATTGATGACTTACAAGTATGAGATTCTAAAACTCAATTTTACTAGAGATGGCCCACATTATGATATAGATCGAAGGCACTCATTGAATAATGCCATTGTGCAAATTAGAAATATTGGACATTGTGATTTGTTTCATAGACAAATGTGTTTAGTATTAGAGGAAGTGTACAAATTTGGTCATAGATTAAAAATGTCTCAGGATACCAGGTCATCAAAGTAGAACCCACACGCCTAGGTTTACTAACATGCTAGAGCTTTAGTTGAGGGCTTTCCATTAGAAGATTCTCATTCTAAAACTTTTTAGGTAGCAAAGTATCTCTTTTATCTTTGAAAGGGTGGCTTAGCAATGTTTCTCTATAATTTAACACTATAGCAAGCCACAGGTGTGGTCTATGCAACCTATGACAACTTTATGGGTGAAAAAATCAGGAAATTGTAGTAGCCTAAGGGAAAGTGTAGGACTTGTTATGACTGGGTGAAAATGGAAAACTCTAGATAATTCTTTCTGTTGAAATCTTTGATGTTGCTCAGTCTTTGGTCCAATTCAAGCTTATGGGTTCACATAAGGATTACATCATTGTTGGGTTTGATTCTAGAAGGATTGTGATGCTTGAATACAACAAAGAAAAGAATTTTTTTGAGAAGGTTCACGAAGAGACATTTGGCAAGTCAAGATGTAGGAGAATAGTCCCTAGCCAATACCCACTGGTGGATCCAAAGGGTCGTGTTGTAGCCACTGATGAATATCCTCATAACTGTTGTAATGTTGAATCTCAATGCCTCCCAAATTAATTTTGTCTTTTCAATGAATAGTTAAATGTGTAAATAGTTCAAATTGAGTAAGTGAATAAAGAATAGATTTTGTAGCGCTCTTTGAGAATGAATCCTCCCATATTACATGAATTTGCAAATAATTTGATGGATCACAAATTGCTTATATGATCTTCAAAATGTCTCGGTGAATGGGTAAGCAATCTAGAGAATTCATCAATGAGACCAAACATACTAATTCTTAGAGTTTGCCAAGTTTCTCAGCGGTAATAAAATAATGGAGAAAAATTAAATATTTCATGTAGAGGAAGTTTAAGTATTTCATTACACTTGTGACTGTAAAGGCAAATTTGTGTGATTAATAAGTTTGAATATAGGTATTTGTAAATGCTCACACCATGGAAGATTGTTGGAATTAAAGGCCAAATAGGTGATGCATGGAGGACAAACATGTAATGCCAAGTGTATGAATGGGACATTCCTACACATATTTGATAAAATTAATGGATAGTAGTAATATTCCTATATTATTCCCCGACTCAATGGGGAATAAACAATAACAACGAATATGAAGAAAAAAGTTTGACACTCCTCTAATTTTCCATGTGTGGGAGATTGGTTGATACAAAAATGGCCTACATCATATAGCATGTCTTGGTCATATCGACTTGGTGCGATTAAGAGAGAATAAATAATTTAGGATCTTTATATCTCTATAGTCAACAACCTTATGGGTTGGAGATACAATAAGAAATGTAGACCATATATCTAGTCAACGGATGGTAGAGTCAAAGCACTAAATATTCATGAAAGATGAAAATTGACTCATGCACTATATTTCTTATATGAGCTCACCTTATGAAAGAAAATATTTGAAACACTAGGAAAAAATCATATGGAATTTAGATTCAGAGGGAGATTCAGATAGAGTCTGACATCTTCAAGGAGGTCAAAATATCGATGAACTTGAGCTTCGAGGGATCATATGGGTTCAGTCAACTTGTGAAAATCTTGATCATATTGATTGAGAGGGAGTTTCACTATTGAAGGTGAAACACTTATGAGGTAAACTTGATTTAATTATTTAGTATACTAATGAAATCATTTAATGCCTTATGGGCCCTGTGTAAATCATAAGGAAGTGATGACTTCCAAATGATTATCATTGTATTTGTTGATTTTATTGGAAGGTGACAATCTTACAATAACTTAATCTTCTATCATGATAGACATCATGTGATGGCTAACATGGTGGATTCAGTTCCTTAAATAAACCATGACCTTCTAGATTGATAGACATCTTGTGATGGTTGAAACCGACCACAATAGATTATGAACATTTCTATGGTAAGTACACATTACCTTTGAACAATTTTGAGTTATGGTGAATATCATGAGACTTGATATTCTTGGTCAGACCATATCTCTGATATCATATTGAGATGATATTTAAAACTAGGTATCACGTGTTAGGTGATATGTAAAATTAGGTATCACATGTTAAGTGATTCCTCATATCATGTGTTAGGTGATACGTAAAACTAGGTATCACATGTTAGGTGATATGTAAAACTAGGTATCACGTGTTAGGTGATTCCTCATATCATGTGTTAGGTGATTCCTCATATCACGTGTTAGGTGATTCCTCATATCACGTATTAGGTGGTTCCTCATATCACATGTTAGGTGATATGTAAAACTAGGTATCATGTGTTAGGTGATTCCTCATATCACATGTCAAGTGATATGTAAAACTAGGTATTATATGTTAGATGATACTTCATATCATGTGTTATGTGATCACAAGATATGTAATATGATTATATCATTTATCTTCCCTAGCTAAGAGGGAGTATTGATGTTTGTAGCATCGATCATATGTCAAATGAGTTGACATTTTCCAAATGAGTTGGCATTCTAGAAATCATTATTTACATTGAGGTAATATGTCATTCACATTGTATATGAATATTGTTTATCCTTCCTAGCTAAGAGAGAGTTTTAATAATTGGTAGCTTTAGTTGGATAAACTATAGTGAAAAAATGTGTGTGTGTGTGTGTGTGTGTGTGAGAGAGAGAGAGAGAGAGAGAGAGAGAGAGAGAGAGAGAGAGAGAGAGAGAGAGAAACATATGAGATATTTATTTATCATTATATTAATTACATTCTAATGAATAGACAAGTCTATCCATACTTCATCCTATATTAGAGAGATGGCTGCCATTTGGAAAGTACATACCAAAATATTATGGCAGTGCTATTACATTTGTAACAAATTAGGAAAACACTAACACCAATCAATCCTACATCATTTTTTTTATCATCATCAAATGTTTTTCATCTATCAAATTGCTCAATATCATTATCATATCTATTCATATTTCAATTTCACTCCTGAGGGGATATGATGATTATATCATCAGACCATCTATCATCAAATTGATCACTTTACGAACCTAATCAAAATTCAAAGGTCTCATCACTAGAGGAATTTCATCACCAAAAGAATATTAGTTTCATTGAAACCCATATCAAACTTAGACTCTTTGATCTTTCTGACCTATCTAAATTTCATCAAAATCGATTTTAAGTTGAGGTTGGTTCATCTTTCTAAATGAGTGGTTTCCTCATAATCCATATCAAATCACTATAACAAATATCTAATCTATTGCATCTCAATTAAAACTATAGGGGCATATCAAGTTCATCAAGACCCATATCAATATGATATTGTCTTCTCAATCAGGTGATTAGATTCATTAGGATCCATATCAAGTCAATTGTCCTAATCAATATCTTGATGGTAATTGGATTCATCAAGAACTATATTAATTGCAATATTCATTCAATCAAACTCCTAAAATTTATCGATTTTATTAGACCCATAACAAATTGGTTATTTTATCATCCTTTTTGGACACACATTCAGTTTCATTAGAATCCATTTCAAACTGAATACTCTAGTCTCTTCTCAATCAATTTTTGTTCAATCAAGTTCAAAGATAATTTCTCTCTCATCAACCAATCTTCATCGAAACAAGCTTAAAGTCAATTTCATCTTCTTTTCAAGAAAAAATTCATTAATCAAACCAAGTTATCCTACACTTCAACATCAAATATTTTTTGAGTCAATGTGCCACATGCACATCAATTCAAAGAGGGGAAAATGTAATCGCTTAAAATTGGTATTCTAAACTATGTACCTCTGATATGAAATATCAATCAAAATCATCAATGTCCTAACCAAAAAGGAAATCAATTTCCATCATCAATCTGATATAACTATCAAAATTGTATAAATGATCAATGTTCACCATTTTTGCTCCCTTCCAAAATTTGAATATCTAGGGTGACAACCATGATCATGTTTATTTGATTGATTCATTTATTTCCATGCATGATAAGAGGGATACATAAAACTTTAACTTTTCCTTATATCCCTAAGTCCCTTAATCCCCTTGGATCATATGAGAAAATCCAAGTCATGACCATGTGACTGCCTTTCATTGCCTTGTCGCCTCTGTTTAGCACTTAAGCATCAGAGAGGCTACAAGCGTGTGGAACAGTTAATGGCCACGGTCAGCACAACTTCGCAAGACAAAGTGCTAACATTCAAATGTAGGTTGTGAGGCTATGAAATGTCTCTAGTCACTTTGTCACAAAGTGTTAAGCTTAAATCATGGTTAGAGCTATGAAATGGTGATGGCTTTTAGTGCACATGTTCACAAAGTTATGTGCCAAACCCTAGTTGCAGGTTACAAATAGGTGACAAATGAACACATGTCATGGTGGGCCAAGCCAATTCTAGTCCTCTTCATTGTAATGTTGCAAGGGCCAATTTCAAATGAATAGTTCATTGAATGAAAGTAAATCAGTTGAGTCGATGCACTCCATCGAAGAGCTTCAAAGATTTAAGTCATGATCATGTGAAATTAAAATAGCCCACAATCAAAGCTCCTTCATTGCATCATCACAAGTGGTCAAGAGAAAACCATGGTCAGAGCCACAAAGCTATGGAATACTTTCATTGCTTGGTCATAGGAGGTTAGTCCTAACCTAGGTTTAAGATGGAGAAGCAATGATACACATGGAGCACACCATCACAAGGTTAAATAGTAAGGTTAAACTTATAGTTGTGATGTTGCGATGGAACATCTAGCAATCAAGTTTGATGGCTTCACAGGGTTGTAATGGTTAGAAAAAAAAAGAATGACGGTAGCGACTAGGTGATCATGGTCAAAACCTTGTCTTTGCAGGGTTGCAGGTATCTTTGATGTAGTTAGGCTTTAGGCCACGATGACGCGAATGGAAGTGCTCACAGTTGGGGTTCTCAATGGTCGTAGGGTCACAAACATTTCATGCCATCCAAGATTTAAGCTGTGACAAGGCAACAAAGGTAAGATAACTACTTTCACATCATCATATGGTTAGAAGATTGTTAAGTCTAAACTATGAAAATGGTGTGAAAGGTCATTTTCATGTAGTCATATGGTCACGATAGTTAGGAGGATAAAGTGGAGATAAGTTGTGAGGCCGTGAATAAGGGAGTTGATAGATCAATGTAAAGATAGAAGGCTAGCAAGGTGGAAAGATACTTCAGGGGCATTGGGCCATGTGGAAAGTTACATGGTTGACTCCATTTGGCTTGATGACATGGCTGACTTGGCATGTTGAGAATAAAGAGAAGCATCTTGTTAATGGAAAATCAATCTTTTCGATCAATTGCAACTAACTTCTGGTGTTCCCCATGCCTGGTAAATGCAATTTTCTTCCTCCCACTGCTTGCTTATCCATCTACCCAATTAGAATGATGATGGTTGCTTCTTCTGTCCATTCAGAGAAAAATTTGCACATAAAAGATTTTATTTCCTATATGGGGATGTGCATTTGATCATGATTTCCTCTGCTCAACAATTATTGCTCTCCTTTGCAATTCAACTCCACCTGGTTGGAGTTTGAACTCAACACAATATTAGAGTTATGCCTAAACTCTATAAAAGGTAGTTGTCAATATTTGTAAAGGGTTCTTCTATGCCTATATGTTGTAGCAACATTATGCCATGCAACTTTGCCTTTCATTAATAAAATCTCCATTCCTTACCTTCTCTTTCCATTTTTCTATCTAGTGCGTGTATATGCCTTGTAGTAAATTTTTTCTTTCTATTTTCCTAAGTGTACATCTTGTGTTCAATCTATTGGCAATCATTGCATTAGTGAATATTATCCTTCCTTTCAACATTTCATCAGTTTCAGACTTGCATGTCACTTTGAGGAATAGATTGAAGTTAATTATAGTGTATTTCAAGTTTTCATTGATGTTTTATGTAGTTGTAGATAGAGTTGTGACCATTCAATCTAGGTGCATCACCCCTTTAGATTAGACTAGGTAGTTTGCCTTCCTGCATCTCCTTCTCCCTTTTCCTCTCAAGTATAGTTAGGTGCATCTTGATTGTAAGGAAGTTGACTTTCATCGAAGATTCAACCTCAAAGCGTAAGTCCCACACTTGGAGGTCATTTCCACGTTACACGAGGTTGCTTAAGGGTCATACCTCAAGCAACGGTGTAGACTTTTGTTTCAACAATCAACTTTCACAATAATCATGAAAAATCTATTAATTTTGAAATACTGACATAAATTTGTAATTAAATCATTCTAAATCAATTAATTTTATTAAATTTTCTATCATGTTAATGAAATTGAACCCATTTTCCGTTTACACATGAAAAGGGAATTAATTAGATTAAAGAATTAAATCTCTAAAATTATCGATTGTTGAATTAAATATTAAAAATTGAGAAAATCTAATCAAATGAGAAAAAAAATTCAATTATCCTCTAAAATTGATAAGAAGAAGGATAAGTCCAAGTTTGAGTGAAAAGTTGAGTTTCCATAAATAAAGAAATAAAATAGTTAACTTGATTATGCATAATTTCAAGCAAGATCGCTAAAGAATGCAAAATTCTAAGAAGAGATAAAGTTATTAATTGATTTTTATAGATTATATCGATCTAGTAACTCCCTTATCCTATGAAATCACTCATAAAGTGTTTAGTTAATTGTCCTTGCACCTCTTAAAGCTATTACTCAACTGGAGGTGTATGCTTTGAAACTCAATGTTAACTCATCTTTTGATGAATCTAGGTCATTTACCTTAATTAATTTCAACTATTGGTTTTCCAAAGTTTTTTGTAATATAGGGCTTCTTCCCTCATTCCTCATGTACATTTAAAGAGCAAAGTTTTTATCTCGAATTGTCTTTAGAGATATTTCACATCATGTTTTGAGAATTGCTTATTGAGTTCATTTATATATTGGAATTGTTTACAAATATTGTGCTTATTCAAGAAACAACATGAGAATTAAAAACTTATTCAAGCTCCTTTCGAGCAACCACATTAGAAACAACATTTGGAAGACCAAGAGTCACAACTTGGAATCCACCTTTAACAATGAGACAAATACAACCAATAGAATACCAAGAGTCACAACTTATAATTCCATAAAGATGTCCCTCTTGGGATTTGAACTAGGGTTTCCACAATGAGAACTCACTACTTCAACCAATCAAGTTAAACCCCTTGTATGAGTTCATTTATATTACTATTTAACTATGTTCCCCTGAGTTTCCGAGACGGGGACGGCAGGGGACAGTGGGATGGGTTTCCGGGACGGCATATTTTCTTGTTGATTTTGGGGACGACGGGGGACGAAAAATGGGGATAGCAAAAGTGACATTTTTTTTAGTTTTTTAAATTTTTTGTGTGTTAAAAAATTGGGGATGGATGCAAGTCCCCAATGAAGTTTTCGGGACGGGGACGTCCTTGTCCTCGAAACGCTAGTTTTTTTGGGGGGGGACGCGTCCCCGGGGAACATAGCTATTTAATATCATATATAATATGTAATAATGCCTTCATTATTGCATTATCGTTAGTTCATATAGATTAATTTCATCTTATTGAATAGAAAATACAAAAAAAAGAGATTGATTTGCATCCATATAAAAATCCTTCATTCTAGTATTGTCTAGTCACTGATAAAGCTTGAAAAATCTAAGAGAAAATCATACTCATATTAGATAGAAGACACTAAATTGTTTTGTTTGGTTAATTATGCATTATTCATCTAATTATGTGATCTATTTAACCTAACATATAATTATTTATTGAAGTGTTGTGTTTCAGTTGTAAATACAATTCTCTCACATACAATGGGGAGTAGGAAACCTTGAGAGAAGGCATATAATGCAAGGGTTGATGACATAAAAGGAGTCAACATAGTTGCATGCAATCTATTGAAATCATCATCAGGGGTGGACGAGTTCATGAAGTGGTGGAAGCATGCTACATTCTAGTGAATGATTATGTGCACAAGGTATGACAAATTTTGGAAGGCACATTCTTGGTCCAAGTGGATGAATTAGGCTACAATTTTTCTCTAATAATCATGCTTAAAACCATAAATAAAAGTGAGTGTTGAATACACATCCTAAAGGTCTTCATGAATAAGACCTTTCATTCCAAAAGAAAAATTGGGAGGAATATCATTAATTACCTCTTTGTTAAATTTTTTTTGTAGAAGTCTTGGGCATCTCATCTCTTGTACTAATATGCCTCTAAGAGTTTCCTACCAAAAGATTCAAAACAACATGTAGGTGAAAGAATGCAAAGCATGTCTCTAATGAACTTTTGGATTATAACCACTGATGAACCCTTGTCTCTAATGATGCCACCATTTGCATAAAAAATGATTGCATGGAACTAAATGAAGTTAGGGCAATGTGGAACCCTTGATACCATGTATTGAAAAAGAACACATTTGCATAGTATAATCGACGATGAAGAAAACTCTGACCACTTTTTTATAGATTTTTTTCATAATTGAATAGGAATTAATTTTTTCATAGTTGAATAGGAATCATGATCCTTATATATCTAGGATCATGAGTTAATAAAAACAAGCCTTACTAGTGTGTATTTAGGTAAGGGATTTATTGTTGAAGTTTTCCTTAAGTCTTCAAAATTGCATGTTCTATTGTCAAACTTATTATGTGATGGTCAAAAACTTAAATAAATAGATAACTAGTTCTAGTTTGACCTCAATTGGGATACTAACAAATAAGACTATTCTATGAGTTGTCTATGTGGGACATAATTGACAAATGTTATATTGCAAAAGTGGCATTTCCTACCAACTATGATTGGACTTATAGTCAACAGTATAATGAATTTAGAATGTCAACTTTATCTATGAAAGTGCTTGTAGACTTAATTGGTTATCAAATGCATGAAAATGGATAATATTTGAGTATGACTTAAACTATCAAGATACAAATATTTTCAATAAGGGATATGCATTTTGTACTTGTATTGATGACTAATCGTTAGCCTATTACTAGGTCAAAATTATAGTTACAATTGTTGGAATCATGCTTAATGATGTAACTCTATTACAACCAAGTTATCAAGGTTGATGGCATGGATATAGGACAAAAGATGAGTGTGATTTGTCATTGCAAACTTTAGATAAATGTGAGGGTTGCAAACTCTATTAGACAATAATTTTTTTATCTTTTCTAATTATAGTTTAATTTTAGTATTGTTTTAAGCCTTGGCAATGATATATTTTAGTATGGGGCCATAATATTTGGCATTTTCACTTAATTTTGATTGATACAGGATCAACGGAAAAATATACTTATTTATGTTTTGGAAATATTAGACTAAGTGAACCATGTTAAATCCTTGTATCTTCTATTCTATTTATGTGTACTTCAATCCATTATGTTATCGGTTATATTTGCATGTAATTATTATTTTATGTCTAAGTAATCCTAACAAGTGATATCAAAGCCAAGTTACTTTAGATATAGTTTGTAGAAAGGCCTCATGGTTGAGTAGGAGTCTCATGTTAAGAATATAATCTCATTCAGATTGAAGTTTCAGATTATTACTATATATATATATATATATATGAAATTGAGAAATAATAATAATAACAACATACATACATACATATAATTCACTATGTCATGCCTGACCACTACTTCTGTTTAGCAGTATTTTAAGACTTTACTGTTTAGTGTTAGTTTTAGTTGATATGTTGTCTTTCTTTGCAGAACGTGGTTATATTTTGTGTCATATGGTACTTGAGACTTATGATGGATGTAATTCCTATTCAGAACTATTTGTTAGCTTTGAAGGTTTCTTAGAATGTTATGATTTGAAACTATAATTGCATGCTGTTTGGGTAATTCTCATGTTTTTTATGTTTTAGATTGGACGAAAACTACATTCTGTGTTTTAATATATATTGGAAAGAAAAGTTTTAAGTCTTAATGTTAATTTGTTATTGCAAATACTAATGTATGTTAAAATGCTCTCTGTGTTTGGACTTTGTCACTGTATTTTTATATGTGTGACTGTAAGGGAGTTGAGGTATCGTTTTGATATTGATTATCTTACTTATAATAACCTGTTATTATAGAGTGTAATTGGCATTGCATCTATTGACTTGTTTTAAGGTCTTAATAACTTAGTTATGATGGATATAAACTTTTTCGATTTTCTTATTATTATTATTTTTTAAATAAATAAATCTAAATATCTCTTATAATCTCGTTACCCTAAATGGGTCTCAAAGGCTATGAAAGGTAATATATATCTTTTGTTTTCACAGCCATATATGGCGGTGGGTTGTGACTGTCATTTGTACTCGGCATAGTGATAATGTTGCAGTTGTATTAAATGCATACTTATGAGGTTTTATGTCACTGAAGTTTGGCCAACCTGTTCTATATGCGAATTGGGTTTTCTTGTTGAAATGGGTCAAAAATTTGGCCGCGAAGCTCAGTTCTATTATGCATCTATGATGCATGCTGCTTGTAATCGACATCATGGAGGAAATTGTAAAAAGGCATTTAAACTTATGGAGCCAAGCATTGTTGGTTATCGCTTTTTCAATCTTTATCTCTCTCTTGCATATCGGCATTTCTAGTTTTGGAAGCGTGGTTTTGATTTGGGGCTTTGGTAGCGAATAGATTTGCAGAGTTTGTATCGTGCATTTTGGGTACCTAATTGTCATTTAAGGTAGGGGGCAATTCTTAACCTACTTTCTTACTGTTATTAGAGTGTTAATTTTGTTCAAAGGAAATTGTAGAAGCTACAGTTTAAAATGCACTTGTTGATACCCAAGTATGGGTATATGCAGGGTTGGGCAATTTGTGCTGAGGTTTGTATATACCCATATTTGGATAATGGGTATTATGTGTTTTCAAACATTGTGTTTGTATATGGATTTAGATGTGGTTTTAAATTGGGTATTATATATTCAGTTTAATGAAAACTGTGGTCACTTGTGTGTTTCAATTTCAAGTATTGAGTTAACATTTTGTCATATAATTGGCTTGCAACATAGATCACAGTTACACATTGAAACGGGTTGTAGTTGGAGGTACGTTTAGTTTGTAAAATAGTTTGTGTTCATACTTAGGTCATTGAGTTTATATGCAGTATCACCCAGTTGTATCAGTAAGTATTATGTGCTTACGATTTTGTATGGTTGCATGGACTGAGGTTTTTGTTGTAACATTGAATAACTTGATTGATGTTAGAAGCACTGCCATTATTATTCAGTTTGTTTGAGCTTGGAGGTGTATAACCAAACTTGACTTAAGAAAATACAAATAGGGGTGTGATGTAAGCTCGACCCACTGTGTATGTTTAAACACGGGTTTTAGAAGTCTTATATGGTTTTAAGTTGTTGAAAACAAAAACGTAGACAACTGTTGATTAACTATATTAAACCAGGACATACATTTTGTCGAACTTTTATATGAGAATTAGAGTAGGCATTTGGTCATACAGTTAGTATGAACGTAAACATTGCTGTATTGGCGATTATCAGTATAGTGTGATTGAGTTTTAATGATGTTGACAGCCGATTATTGTTGTAATGCAATGTGGCTCGAGTGTATTATTAACTGTTATGGTAAACTTAGGACATTAGGGAAACTTAAGTTATTGCTAATACCAATCATTACATGCTGTCAAACAGTAAAGAGTAAGCTTGAAACAAATGGAAATTTCATGCAACAACATATTTTACTTTTTATATATATAGGAAATTGTTTTAATAAGGACTTATGCATTAAATTTTAATAGAGATTTAGTTATTGGATGGATATGATTCTGTTAGTTATCGAGGCATCTTTATGAGAATTTGTTTTTATGTGAATCTCGATATAATGAAAATATTAGAGAGTTAGCAAAAGTTGTCCATTAAAATTTGTTGGAAAATAGAGTCGTAATCATTTTTAACTGATGTTTTGATAAACAAAGGCTTTGATAGTTGCTGTTATTCCTTTATCATTGTGATGATTTTGTGAACAATTAATATACATTTTATAGTTTTGGGATATCACATCCTAATTAGTTTGGAGACATGATAAAGTTACAATGCAGATTTTATGAATCACATTTTATATTGATTTTAAATATTATATTTTCATGTGCTGAGGTGGTTATAACTGGGTGGTGGCTTTTGTCAAACAGTAGTATAACTTCTATAGACACTTGAATATTAGTAACATTGTTTATGGTCATTTGATAAAGCAACAACTGTATTTAGAATCTATTATGTTTGATTTTGATTATAGTGTCTTAATAGCATTTATAGATCGTTTTGAGATAAGATGTTTGAAACAGAATTCATTGACTATGAAGATGTATTTTAGATCATTATTGAGATGGAAGTGGTTTCTAGTGTTGAGGCAGATTATGATATATGTTGATGATATGTCATTTTATACAAGATTATCATATGCATTTTGTTTTGTTATCTTGGTCAGTTCAAAATCAAGTAAAGATGGTTAGGTCAGTAGGAAATTTAATGTATAGTATGAAGATTCAGTAAGTATCGTTGAGCAAGACATCAACTCAATTGTATTTGTGTGATCTTGATATTATAGGTTTTATTTCTGTTGTTTTAATTATCTATATTTGCCTTTGAAATTGGTAGAATAAGATGTGTTACAAATGGATTAAAGGATGTAGTAGCATGTTGTATACTGATTTTATATCTGTTGCATGTACATTCTTTTGTAAATCTGTTTGGTGTGAATGTTAAGAATAGCTGTGATGAACGTATTTCGAGGTGGCTGAATTTGATTTATCCTATTTAGTTAATTAATTTAGTGATAACTTTAAAATAAATTGGGTGGGTTAAATTACATATGAAAATTAATTGGCCTTACCTATGACTTAAACCTATATGGTTAAGTATGGAGAACAAGGCATATGTCTATTCTGTCATTGACAAGTATAATAGATATTAGCGTTATGTGTTGGCTATGAGCATACCATGCATGGATGCAGAATCTTAGTACCATAACGATGACACCTCAGTATATATATGTCTCATTTATGGGTTATTCTTAGTGTGAGTTTAATTTTGCATTGTTAAGTAAATGTTTACTTCTTGCATATTAATTATGGAAACTGCACTTTGTTAAGTAAATCATATATCTGCATTATGATCATGTATATGTTTAAACTAAAATGTATGCAGGTGGATTACGCTTTTCAACTCAGTGTGTACTGAGCCCCCTTCTTTGTGTTGTGTTGCATTTCTGTGTGTTTTTCAGGTGCTTCGAGTTGATTAACATGTAGCTAAAGGATGATTATTGAAGTTACTTCTTATAGAAGAATTTGTATCTTGTAGAGTCCATATGTTGGACATTAGTGATTAAGAATGATGTTGTACTTCATTATTGTACTGAACTCGTTTTGTATTAGTATTAGTATGGAAGCATTTTTGGATGATATCATCTTTCATTATGAGATTGTCAGATTGAGAATGGTTCAATCTTTGCACTAGCACTTGTAATAACTAGAATTAAATTAAAAGTTTTTTGTTGTGTTTATGGTATTTGTTCTTTGTTTTTTTTAATCTTTCGGTTATGCTTAGTGTGGAATTACACACTAAACATCCATATATAAGGATTAGTTGATTCTGATGAAATCACATCATTTTGAATGTTTAGGACTAACCGATAGTTATAGATCGATGCTTATATAATTATACTAAGTCAAGCCCATAGAGGGCCATGACTCTTAATGGCATATGCCACGAGAGGGTCATGTCCTTCTGTGGACATTGACTCTTCCTATATTCCAAATTATATTTGTGAATGAGATAATCAACATCAATAACAAGGCATAAAAATTACTGTAGTCACCCGATACAAGACATCACCATTAGTCACATAGTCTGATATGAACATTGAACATTACAGGTTAACTGTAATAAATATACATAGACAATCATTCAAGTCTGAGATAAATAAGTACAATGATATTTCTCTATAAAGATTTGATTTCCTTTACATGGTATCAAAGCCTAGTTAGAGGAAAATCATTGGAAAAAAATCGATATGAAATTTTATTCTATTAATCAAGAGTAAATTAAGACTAAGATGGTGAATGAGATCAAAGTTGAAGATATAATGGGAGGGACTGGAAACTTCTCTTCATGAGTTATAGATTATAGCCTTAGTTTAAGAACTTGAGTTAGAGTCCTTCATAGAAGAAGCTATGAAAATGCCTAAAGAAGAACCAGAAAGGACAACTTGGATCAAATGAAACATAAAAGCCAAGAAAATCATAATCGACGTTGTTAGAGATAACATTCTCCCTTCAATAGAAAGATTGAAAACAACTTATGAAGTATTTAAAACTATAAATGATAAATTTGAAATAAAAAAATGCAAGTAGAATACTTACATTAAATGAACAACTCATGAACATAAAAATAAACAAAGGAGAGGCAATAACAACTTATTTCTTAAGAATATGAAATTAAGGATAAACTTGCCATCATTGGAAACAATGTAGATGACTTAGAAATTTCACTAATTTCCCTAAGAGGACTACCAATATCATGGGAATCATTCATTCAATGTGTAAGTCACCCTTCTCTTGCAAAATTTGATCAACTAAAGAATGAATGCACTCAAGAGGAGTCATGACTAATATAGAGAGGAATGTGCACAAATAAGAAAGGAGAGATACGAGCACTACATAAAAACTCTAGAAATAAAGGAAAGAATAGGAATTTCAAACCAAAGAAAGGAAATAACTCTAAAAATCACAAGGAAATAGATCTATCCAAAGCATAGTACTATCAATGTGATAAGTTTGATCACATTCAAAGATTTTGTCCAGAAAGAAGGGAAAATCAGGCTACCCTAGCTGAGTCTCATGAAGTGGAAAATCCTCTATTCTACTTAGCCTTGTCAAGTGAATTAAATACAAGTAATAACAATTCGATAATAGAAAGTGAAGCTTTAAGACATATAAATGGGTTTAGAAATTAGTTTGAAACATTCAAGGAGTATTGCACAGAAGAAGTCACAATTAGAGATAATTCTACTTATCCAGTAAAAGGAGTTGGGACTTGCTCCTTACAAATAAAAAAATCTTGAATTAAAACATGTTCTATTTGTACCAAGGATAAAAATAAACCTAATCTCCATTTTAGGTCTAGCCGATCAAAGATGTTGTGTCACCTTCAATGAGGATAAAGTGTTACTATGGCCTAAAAACTTTAACATAAAAAATGTCATCAGTATAGGATCAAGAGATGAAAGCTTGTACAAATTAAGCAATAAGGCAAAAAAACAAGAACTAAATCACAAAGTCCATAAATCAAATGATCTTTGGAATAGAAGATTAGGGTACCTTGGCTTTAGTGCCGTTCCTACCATAGGGAAAATCACTATAGGCATACCTAATCTCAAATCTGATCACATTAGTATTTGTAAAGGGTGGGCCCTATAAAAAAATAAAAAAGGATATTTTCCTTTAAGTAAACACAAGTCTAAAATTGTACTAGAACTTGTTGACACTGATTTAAGTGGATCCATGTCAGCACCTTCACTAGGGGGATTGTTGTACTATATGAATTTCATTGATGATTACTCTAGAAAAAAGTGGATATACTTTATTAAACTTAAAGAATCTAATGAAGTTTTAGAAAAACTCAAAGAATTTAAAGCCCTGGTGGAAAATCACACTAGAAAGAAAATATAAACATTAAGATCAGATAATGGAGGTGAGTACACATTTGACATCTTCAAAGAATTTTGTATTTCTGTTGGGATTAAGAGGGAGACTACAATACCTTAGAATCCTCAACAAAATGTGGTTGTAGAAAGGAAAAATAGAACTATTATAGAAGCAACAAAAGCCATGATTCATGATCAAGATCTCCCTATGTCTTTTTGGGCCAAAGCAGTAAGACATCAGTCTACATTCAAAACAAGAAGTCCTCATGTAACTCCTAGAGAAGCCTTCATAGAGAACAAACCAAATCTTAGTCATTTGAGAATTTTTGGTTGTCTAGTCTACATTCACATTCCGAAAGAGAAAAGGTCAAAATTAGAACCTTCCAAAAAGAAAGGCATATTTGTTGGCTACAATGAAACAACTAAGGGATATAGAGTATATATTCCAGGACGAAAGCCTATTGAAATCAATAAGGATGTTAAGTTTGATGAAGATATCACTTTCAAAATATCCTTAAACAAAGAAGATGGGGAAATTGAGAATCAGAGGGAGTTCATCATAGAAGATTATCATAATACTAAAAATCAGAGGGAGAACACTATAGAAAATAATTCAATTGGAAATTTGAGTGAGATTTTTGAAGGATTTGATCAATACAAATCCACAAAGCCTTCAAACAACTGCATGTAAAAAAAATGTGTCACAGAAGAAAAAGACAAGAGGAGGCAAGGGTTTTGCTTTGAAAATTATGCAAATGTATTCTCAGAAATGAAAGAGATAAAAAAACAAAAGATCAATCCTTATAAAAGGAGATTGAAACCCAAAAGGGTAACCTAAAAAGTCACAAAGGGTAACCTAAAAGGGAAAAGCTATTTAATAATTACTAATTAATTATTAAATAGAGATGCAAAAGGTGCATAAAGTAAAATCTTAAGAAGGGAATAAAGCAAATTTAATAAATAAAATTAAATAACACTTTACTCTAATACCCCACCTTAAGATGAGCAACACTGCAACTACAAACAATGAAAAAAGAGCAAGGAAACTACAATGCAATGTTGAAAGCAAACTTGGGTCCTAGAAATAAGGCCTAATGATGTACCCAATCACAACTAAATCTCTATGAAACAAAGGAATAGAGAAAACCCAGTGGGAAAAAATCTACTCCAAAAAGAGATGTAGTTAAAAGAAGGAAGGAAGGACTCATCACTGACAACCCCCAAGGACAACTTCCTTCAACCCAAGCATAGAACATAGCTAAAGATACCACGAGGATGCAAAGGGTTTAATGAAGATGTTTGCAACATGCTTAGCAGTAGGAATGTACTCCAATCTCAAGGCATTATCCTGAATGAGATGCCTAGTGAAGTGCATGTAAAGCTCGATGTGCTTGGTTTGCTGATGCTCAACTGGGTTACGTGAAATTGTGTAGCACTCTGATTTTCACACCACAAAAAGGTGAGACTATTAGGAGAAAATCCAAACTCTGTCATCAATTGTCGAAGCCAGAAAACCTCCCAACTAGCCAATACAACTGCCCTATATTATGCCTCTATAGATGATAATGTGTGAGCATGCTGCTTCTTGCAAGACCATGTGATAGGACCATAACCAAGATAAAATACAAAACTAGAAGTAGATTTGTGATCATCAATATTACAAGCCCAATCTAAATCTGTGAAACCAACAATGTGAGGATCTCTTGATGTGTAGTGAATGCCATTACATGTTGTACCTCTAATATACCTCCAGATATGTTTGTATGCTTGCCAATGAATCTCATGAGGATCATGGGAGAATCAAGAGACAAGTCCAACCACAAAGGAAATATTAGGACAAGTGTGTGTCAGGTACAACAAACTACCCACAAGCTGTCTATATAGAGTGGAATCCACTGTAGGAGTAGAGCAAGTGGTAGATAAAACAACACCTGATTGAAAAGGTATGGGGGGAGGTTTGCAATAAAGCATGCCAAATCTCTAAAGAATATCAAAATCATACTTTTTCTAGAGTATGGCTCTCCCATCTGAAGATTGAACAACTTGTAGGCCCAAAAAATAGTACAGAAGTCCAAGATCTGTCATCTCAAACTACTCTCAATGCTTGTTGAACACCCTATATCATGGAGACTAAGCTTCTTGTGATGATGAGGTCATCAACATAAAGAACAAGTATTAATAAGTCAGCCCCATAATGCTGAATGTAAATTGTAGGGTCAGAATGACACCGAGTGAGCTGTGAAGCAAGCAAGAAGGAATCCATCTTCTTATACCAAGACCTAGGGGCTTGTTTGAGACCACATAAAGACCTTCAAAGCTAGTATACCAATGAAGAGTCCTACACAAAACCATGAGGCTGCTCCATATAGATATCCTCATGAAGGTCTCCATGTAGAAAAGCACTCTTCACGTCCATCTAAAAAAATGTCCATCCCTATGAAGCTACTAGAGAGAGTACAAGGTGAATAAAGTTCATCTTGGCAACAGGGGAAAAGGTCTAGGAGTAATAAATACCCTCAAATTGTGAAAAAACCTTTGCAACAAGATGTTCCTTGTACCTATCAATTAAACCATCTGCAACATACTTGGTATGGTACATCCAATGACACTAAACCAACATTCTTCCTTTTGAAAAAGGACAAAGATCCCATGTGTGGTTCTTCATCAAAGAAGAGTACTCCTCATCCACAACCCTATCCCACTCTGAGTGTCCTATCGCCTTTGAAAAACTTTAAGGATTATCTAAAATGACATGACTCAAAAAACCACTACCTGTAGTCTGAGAACAAGTGTGATGAGCATCTATAGGATCACCTACCAAAGGTCCAACTGCATCAACAGTATCATGAGACCACTTGGGCACTCACAAAACATCTGATGGAGGTAGTGAAGGGGGACCAATATCAAGATCTTCCTTAGAGGATGCATATTCCTATAGAGGAGTAGAGAAAGTACTAGGTAGTAAGGAAGAAGCTGAAGATACAGGATCCATCGGAGGATAATGCTCATCAAACTAAACATCTCATCGAAACAAGACATCTTTGGAATTAGGATCAAACAACCTGTACACCTTCAGATCCTCATAGTAGCCAACAAAAATGAGTGTTTGGCTCTTCTTCTCCAATGATTTTCGCTAAGCATTTGGAATAAATGCCCAAGCCTCACTACCAAAAATGCAGAAAGTAGAAACATTGGGCTTGACATGAGTCCAAGCCTCCTTAAGACTCAAGTGTTGTAATGCCTTGTGAGGCATTTGATTCTGAATATAGTTGGCACAATTGATAGTCTCAACCCAAAATCAAGAACTCATAGCATGAGACTATATCAAACAATTAGCCATCTCCCGTAATGTCCTATTCTCTCTACAACCCCATTCTGCTGAGGTCTATGGGGAATAGAGAACTGATGTTGTAAACCATGCTCAATGCAAAAATCTCTGAAAGACTAATTTTGGGGTGTATACACTTGACTAAAAGACCAACCTGCTTCTCCACAAAAGTCATAAAGATTCAAAATGAATCAAAGACATCAGACTTGTACATATCGAGCACCTAAAAAAGATGGAGTGGGAAATGAAATAAGATCACTGTGTATCAACTCTAATGGTGCCTTACCATGTGTGGATCCACTTGCTGGAAAAGGATCTCCGTGATGTTTTCCAAGTGCACAACCTTGACATACACCGTTAGTATAAGAGATCTAAGGTAACCCAATCACTAGCTCCTATGTACTCATCTGTTGTAGATATCTATAGTTGACATGGCCAAAATTATCATGCCAAAGCTTGCTCACTATGTCTGCATGAGCAATGAGAGAAACACCTATAGAATTAGAGCTCTCAAAGCCATTAAACTGATATAAGTAAGACTGAAGATCAACACTCCCTGTAGCAAAATAACCAAGTCAGGATCATGGAGGTCTCAAATAACCACATCATGTGGAAAGAAATCAACTATCTTTCTAGAGCCTAAATGACAAATTTTGAAAGACAAACACGAGGTCTGTAGAAATGGCCGGATCCAAGAGAACATCTTGTAGTGAACCATCTTCTAAAGAGATAGTTCTTGAACCTATGACTGAAAGTTGAGAATAATCACCATCTGTAATCTATGTAGTAACACTTTGAGCAAGTGAGGTAACAAAATTAGGTGAGTGTGTCATATGATAGGAAGCTCCAAAATCAAGAATCCAAGAAGCTGTAGAAGATAATGCTTGTGCATAAAGAGCATGTCCTTTCCTTGTAGGTGGAGGTGGAGGCTTTAGAGAAGAAATACTATAATGTTGCATGGCCTCCTCTAATGCCTCAAGACATTTCCAACACATGGAAACTGGATTTCCTTCCTTGCCAAAAAAATTGCAAGGTTCACCTGAGTACTTCTAGTCTTGGAGGAAGACTCACCAAACTTAGAAGTATTACCCTTCTGAGAGGGCTTCTAAGCATCTAATTTGGGAGAAGGCTCGGAGGAACTCTCACTACCTGTTGAATTTGACTTATGCTTTAGGTTTTGCATTAGCTTTCCTATAGATGTCTAAGCTACTAATGCCTTCATCTTAGAACTAGTCATAGTATCCAACTGTGTAAGCTTTGACTACTCTCTAGTCAAGTGATCAAAAAAGAGCTCAAAAGTGGGCATAACAAATACATTCCCCAAGGCATCTTTCATGGAATAGAATGTGGAAGCAAATATCTAAAAATTCCTTCTAAGCTTAGAAAGAATCAAATAGATGCACTCAACATTGGTCTTCGTCTTTCCACAACCCTACAACAAGGATCTCTATTGATTAAACTTCATCAAGAAGTCATCAATAGTCGGAAAGGAATCCAACACAAGTGATATAAGCTCTACCTCTATTTGAAGTGCCCTAAACTCATTTACAGTAGCAAACAAGCTATGGAGCTTGGTCCACATTGCTAGAGGAGTATTGCACCCATCCAAATAAAACTGTAGACTATCTGATACCTATAACATAATCAATCTCATTGCCTCATCCATTTTGTTTCAATGTTGCATGATCTCATAAGGCCTCTGAAAAATAGGTTGCACAACATCTAAACATGACCACAATCCTTTAGACTAAAGAAGTCGAGTCATCAAGGTCTTCCAAGTGTGGTAATTGCAAGGGGTCAGAAGTTCTAGAGAAGTGGTGTCACCATTGGTTTAGAAAGGATTTTTTAAGTTTTCTGATATAATGATATAATAACAGAAAATAATATAAAAATGCCCCCCACAATGCAATAAACTGAACCCTAGCTTACAAATAGATTGCATAAATGAGAGAAGAGAAAAAAAGCTTCAGATATTAATAAAAAATACTTGGTACCAAATACTAGTGAAATGATAGAGAATATGGAAAGTTCTCAAGAAGAGCTTTCTAACACTTTTTTTAGAATGAAAAATGAAGCTATAACAAAAAAGTTATGCCCCCTAGAAGATAGAAGTCATCAATAGACTTCAAGTGCCAAAATAGGTATCAATCTAGAAAAAAAATCCTAAAAATTCCTTTCCATCGTCTTTGTCTCGGAACCAACTTTCTGACACTTTTTTTGGATTGGAAAAAGACCCCCGTATGCTCAAGATATTGCGAAAAAAGTGACAGGGCCCTGAGAAATGCTTGAAAAAGATTTTTTTTTTGAAAAAATAAATACATAAATAATTAATTAAAACACACCAGCGCTGGGCAGAGCGGTGATCTGGTTGAACCATTGATGGAGGTGGTGCACCAGAATGGAGGGCAGGCTGGTGGTGGCAGACCAAAGCGATAGGGGAAGTCAGAGGTGGCAAACCAAAGCGATAGGTAGAGTTTTGGCAGCTACGGAAGGAACCGACACTGGAAAGTTTAATGGCATCGGCAATCTGGTGTTGTAGCTCAAAATCTTTAAACATCAATGTCAAAAAATTGAAGGAATCGACGCTGTGGCCCAGAATCTGGTTTGGCATGCCAAAAAATATCTCTGTGGGCTGGAAAATGGCTTTGTGGGTCAATTTTCAATTTTTTTTTAAATCTTAATTTTTAAAAATTGCCTCGAGATGCATGTAGGAGGTCATACGGCCTTCTGGGCAAAATGTTTTTGCCTCCTAGATCAATGTTGTCCAAAATGGACAAACTTTATATGAAAAGAGGGGTTTTGACACCTTCTAGATCCATCTGTGATGTCCGTTTGGCCTCAACCTGCTCTAAAAATTAGTGACCCCCCTCTTTTCACAAAAAAATACTTGAAAAACTCCAAATCTATTCTATTAAACCCTCTTTCTCCTTTTTCTCCAAATAAAGAACATGCTACAATAGATTTGGCTCTGATACCATGAAGGATTTGATCAATAAAAATCTATAAAGCCTTCAAACACTTGCATGTAAAAAAAAACTTGTAACAAAACAAAAAAAATGAGAGGAGGCAAGGGTTTTGCTCTAAAAATTATGCAAATGTATTCTTAGAAATGAAAGAGATAAAAATAACAAAAAATCAATCCTTATAAAAGGAGATCAAAACCCAAAAGGGTAACCTAAAAAGTTACAAAGGTTAATCTAAAATAGAAAAGCTATTTAATAATTATTAAATAAAGATGTAAATGGTGTTGGTCTCAGATTAGTTTTGACATTTGAGTGTCAACACACTTAACCAATTCTCAAGTTGATGCCGAGTATAATACAGAAGTTGAGGTACAATGTGTGCCGAGCTAGAGAATTCAATAGGTGTCGAGTGAACTTCAGGTGTTGAGTGATCTTCAGGTACTGAGCGAAGTTCAAGCGGGGAGTTACTATAGATGCCGAGTCACTATAGGTGACAAGTAGAGTATAGATGCTAAGTGAAATATAATTACTATAGGAGCCGAGTGAGACAAAATTCCTATATGTGCCAAGCATCAACAAATAGTAAGTGCCAAGCAACACAAAATTAACATATGAGTTTGTATCTTCACAAACTCAGATGTAAACCATTTTTGGAGCCAACATAGGATGAATCTCGAAGGATCTTGAAGATAAGATCAAATATTTTGCATTGCCTATGTAATCAACATGTAGCCAATAAGAAAAATGGAGAAGGCATGCAACCAATAGGAAAAGTGCAAGAATTGAGCAAGAAATGAAGAGTAAATATTGATCGTAGATTCATACCTAACCCTAAGTCTTTGAAATTTTTAAAAGGAGGACAAAACCCCATTGTATGCGTGGATGAGAGAAGTGTATGGGTGAATTATAGCAAAGTGAAGAAGGGTGTAAATACTTAGAGAAGAGTAGAGCAACATTGCAAAACTCAATTGATCAAGAACAGGGTATCAGCGTTTCGACGATTGACATATCATATCAAGCAAGGATCAGAATAGACAGAGTAGAAAGAGGATTTGGAATCATAAATTAAAGATTGCAAGTCATTAGGTCAAGACATTCTTCTATACTTTCTAACCATTGTATTGTGAGAATGGAAATCCTATGTTGATAGGTTGGCTTAGCAGCTAGACTGGTTTAGTAGCCACATTGTAGATCCTTAATAGGATTGTAAATCCTTTAATAGGGTAACATTCTAAGTGAATGTTTGTAAATCCTTTAACCAGGTCACTTTTAATAGGGTGTAAAGTCTTTAATGGGATAGGCCTTTCACAAGGCAGACCATTGGAAGTGGTCAAACTTTGTAACCTTGAACAGTTACATATTGTTGCAGTGATACTTTGTGGGTGTCATCCCCACCCCAATTTTACCTTCTCATTTTTGGAGGGTTTCTGGGTTACCAAATCTTATGTCATCTATTTTCATGCATGTCTTTACTTTAATTTTTACTAGATGAATTAGATGCATTTGAATGTTTTTAGTTAAAAGGTTTTGAAAAGGTTAAAGTTAGTTACTTTTGATTCACCCCTCCTCTCAGAAGTAAATCTTCCCACTTGTAAATTCCAACAATTGGTATTAGAGCCAAGTTCTCTCAAGAAGGAGCCTTATAGCTTGGAGAAAATATATGTAAATGGAAATCTAAAAACTTGGGAAGATCATAGAGAATCAAACAATTGATATACAACTTGCTTTACACACTTTGGAAGAAGCTAGAGAAGAATTGAGAAAATCCTTAAAGAGAAGAAGAGACATTGCCATAGCTATGAATGATACACAATACAAGGAGATAGACACCACAAAACTATTTACAAATGGAGATTCCAAAGAGTTTGATGTAGCAATAGCAGACTTGATGGAGAAGAATATAGCTCAAGCAGAAGAAATTAGAACACTCAAGATAGAACAAGAATCACAAGCCATGGTGCTTTGTGAGGTAATTGAATAGAAGAAAAGAGCCATTAAAGATAAGGCTATGCTAGAAGATGGCAAGAGAAACCTTGCCAATAGACTAGAAGAAAAATCAGTTGAGCTTGCAAGAATTTCAAACATGCAGCTAGACACCTGAAGTTAGATGATGAATGCACATCATGAATCGAATGTCAAGGATATTGAGATCTCTACATTGAAGATGCAAAATGAACAACTGCAAAATGACCTTAAAAGAGAGAAAGAAATTGCAAAGGGCTTCAACAAACCCAATGAGACCATTAAGTACTTTGAGTAGCTACTGAAATCACCAAGGGCTAGCAATGATACTTTAGGACTAGGATACAATAGCATTGAACAAGGAGAGTCATCCAAGACTGTAGAAGAAAGAAGTAAGAAAGGTAAGAACACTAAAACTACTTGTCATTTCTGTGGTAAAAAAGGACATACCTCTAATGTATGTAGGAGCAAGAATGCTCATCAGCATGACAAACCTAAGAATATGAGTTATTGTCATAAGTGCAAAAAGAAAGGACATCAAGCACATGAATGCAGGACTAGGACTATCAGAACACCAAGATTTGAAGATCACTGCTACAATTGCAAAAGAAGTATGGACATAGAGCTTTTGAGTGCAAATCAAAGCCTATGTGGACACCTAATCAGCTAGCAAGAGGAAATAACCATGGACATCACCACAATTGGGAATACAACACCAGGTATAGTTGTCATTACTATCAGGAATATGGACACACTCTTGAAAATTGCATAAGGACACATTTCAGAGGAAACAATAGTAGATAGTTGAGTCAAACCACATGTTTCAGTTGCTTGAAGATTGGTCATATCAGCAAGAATTACCCAACAAGGTCAAAGGCACCCAACTCAAAGAATAACAAAGGTAAAGAAAAGATAGATGTTGAACACATCAGAGGAGAGATAAATAAGACTTGGAAGAAGAAAGATGGGTGTAGCACATCAAATGAAGGGATCACTTCACCTAATAGGTCAAGTGATCACACTTCATCAAACTAAGCAAAGAGAAGGCATGAGGGACTAATTTACTAAGCTTTATCATACATCATTTCCTAAATAAGAAAGTACTGAAAAGAAGAGATCAACATGATTAAAGATGCAAAGTTAAAATTTCAAGATTTCACAAGTGTTTCCGAGTTGCCCTCAGATGCCGAGTAAAATCCCAGTACATGCCAAGTTGACTGTCAAAATAGTATAAGCTGAATGATTAGTAGTAGCCAAGTTGGTAGAGGAAGCTGAGTGAAAGAGGAAAATTTAGTGGAAGCTGATTAAAGGATACACCTGTGGATGTTGAGTGACGAAAAGCCAATGGAATTTGAGTAATGTAGAAATCCTTTAGAAGCTGAGTGGACAGCTGTAAATGCACTAAGCATTAAATGCAATAAAAATAGGGTATATTATCACATTTTCAATCACTTTTCTTCATCACGAATGAAAAGAAAAGATGAGAAAGAGTGCAGAGCGACTTCACAACATTGAATCAAGTGTTTAAGCAGATTTCAATAGCATTTCAACACGATTTCATCGATTTAAAGGTATTTACATTTGTGCTGAGCTACATAGTTTCATATTTTCTTTGTGCACAAACCCTAGATTGCATGAATAGCCTCTAGCTCTAGGAAAACTCAGGAGAAGGAACCATTTGAAGTCTAGCTAGTGTCCAATGAGGTGAAACAACTTGATTTCTGCCCAATCCCTGAAGTGGCATATAAAAATGACTAAGCTGGAGCCCTATCTGTCATACCCCCTAAGGTTGTTATGATTCAAGATGTAAGGAGATGTTACAATTGCAAGATTGGAGCCATAGGTGACGTGGAAATGAGGGAAGCATATGACAAATTGTGTGAAAATGGAGTGTTGAAAGAAGAGTACAAAATTATTGAAAACAAGGGTTTGACACAATCCCTAGAATTCCCCATAGTATTCAAGACTGAACAGATTAGACTAGTGCTTAGTAGAATACATGATGGAAGCTTATGGTTAGAGGATGGCCTAGTGAAAATCACAAAGAGAATTGTACATAGAGTGATAGGGTACCCAACCCTAGATTGGCCAAAGACCCTTAGAAGTGATGCCAAGGAAGCAATTGAGAAGAATACTAGTAAATCTTCCCACTTGTAAATTGCAACAAAAGGTGCATAAAGTAATATCTTAAGAAGGGAATAAAGTGAATTTAATAAATGAAATGAAATTAATGCTTTACTCTAACAAGTTTTTTTTGAAGAACGAGACACACTTGCATCTAATGCTGAGAATGATGATGTTTTAAATCATAAGAAAAGACCACTATATGCCATAAAAATGATTGAAATGAACAATTTAGAACCAAATGAGATTTATAGAGAAAATAAGAAAATAAGAAATCAAATATGCTATGTTTCCTTAATAACATAACCTATTAATGTTGAGGAGGCTTTAAAATGATGGAAAGATGCAATGGAAGAGGAATATCAATCCATTCTAAAAGTTGATGACTGGGATATTGTTCGTAGACCTAAAGACAAATCAGTTGTATCTTCAAAATGGCTATTTAAAATCAAATATGCACCTAGAAGAAGCATTGAAAAATACAAAGTCAAATTTGTTGTGAAGGGTTTTTTTTCTCAAAAGATCAGAATTGATTATAAAGAAACATTTGCTCTGGCTGCATGTTACACCTCTGTAAGAATGATAATTTCCATTGTTGCATCCAAAGGATGGAAAATACATCAGATGGATGTAAAGACAACCTTCTTGAACAATATCATTGAAGAGGAAGTATATATCTAGAGCAACCTAAAGGGTTCACCACACATGACATGAATCTTTTATGTACAAAAACTAAAGAAAGCTCTCTATGGCCTTAAGAAAGCTCCCATGGCTTGGTATGAGAGGATAAACAACTATCTCTCCCAGTTAGGATACTCTAAAAATGAAGTTGATCCTAACATATATTTCAAAATATCTAATGATGACATGTTAAATTTTGTTCTTTATGTTGATGACTTATTTATAACATGTGCATAAACGCAAACAAGACCTCATAGTTGAATTTGATATGAAGGATCTTAGACTCCTACTTATTTTTTGGGTCTAGAAGTGTGGTAGAAAGAGAACTATATTTTCCTGAATCAAGGAAATATTGACCAAATTTGGGATGATGGACTATAAGTCTCTTTCAACTCCAATGGAAACTAATCTTCATATGCTTAAAAATGAAGTTGTAGATTTAGAACCTGTAGACCCTACTCACTATCGTCAAATTATTGGATATCTTATGAACCCAATAAATACAAGACCATATATCTTCTATGCTAAAAATGTGTTAAGTCATTTATGTGTGAACCCAAGAAGATCCACCTAATGGCTTCCAAGCATATTTTGAGATATCTACGAGGAACAATTGGACTTGGATTGAAGTATATGAATACAAAGTTACAACTTCAAGGTTATTCTGATTCAGACTGGGTAGGCAGTTCTAGTGATCATAAGAGTACTACAAGATGTTGTTTTAGTCTTGGATAAGCCATTATATCCTGGTTCAGTAGGAAGTACTCAACAGTTGCTCAAACCTCCATTGAAGATGAGTATATGGCTACTTCTATAGGAGCATGTGAAGCATTATATCTAAGGAAACTTCTATATGGACTATTTGGAAAACCACTAAACCCCACCATAATCCATTGTGACAATCGAAGTTGTATTAAATTATTAGTTTATCTAGTTTTCCATAACAAGTCCACGCACATAGAAATTCCTTACCACTATATAAGGGACATGGTTGACAGAGATGTTATCAAGTTGATTTACATTAGCACCAAGGAACAAAATGCATACATTTTCACTAAAAGCCTCATGCAAAATTGAAAATTGAATACTTTAGAAACAAACTTGGTATGACTAAACTGTAACTTGAGATTATAATCTCATATTATGTAATTTATTCATGAATATTTAAATAAAATCAATATTGCAATATTGTGGATGTGTTGTGGCATGAAAGATGACAATATTTTCTATGGATATGGTTGTTGTTGTAAGGTAATGATCTTATTAATAGCTTGAATTGTTATCACGTGTCACGAAATTGGATGAAACACTTGATGACAAATGCATCAAGATTGACTACATTAAGTTGAAGTCCTGGATTGTGTTGGATATCTTGATATTAGTGTTATCATTCGATCTAGCTCCCAACTAGTTTGGAATTGTGATAATGGTTATACCATAATTGTGGTGGATTGAAAACTTCATTATCTTCACCATCTAAATTTGATACTATCACATTCCTAAGTTGAATGATTTCAATCCTCTTTCTTCTAAGAGAGAGGGCTAAGATTATAGTCTCTTTCCAATTGAAGTTTTAGATTATTACTATAGTTATACATATATGAAATTGAGAAAAAAAAAAAAAAAAAAAAAAAAAAATATATATATATATATATATATACATTTACATATACATATACATATACATATACATATACATATACATCTACATCTACATCTACATCTACATATACATATACATATATAATGATTAGTTAATTATGATGGAATCACATCATTCTGAATGTTTAGGACTAGTTGATAGTTATAGATCGGTGCTTATATAATTATACTAAGTCAAGCCCACGGAGGGCCATGACTCTCCATGGCATATGTCATGAGAGAGTTATGTCCCTTCGTAGACATTGACTCTTTGTGAATGTATATATTCCAAATGCTATTCGATGACTGAGATAATCAACATCAATAACAAGGCATAAAGACTACTGCAGTCACCCGATACAAGACATCACCATTAGTCACATAGTCTGATATGGACATTGAACATTATAGATTAACTGTAATAAATATAAATATAAAATCATTCAAGTCTGAGATAAATAAGTACAATGATCTTTGTCTATAAAGATCTAATATCCTTTACATCTCATGCTTGAGTGGGAGTAATGACAGATGAGGGTAAGTTGAAGGTTGAGAAGTTTAATGGGTAGAACATCTTTATCAAAAGGATTTATGGCAACCATTGGGAGAAAATTTGAGAAAGAACTAGATATGTCAGATTGAGGACTGAGATGTTTTCGACAACAAATAAATTGGAAGTATTTTTTTTATGCTTGGCACAATCAGTGGAATTTAATAATACAAAAGAGAAGACTACTAAAGAGTTGATGAAAACCCTAGACAACTTGTATGAAAATCCTTTTACTTCAAACAAGGTATTTCTCATGAAGCATTTATTTAATATGAAGATGGTAGAAGGTGGGTCTATTGTTAATCATTCAAATGAGTTTAGTATAGTTACCAATGAGTTATCTTCTATAAATGCCAATTTTGATGAGAAAAATTAGGGCTCTCCTAATTATGTGTTTTTTTCTTGGAAGTTGAAATGGATTGGTAATGACTAATAGTAACCCTATTTCTGATTCAAATACCCTAAAATTTAATGATGTTGTTGGTGTTATTCTAAGTGAGAATTTTTTTAGAAAAAACTCAAGTGAATCTACATTAGGTAGTATTTTGAATGCAAAAAGTAGGGGCAGATCAAAATAGAGGAAATAATTCTGTAGATAATGGGAAATAAAAAGGAAAATCAAAGTGAAAGAGGTTTCAATCTAGAGTACCAAGAGATTGTTGATACTATGGGAAACCAAGTCATAAGAAGAAAGATTATTGGACTCAAAAGAATAATGAAGGAGATAAGCAAGAAGGAAATAAGGAGGCAAAAATGGTAAGTAATAAATATGAAGAGGATACTTTTCTTCTTTCCCTAGAAAATGCAGATGATTCATGATTTTTAGATTCATGGATTTCATTCCATGCCACACCCCATAGAGGTTATTTTATTGATTATGTCCAAGGGGATTTTGGGCTAGTCTATTTGGGAGATAATGAACACTGTCAGATTGATGGAAAGGGAAGTATTAAATATTACTTTTTGCAAAATGAGAATCACTAGCTACAACAAGAGGTAAGGCATGTTTCAAGGTCAAGTAGGAATTTAATCTCAACAAGGTAACTACATGATGAAGGTTGCACGATTAATTTTTAAGATACAAATTAGAAGGTGTCAAAAGGTTCCTTAGTAGTAGTAAAATGTGTGAAAGTAGGCACCTTATATCTTTGTACATGTCATACTTATATTCCTTCTACTTTAATTGTTTAAGAGGAAAAACAATGTTTTGGAATAGTTGGTGCAATTAAGCAGGAAGAACATCAAACAATTGTTGTAGATTCTGAAAGAATACTGTGGCACAATTGGCTTGGGCACATAAGTGAAAAATGCATGAAATTACTTCATTCAAAGAAAGTTTTACCTAGTCTAAAATGTGTTAATATGAATTTCTGTGAAAGTTGTGTGTATGGAAGAAAAATAATTTTTTCTAAAGAGTGGGGAGGAAAATAAAATTGAGAAATTAGAGCTTGTACATACAAATGATGGGGACCTATCCAATAATCTTCCCTCGGTGGTTCTTTGAATTATGTTATATTGATGATGCAACTACAAAATTTTGGATTTATTTCCTTAGCTAGAAATCTGATGTATTTGAAACTTTAAAAATGAAAAAGCTTGGTTGAGAATGAGACTGGTGAAATGGTAAAATGTCTCAAATCTAATAATGGTGGTGAGTATTGCAACACATTGTTCCACTAATGGTATTCATAGATAGAAAATTGTTCCAATGACTCCACAAGAAAATAGAGCAGTTGAATGTATGAACATGACAATAATGGAGAATGCAAGGAGTATGTGGTTGCATATTAGGGTGCCCTCAAACATGTGGGAAGAGGTTTTAAATATTGTTATTTTTTTAGTTAATAGAGTTCCCCCTACTCCTTTGAGTTGTGGTATTCTATAGGAAGCATGCATAGACAAGAAAGTGAGTTATTCTTTTATCAGAACCTTCAGTTGTGAAGCTTTTGCACATCTAGATTCTAAAAATAGGACCAAGCTAGAATCTAAGTCAAAGAAATGTATATTTTTTGGATATATCATTGATGAATGTGGATATAGACTTTGAGATTTTGAAAATCATAAAATTGTAAAAAATAGAGATGATACATTCAATAAAAAAGTAGTGTTAAAAGATTTGTTGTAGTAACATGAGAAGAAATAAAATGATTATGTAGTACTAAATGATAATCCAAAAGATTATGTTCTAGTGGTCCCTCATGATCTACACCAACAATAATAAAAATAAAATACCACAAACCCGAATGAATGTTGGAAGGTCAACAAGGCTAAGTAATCTTTGAGAAAGATTCTCTCCCTCTTTGTACTATATTTTAGCATCAAATGTTGATGAACCATAAGGATATGATCAATCTATTAAGGTGAATACAAAGATTCAATGAGAGTCTGCAATGACAGAAGAAATGAAATCCTTGTTGAGAAATTATACTTGGGCATTATGTAAGTTATTTGTAGGTAAAATGGATTTACAATATAAATGGGTTTAGAGGTTGAAAGAGGAGGATAGAGACAAGAAAAGATTTAAAGTCAGGTTAGATGTAAAAGGATTTGTACAAAAAATAACATTGATTTTGATGAGATATTTTCTCCAATTGCTAAAATGACTTTAATTCTCATTGTTTTAAATGTTGTGGCTACTAATGATTTGCATTTGAAACAACTTGATGTAAAAACAACTTTTCTCCTTAACGATTTAGATCTCAGACATATATATGGAAAAACCACAGGGATTTGAGGGAAAAGGTAAGGAGAATTTAGTGTACAAATTGATTTAATTTTTATGTGGCTTGAAGTAAGAACCTCGACAATGATACATTAAATTTGATAGTTTTATGACTGAGCATGAATATTATCAGTGTCATTCAAACCATTGTGTTTATCTTAAAAGGTTGCACATGATAACTACATTATTTGATGTTTATATGTTCATAATGTGCTTTCCATGGGGTCTAACATGGATCACATTAAGGGGTTGAAACAACAATTTGCAAATTCTTTTGCAATGCAGGATTTGGGGCAACAAAATAAATTCTAGGTACAAAAATTGTAGAGACTAGAAGAACAAGAAATTGACTCTATCTTAAGTTGATTATGTTGAAAAGGTGTTGCATAGATTTTATACGGTGAATGCAAAAGCTATCAATGTCACACCTTTGCCTAGTCATTTGAAATTGACTAAAGAGATGTGCCCAAAGACACAGGAAGAGGAGGATAAAATGTCCAAGGTACCTTATGTTTCATAAATATGTAGTTTAATGTATGTTGGTACGTACTAGACCAAAAATTGCACATGCTTTGGGAGCCATTAGTAGGTATATGATTCATCCTAGAATTGAGTATTGGAATGTAGTAAAAGGAATTCTTAGCTACTTTAGAGGTACATCTAGTAAATGTTTACATTTTGAGGGCTCTACTACACATTTAGAAAGCTATGTTGACTTAGATTTGGAAGGGGGGGATTTAAATACCAAGTGGAGTACTACAAGATATGTATATACTATTGGAGGGAAAAAATTGAGTTAGATTTATCAGTTATACAAGTTGAATGCTTTATCCACTATATAGATAGAGTATGTTTTTTCTATAGAGGTATTGAAGGAGGTAATATGGCTTCAATATTTCATGGAAGTGTTGGGACATTCATAGACAAATAATTATCTATATACAGATAGCCCGAGTGTTATTCATCCTACCAATAAATTTACTTTATATTCAAGACAAAACAAATATAGTTGTAGTACCATTTCATTCAGTCAATTTTAGATGATGGACAATTAAAGCTCAAAAATATCTATACATATAATAATCCAACAAATATGTTTACAAAGATGGTTCCAGGAGAGAAGTTGAACTCCTCTTCAGCTTCAATTGGTCTTCTAGATTGAAAATAATACAAGGAACACAAAGTCCAAGGAGTGCCAACCTAGTGGGAGATTCAAGAGTAGTAGTGTGGCTATAGGATCAATCTCCAAGTGGGAGATTGTTCATCCATAGTGATTGATCATGAAAGTATTGTGCACTTTTTGTAAGGTGTGGGATTCAAGGCATCAACCCAAATTTTTTTTTTGGGTTAACTCGTCAAGCATTTTTCAGTTAACTTGTCAACCATTTCCTTACATTGACTTGTCAAGTATGTTCAGGGTTAACTTGTTAATACACCATAAGTCATGTAATATTGGCTTAGGGTTAGGGGTTTCAAAAGAGAATATATAGCTCCTTGCGACAATATTGAGTTGTAAGGGAGATTGAAGATTGTAACAAGTTAGAGTTACTAGATAATAATATTGGACACACACTTTATTTGGTGGATGTAGCCCTAGATTGGGTGAACTATGCTAAGTCTTTGTGTCTCATGTTCTATTTTTGTATTCTTTATTCCTATGTGTTATTGATTATATTTGCGTGTAATTGTTATTTTCTATTTCAGTAATCCTAATGAAATCTTCATTGAACATCAGGGGTCCATGTACTTTCTCTCTTTACTAGAATCGGTTGTACAAAAGTTGCTTTGCTTCATTTCAATATACCACTCAATTATGTGGTTATCCAATTGATGAAAAGCAACCTTTATACCCGACTTCAATATTGAAGAGAAATGACATTGATATCCTTTGGATAAGGATGCTTCACAACCAAAAGATGGTATCCACCATTTCTGTCTAAAAAGAATTTCCAAGGTATTGTATAAACTTTATCCTATGATCTATGAAGGTGAATTGTAATGCTTCATGAGATGTCGGGTATGCATTATGATGTATGTATGAAATTACAAATGGAAGGATACCATCTTTCAGCCTTGAAGCATATTCATCCAATGTTAGGGATCCATGTGCTTTCTCTCTTTACTCAAATTGGATGTGCAGAAGTTGGTCTTCTTCATTTGAATATACTACTCAATTATGTGGTGTACCCAATTGATGTAAAGCAACTTCTCCACCCAAATCGATTGAAGAGAAATGACACTAATCTCCTTTGGATAAGGATGCTTCACAAGCGAAAGATGGTATCCTATCATTTATCCCCAAAATGCATTTCCAAGGTATCATATAAGCTATATCATGTGATCTATGAAGGTGAGTTGTAACTCTTCATGAGATGTTAGACATGTGTTATCCTAGACATATGGGATGGCTTATGTGTTGGATGTATTATGAGATTCCATGAGCCTAGGAGTGACTCATGTCGATAGTCTCATATACAGATGAACACTATGGATTGAAAGGACATGTCAAGTCATGGAATTTCTTTTTAGGTACAAACAAAAATTACCATATTTTGGTCTTGAAGCATCTTTGTCCAATGTGAGGGATCCATGTGCTTTCTTTATTTACTAGAATTGGGTGTGCAACAGTTGTGTTGCTTCATTTAATGTACCACTTAATTATGTGGTGTATCCAATTGACACAATGCAACCCCTACACCCAACTCAATTGAAGGGAAAGGACATTGATCCCTTTTGGAAGATGTTTCACAATCGAAAGATGGTTTTTGTACCCACAGTTCACTGTCCATAAGATGAGAGACACATTTATTCCCCAGCTCGAGGGCTTGTGAATGAACTTACAAATAGTATTCATTTGATCATTTTATTCCCACATGCAATCACTTGTCCATCTAAAACCAACACCAAATGAAAGCTCATTGAGTTTACTATCAAATACCATAATCTTAGGATTTTTTAATGGTTACTTTGTGAGGTAATACAAACCCTTTGCACATTACCTTAAAACCGTTTAAAGACAATTTTGGTCAAATCCACTCGTTCTTTTATTTTTTATCAGGGTTAAGCCTCAAAACAATTTCTTTAGAGTCTCAACTCACTATTTCTAAACATAAAATCAATACATTACAAGAAATATTTCAAGGCTTCTTAGATCGTTACAATCGTTCATCTTCCTTTCTAACCAACAACAACTAAATTTTGTACAAATGTTACAAAAATTGCATTTTTGCAACATTACAGGTTTGCAACTTTTTGAGTAATATTGCCTTTTCCTCTTCCTTCCCATATAATTTTACATGGACCTTCCAACCATATCCAAATGGATTGGAAATGAAAAATTATAATCTTTTGGCCTTTTCATAGACCCTCACACATGTTTTGATCCTGTTGGCCAAACTTAAAACCTTTAGGACAACATTTACAACTTTGATCCATTACATTACACATTAACCTTCGAATGGTTCCAAATTATTCAAATGTATACATAGACACATTAAAGACCCAAATATGATCTTGAATATCTTGACAGTGTCTGTACAATGGGTGCTCTGCACCGAGGATCAAAACATGTGTGAGGGTCAATACAGAGGCCTAAAATATGTAATTTGTCAAATTTATCCTAGTTTGGCATCATGAAGTCTAAGTATCCTTAAGGGTCTAGAAAGAACATAAAATGGAAATTTGCTTAAAAGGTGTAAAAGTACAATGTTGCAAAAATGATTTTTTTGCAACATTTGCACCAAATAATGTTATGGTTGGTTCAGGGAGAAGATGAATGCTTGTATTTTCTTTAAGACTTGACACATAAGCACCTAAGGAACAAGCATACCAAGAGGTTTTGAACCATGATAGAGCTATTGTAATCCAAGTAGTTCTAATGTATGCCAATCATTTGACTTACAATATGTAAGGCCATGAGCCATTTTTGTCAAAATTGTGAAAAGTTGCTTAGGTTGTCATAGTAGGCCCTTAATGGTCCTAGGTTGGTCAAATAGGTCAAAGTTACAAAATAACCCATGACAAGGAAAGAAAATTATAAAAGATCTTAAAGTACCTATTTGGATATGTTTAGAAGGTTCACAAAGAGTTCTAAGTCATTAAGTGTCAAAAAAAAGTGCAATATTGTCAAGAAGTTGCAAATGTTGGACAAACTAGTTGTCATTAGCAAGTTGGTTGGTCAAGCCGTTCATAACTATATTGGAGACTATGAGGAGTCTTGTTATGGTTGAGGAAGAGAGAAGAAGCTAGTTTGAGGTGTGCATTAACAAATATCAGAGAAACCTCTAATTGTGAAAAGGAGTTTCCTATAGGAAATAAGCAAGACAATAAGGTGTTTGGAAGAATCTATGTGATGTAAAGCTTGTAGTTGAAGGGGAAAAGATTCTTTATATGTCTGGAAAAAATGTATGGTAATAACCTAAGTTTTGGGAAATAAAAGTAAGATTACTCGTCAATTTGTTCCTAATTGTTCCATGCATAGTCAGGCCAGTTCTCTATTTCAATGCATTTTTCTTATGATAACGGATTGAACATCAATTGAATCTTATTTGACAGTAAAGAGGAACAATTAACTCCATTCTAAGCCATGTTTTTTCTTTGGTCACAATTTCTAGTAAGATATGAAGCAGCGCTTCAATAGATTCATTTCAAACCCTCAATAACAAAGGTTCTTACAAGGGTTTGTGAATATCTGCTCCCACCTCCTACTGCCCTTGCTGCATCTTCTCCGTTACATATTGACGCACAAACAATTACCATGTTTTTGGTTTTGGTCACATGCCTTATCTGCACAAAATTGTTTTAATTTATTTTTGGTCAAACGAGTTTTATCAACCACATATTTTCCTTTTGGTTGCGCCATTAGTTGATTTTTAAGAATTTTAGCTTGTGCTCGTCATAATTTTGACAACACTATACTTCATCATAATTTTGACAATAAGATCATCTCGCAAATTTGGTGAATGTTGGCAATTTTTTTATTTTAAAAAGAACAATTTGATACAAAATGTCTTGTTCATCGGGAATTGAGGTTGATTGTGTGTCATTTTATGATTTATTTGGGGTTTTTCATTTGTAATCAATTCCATTATCTAACATCTCTTGTTACTTTCATTTTTCCCCCCTCTTTCCTTCTTTATTTTTGCCAATCTATGGCCAATTCCTCTTCAAGATATATGTGTGTCTTTTAAGAACAATCTTTTGGTTCTTAGTATCATGTTCTTGCCTTCTATACTCTTCAAAGTGACCCTTACATGTCCACTCCTATGATCTCTTATCTATTTTTCAGCTCTTTAAGCTTGATGAGAAATTCGAGATCATTTTAGTTAATCTTTAAAGAAATCTCTTGTTAGCTCTTTTGTATTTTCCTCTCCTTATAGTCTTTTAACCCTTTCATGATGATGCTTATTACCCTATTATTCTATCATTTTCTTCGCTTATCTAACTCCTTCCTTGATTTTCTTTGAGTTCACTTGGTGTGTCTATGGTCCTTTCATCACTTGAGCTCAAGGTTCAACTTCTTATTTTGATCTCTTGGTTAACTCCTTGCTTTCCATTGTAAATTAGATCTCCTTTATTTTTGGGTGAATATTCCCTTCTTTCTTTTTTGCCTTTCTTTTTTTACTATATGGGTTTCCTCTAATGCTTTCCTTTTTGCCTTTCTTTTTTAATATTGTCTACAAAATAGAACTCTTTCCATCATTTGTGCTTATGATTTTAATTTTCTTCTCCATAATATCCTTAAAGATTGGAATTTCTAAGGATTTTATCTAAAGGTTTCAAAGTTCTATAGTTATTTTTGAAAGAGGGAACTAAACGAGTCAAAACACCTATAAAAAATACACATCAAATTTCATTGTTAACAAAAATTAAAATCCAAAAGAGAACCAATGAGGCCTTTAGCCAAAAAATTTGAATTGAAGACTTTAAAGGCAATTTCACTAATATGTAATATGTGCTCATGCCATAAGGTTTTTTTTTTAACAAATAAAATTTAAATTTCTTAGTTTTAGGTAATGTCAAAATTATTAGATTCATTGACAACTTTAGATCCTTCCTACTTGAAATTGTAATGTTTGTTTTTCCAATGCCCTGGTTTTTGCCCCAAAATTACAATTCCAAGTAAGGAAGGAACTTGAGGAGAGTTAGCAAAAATTTACCACTTTCCAAATAAGATAGATCTTAGTTGAGACCCCATAATTATATTAGGTAATCATTAAAAAATACTCAACCAAACATATCTTTCCTACTAGGGTTAGAAACATTAACTCACACATATGATAGCATTAACTTCATTGATGGAGTTCCTTGGAAAGTCATATAAGGTGTCTTTAACTTATTCCCTTCCATCAAGTCAAAGAGTCATCATTTGGGCTCCAAGCCTTACTCGGGTAGAACTTAGGTGCTACTTGCATTCCTTACATGTATTTCATCATAAGTGCATGGTGAATTTCCTTAAATATTTCCCATACAATCCATCTCTATTATGAATTACCATGGGAGATCATACTAGGCGCCTCAAGCATATCCATCAAGCCCAAGAAGATGAAATACCACTTTCATGTACACATAGAATACCCTTAATGTGTAACACCTCGCCAAGGGATCCAAAAGAACTAACCTAATGTTTTACTAAGTTTGCCAAACATTTTTTTAAAAAGAATAGCATGTACAACAATCATAAAGTAGTGGAAGCAATAACATACAATCATCCATAAGCAAACATAACATATTACATTCCTTAAGGATCCCAAGATGTTGAATCACATTTAAATTTAAATAATACCAAGTCCAATAAATAACACATCTACATAAAATAATAACTACAAGTCTAATCCATTTAAATAATATACATTTGTTTTGAATGCCACTTGGCAATAAAATTCAGAATGCACAATCATCTATTGTACATGTCACAGGGTATGAAAGGCTGAGAGAATATACATTTATAAAAATAGATTACATCATCCCTTTCGGATCCATGAAACAAGGTGCAATACAATAAGTACTAGCACTTGCACCCGAAGGAGCAAGGGGTACATTGATAGCGACAAAAGGTAATGATTGTCCATGCATATTTCTTTGTTTAGTAAAATTTAAAAGATTATGACCATTTGTAATAATACCCAAAGAATGGTAGCCATTTAAGGTGCTCATTGCTTAAAAGATTAGGAAGCAACATTCTAAGTAAGTTTTTGTTGTTTTATAAGATTATGTAACTATCGTGATAAAATGCTGCAATAAGGTAAAAAGGCATGAAAACATTAATGATTTTTTCCTACATATCTCTTCATGAACATATATTTGAGCTTACACTTGATGTTAATTTTGATATACATTCTATTAATTTACAACACATGGGTCTTTTGAGAAACAAAATAAAGAAAAGAGAATGGGAAATTTTTTATCAAGTTCAAGATTTATAATTTAACCTACTACAGACAAAGAGTACCCATCCACATTCCATGTCTGGATGATGTTTTAAGAGTTTTGAAATACAATCATAAGAAGCACGCTCTACACTCTGTAGATCACAATAGTCTACTGGTATGGACATTTTCCATCTAGGTTATTAGGGATACCACTTAAGAAAAACTATCTACCTATGTTGCAATAATCTACAAGCTTCTATGTTGTATCAGGTTATACATAGGGAATGTCATCCATTGTACAATGTTGGTTCCTATTGATGAAGGGGTCTGACTTTCCAAGCTCAATGTTTCTAGAAATGCAATGTTTCCATAATGGTGTGATCCTTGGGGATCAAGATGAGGGCCCCTCTGTTGAGCTCCATTTGCACAACAATTGCATTGCTATGTTTAAGACATAATAAGGAAATCAAAACAACAATGAGTTCATATAAATTTCCTAGCCCTATTAGAGAATACCATTATCCCAAGCTTCCTTTTCAAAACTACCATGTTGGACCTATTTCAATAATATTATTCCCCACTTATCTATATTTTCTTATCCATGCCAAGATTTCCATATCATTGTAGATACATAGACATCTTGCAATAATATTAAAAGAATAGATTAGTTCTTCATGATGCACATCTATATAATATTACCTTTGCATACTACAAATATGCTACATATTATACATTATGCACAATCCCTTTAGGGCATTTTTCATGTAAGTACAATAAAGCTTAGGGTAAAATTAAATTTGGAATTCGATTTCAGCACAAATATATTTTGTGCCATAAGTATATGTTTACTTTATGAATATTAAAATATAATTAATATAAATAATTTATCAAATTATCATTTTTACTTAGATTAATAAAATTAATTACAATTATTGTTTTTTTATTTATAACATTTTAACTAGAAACTTTGTTACTATCTTTAAACTTTTAAATCAATTTATAAATTGTAAAATATTTTAAAATTTGATATTTTTTCAGATTTGTTACATAGGTTTAAAAAACCAAAATTTACTAGTCATGTACAAATAAGCTATATATATTAATATATTATATAGTATGATACTTAACAAATCTTAAACTCCATGACACATGAAGAGCCAATTGCTATGAGGAAATAGTGTGTGTCAAAGTGTATACTATATACTAGCAATCACACTTTAGTGTGTAATGGGTGTGCTGAAGAGGTATGGAAGGTTAATTAGAGAATTTTTTGCTTAATTTTTTGCATAACTTTATGTAGTACATGTGCTTCATTTGGTTGTTCTTGTAGCATCAAATCAAATAGACATTTACTAATAGGGATTTAAACATGACCAATATACAAATTTATGAATAGAAAGACACTTAGACTTCAATACCAAGTGCAATGGAGAAATAATAATAGAAAGAGAGATACAACTTGCATGTTATTAAAATTATTTAAGTTTTTCTTATAACATGCATGTTATTCAAAGTTCATAATATTGTGTATGTTAATAAGTTTTTTCTTATAACTTTCATCTTTTAGCTCTTCAACTAATACACATACTACATACTACTATATAAAACCACTACTAATCCGTATGCCCGAAACCTACACTATATAAATTATTATTAACGTATATGTGCTAATATACGTTATAGTTTTTATATTTTAAAATCTACTAGTATTGTATATATAATAGAATAGCTTTATATTATATATATTGCAGTATATTATGTATTGTCTTCTATTTTCTCTTACAGATTCATATGTATTAGTATCTCTTATATGTACCATTCATATATGAACTCTATTTATTATTATAGATCACGCTCTAGATACAATATATATTAAACTTGTAATATATATTATTTCTATTATTACTATGTTATTATTCAATAGTAATTGAGTTATTTGTATTATTTCTTTAATAATATAAGATTATATTTCTATATACCATTTTATTATTGAGCTTTCTTAAAACTTCATGATAAATCATACGCGATCTTTGTCATAGATTAAGATTCATTTGTTTTCATGAGCTCTCTTAAATGTCCATAAGCTACAACTCAAGCTTAGCCAAATTATGCTCTAGATGGTGTCTAGGAGTGCATATAAAAATTTGACTATTTCGAACCCCTTATGCAAATGTTGTCTCAAATCAATAGATAAATATGTTCCCATAAAATATCATAATTGCATAATATGGACAAAAATCACTTGGGCTCCCCTTCGTGTGCCTAATACTTTGTCGTCATGGATCATTGCCTTATATTAGATCTTTATGTTTCGATGTCTATTTAGATCTCTCTCTCATCTTTACCTCTCTTTCTCTTTGTACTTAAATAGAACAAATATAATGCAAAGTCAAAATATATCAAAATACACATGTTATTAGAAATAATAATTTAAAAAAATCAATAATAAATATCAAATTTCTAAAGTTGATAAATAATTTAATAAAGTTATTTTAAATTAATTTATTAAAGTTTAACTAATAACCAAATATATACACAAAAATAAGCCTAATATATAACAAGTAATATTTGACATAATAACAATTAAAGCCTAAAGAGTTGATTTTCATAGTTTCTCTTCTTCATTGTTCAACTAAATGAGAGGTCAAAAAATTGATAAACTTGTTTTAAAAGGACACATTAAAAGATTTACCTTTTTGTTAGTTAGTGCCGCAATCAAATCATAACAAGTCTTTGCTTGTTCTGTTGCATATTTAGATCAATTTTATGTTAAAATATATGGGTCAATTGTATCACAATTTGTAGGGGTTCAAAGTTCGAATGTAAGTTTGTTGATTGGAGTTGTAGTTTCTGTTGGTGTAAATAAGTATTTCACTATTTACACTTACTTAAGTTTACTTAGGTTAATGCATTTTGCATTTTTTTATTATTTTATTTAGGTGAGACACCTAGGAGTTTGTGTACTCTCACATAAGTGCCAAACTCTAATTATGCACATGGTGTCTACTACACAGGAGTTCACATCATTCACTGAGTTGTCATGTTGACAACATAGTTATCCGCACTCCTTATTTAGTACATGTTGTCTACACCATTGATTTGTGTGCTACACCGTTGTAGGCTTATCCTGACATCATCGCACTTAATTTCGTGCTTAATGGAGGATAATCCAAATCTGGTGGACATGTGCCTGGTTGTATGACTTATCATGATGCTGACTTCTATGCATTCTAGAAGCTCTCCTGAGGCCTTTATATATAGGCACTTCTAGTGTACTCTCAAGCTGGTATATTGAATGAATATAATCATTCTGATCATACTCTCTCTATTTTGGTCTACTATGTGCTTGTGTTGAGTTCTTTAGTTCTTGGGTGAATTCTAGCCTAAGCCAAATTCTTACATGGTATTAGAGCTTTGAGGGAGATTCTCTACACATAGCCATTTGAGACCATTCATGCTTTAGCACCTCGACTCGAATCCGGAGGATCCACAAAAATTGGGAGCGTCTAGAGCCAGATCTAACCTCACCGTTGCATCTGGAGAATTGATTCGGTGAAGATCGACTATAAATTTGCCTATGTTGAGTGAAAGTTGATCGTGAGGCAATTTTTTTTGCAAATCAAAACCCAAAGGCCTCGATTTGCAGTTCGTGTATGATCATTTTATTGATCTGATTATTTAATTTGCAGATCTGAATCTCTGCAATTTCTCTATATTTTCAAATTTTATTTTTCAAATATTTTACCCATTCGAGCGTTCAGGTAGAGAATTTTTTTTAGCTGAACCGGGTAGTGACACCCCAACTCGGCTTTGTATTTTGGTGGAATATTATTTATTAATCTCGCAAGGATTATTTTTAAATCGGAGGGCATCTCTACTTTTTTTGGGCATTATTGCTAGGCCGTACCACATTCGGCATAGAGAAACTTGGGCGAAAGATCCATCGACAATCCAAATTTTGGTGACCCTCATAACCACAGGGAAAGCACACGACCCTCTAGCCATCGATTGCCTTTGTTTATGCATCTGCGACAAAGCCTTTTTAAAGACTTTTGTGCATCCCTCCACGGCCGATGTGGGACTAATGTCCCTTGAACAAAATTAATTTCAGTAGCCACTACGTTGAGATTCTAACAGATTATCCCTTGCGAAGTACAGATTTCGTTGCATATACTCACCAAGCATCTGCTTCGTTAGACCTGCAAGGGGACACGCATCGTTCCTTTATCCACCATCCGGCTCTGCAACACATCACATTGACACATGACTCTATCAAATTGAGTACACGTGGCCGCAGTGCACAGGGCTCCCTCACCAATGGAGCAGCCACGTCTGCACCCTAGCATCCACCTATGACATGTGGACCAGCCCATGACAGCGATACACATCACCCTGTTGTATGCCAGCTCACAACACAGTCAGCATACAACTGTCAGAAATGCATCCTAATTCCATACATTCCATACGGTATGACACAACCACATCAGCCGTTGACATCATTGCTGACATCATCACAGGCCAAGGGGATGCTGATATCATCAATCCACTATCTTAAAATTGGCGACTGTATGACTGTTAAAATAGTACAAAATACAACTGCTGCAACGACCGTATGACCGTCAAATTTAACCCCATCATTCGTTGATGCAACCCCTCTCCAGATTGATTTTGGTTTTTGCAGTTCGACTTCGGGAGGCCATAACTCACACATCTAGCCTAAGCCAAATTCTTACAGTTTCCATGCATTTTCTCTATAAATTTTGAATCCTTTCTCATTCTATTAAATTCATCATTTATTTATTTTGTAGTTTGAATTTGCCTCCTAGAATATATATATTTTGGCTTGTAGAAGGTATAGTTTATAAGTTATCATAAATAAATACGTTCTTAAGAGAGGCATATCATAAATGTCTCAATAGTGGTGCACAAATACTCCAATTACCAACTAAAAAAGTTAAAATATGATTGACTATTAACACTATGACCTACTATTAATACATATATTTTTCATTTTTGAAACTCTTTAATGATAATACTTAAAAAATGATGATCACAATTATTAAACCTCCTAATAATAATTGGACACTTTCCAAACTATAATATCATCCACAAATTCAATCAATAAACGGTTCCTTCAAAATCATCAAGTGGTCGATTCTCAACCAGAAAATATTTTTTTTAAAAAGGAACCAATTCTCAAGTCCAAAGGAGCCCCCAACAACGCCTTTGAGGAACTTTCAAATATATGTTGAAGACACACACTGACATTATATGAATCCAAATTTCTACCTTGATGATAGAGGATAAAGACAACATCAACGCTTGAACAATCAAGGCTTTTGATTAGAAGAGAGTTGTCTGCACCTTAAGTGGTTTGGAAGCTAAATTGTTAGTCTCATGGCAGAAGATTTTGGACCTTATTTTAAATTGTTACATCATCTTAAATCCAATTGTGCTAAACATGGAAGTTCCCCAATGTTTGAAGGCAATTTTTCTAATTTAAAACAAGCCAACAAGTTGAAATCTTTTAGTGAGAGAAGTTATCCTATGTTGGGAGGCAAGGTCTTCAAGTTTGTGCAACAACTTAAATCTAAATATGTTAAATACTCACTGCAATTGCATCGAAGCAACAAAATGAAAGCCATTGAGGTAGGGTAGTCTCTGCCTTGATTGAATTGCTTCCTGACTAGAGTCTGCCATGGACATTGCCTATTGTGGGCATGTGTAGAAGGAAGGGTTTCCATGGACAACACCGAAAAAATAGTGTTGGTTCTCCATGTCAGAACATTTATTGTTTTATGATTTCAAAGTGCAAAAGGTAGGTGACAAATGAAAAAGATGTTCCAATCAAATCACATATGTAGTTTGGTAAATCGGATTGTGATCTAATAAAAGATATCACAGTTATTGAAATATACACAATCCATGCAAACCATTAACAAAAACAACTAGTTGTTTTAGGCGACAGACATGTTTTAGGTGAAATCTCCACCTATAATAACCTATCGGCTAAAAATCATCCACCATGTAAATATAACCATCCATCATAATACACAAAGATAGAATGAAAGGAAATGCAGAACAAGGAACTCCAACCATGACATCTACAAATAGATCTCAATGGTAAAAGTAAAAAGCACTGCTTCTCGACCTCGTGGTAACCCAAAAAGGTCCACTCCCACCGTGCTAAGGAGATAGTCTCAAGTCCCAAACATGATATCAATCCCAAAAATCAAAAGTAATATCTATGTTAAGGAAAACCCTATAAGTATTCTAACTCAAAGGTTTCCAAGAAAAGATGACATCTAGATCGAGAGGCAAACAAAGATGCATAGGGAATCTACTATGCAAGTGGGCAAGTGTCATTGCATGAATCAATGCTAGAGTTACCCTGGCAGTCTAACTTGACCTCGAGTCCCTAGTGACTCTATGCGACACTAGTATCCTTTTGTATTGACAAGGCATACTCAGGATGCATGGTTGCAACCAAGCATCGTCTCTACTCCCATCCTAGTTTGTATTAGCACTCGAGGCATGGGCGAGGAAAGACAATGACTATTCTTAGGTTCATTTTACTCTCATTTAGTGTAGTGTTTTCACTTATTAAACAACCTACAATAGGCTACCTTGGCAGCCACTTTGGACCCCACCCTCCATTGCAAGCCACTTCCCGACATTACATATAGATAACCTACCCTAAGCTCATAAAAGTACAAATCAAAGAGCCATAGTATTTCACCTCAATCCTATACAAGTGACTAGAAAGCATCAAAAGATAATTCACAATAACCCCTCAGTTATTTACAAGCAACTAGAAAGCATCCCAATAACTGATTGAAGACTCAAAGGTCAAGACAATTATGTCAACCCATTCCTCATGTTATCAAACAAGAACACTGAAAGCAATAATGAACAATAGATCCAAAACTCATCATAAATCATACCAAACACATTACCATGGTTGATTTTAAAAGATCAAGATCGAATCATCATAATATCACAAACACAGAACTCCCAAGCCTTTGGTAGACATCCTAAGACTGGTCAACACTCTAGTCAACCCAACCCAAAACATAGACAACATACAGTTAACAGTGTAGTTTCATAGTTCAGTTTGATTTTGAAAGCACATAGTTTAAGTTAACAGTAAGCTCAACTTTTCGTTTTAAAGTAAGTTTTTGAGTACATAAGATTTACACATTAATCCTTACTATTTAACCCATTTCTTGTATTTGAATAAATTGCACAATTACTCTTATCTTATGAGATAATCAATAATTCATTATCTTAATAATTTAGTAAATAAATTATTTTAAATTATTATTTTAATAATTAATGATTATTTTAATAATCAAAATCATTAAATAATAACATAATGAATAAATTTAAACTTAATCCAATAATATTTAATTAAACTTCATTTAATTAAATTCAACTAATAATTATAAAAGAAACTATATTAATAAATTATTAATTATTAATTAATAATAATTAACAAAACTATTAATAAAAAAATTAAATTTTAATAAAATTCTAAAACAAATTTTAAAAAAGAAAATCGCAATCATATCAGACGGTTTAGGTTGGTCGGTCGACCTTTAAAGGCTATCGTGTGGCTGCCTAGAACGGTTGTTGTTGCAATACCCATTGCGAGTAGCAGTGGCCATTAATGCTGCAAGGGGGTTAAGGAAGGTGGGAGGTGGGGGTTTGGTGGCCCTGCCTCCCCACTAAATATTATTATTATTATTATTTTTAAAAATTTTAAAATAAACTTGTTTAATAACAGTCCTCCCCCCTGTATCACATTTTATAAATATGTATTTTTTATAAGGAATTCTATCAATACTCTGATAAAGGAATTATGACAAACTAATCAAATTTTCAATTTAAGATTTCTATTTCTTTTCAAAACCTTTCTCGGTTTAATTAACAACTTCTAAACTATCTTCAGAACGAGGGTTCTACTCAATTTCAATCCTCACATATGCAGAAGAAATCAATATGAATATAGTAAATTCTAAGGAAAGATTGAAAGATTCATCATAAATGAATTTTAGAAAACAATTCAACAATCACGATGAAGTTAGTAATTCGAAGAAACAAAAATCTTTGGGTGAATAAAACACGAGGCTCTACCTACTTCTGATGCTAATTCGCAATCACCCAAAGATTGTGAGAGAAATCTTTTCTCTCAAAACCTTCTCTTGAAAATTCCCTTCTCCAAAATTCCCGGTCCCTACGAAATGAACTCTCAACCTCTGATATGGGGTTCTTCCCTAAAATCGGGGCATTGATTGTGTGATCACGTGAGGCAAGTCATTGATCACAATCTTTTAACTCTTTATTACTTTTTTGAATATTCATACATACTTTATGCAATTTAAAATATCTTTAATAAATTAATTCCTCTATCACTTTTTATTTAATTTTAGAAGCGTTATTTGATAAAATATTTATTAAGTAATAATAATATTTAGTATTTATTTAAAAATGATCTCCTAAATATATTATTATTAAGTTGAATGAATATTTTTAAAAAAATTTAAATTTTTTTTAATTTTTTTTTTTTGAAAAAGAGGGGTAAAAATTTATTCAATCAAATCCAAGTTACAGAGCAAAGGTCGAAGGCCCAAAACAACACTACATACTCCTGTCCTCTAGTAACATCTGATCAATGATCTCACAATACTCAGAAGGTAACTCATCCCTACCGTTAATATCCCATCTACCCACATTCTTTGAAGCCCACTTTTCCAGACAATCCACCACTTTATTCCATTCATGAGGAATATGATGAAGGGAGACAGAGTCCAAGGAACTATAGAGACTAAGAATTTGTTTGGCCAAGGAGGCAAGTTGCCAACTAACATCTTCCAACCTCTGGTTATTCATCATATGCACAACAATCTGAGAGTCAGATTCATAGATGATCTTCCACCACCCTAACAAACAACCACACTCAATAGCAACCTTAATAGCCAACGCCTCCATTAGATTATTAGAATGTTGACCCTTGTAAACAGAGAGGAGAAAAACCACACCACCATCATTGCCTCTATCAATAGCCCCAATACTAGCATGACCAAGTTCCCTCGAGAAGACCCATCTGTATTGATCTTCAAGAACCCAGTCGAGGGAGGAGACCACCTCCCATCTCGACACACCCGCTACTTACCATGGCTCGATCTTTTTTCGAGAATGCATCCCCAACAGTTATCTCCTAGGTTCAGATTCCTCACAATAGCTTGATCCCTAGGATCTATATTAACAAACATATCACACTTTGCATAAATCGTCTCCTAGAGCCTATTAAGAATCAACTTCCACACTTGGGAGCTTCCTAGTTTGGAATCATAAAAAATTCTGTGATTCCTTTCTAGCCAAAGGTTCCAAAGAATGAAGATCGGACCAACCATCAAGGAAACCTGTAAGAAAGAAGTCTTTGCTGGAGGTCTGCCCAAGCTTTCCCAGAAATAAATAAGAGACGTAGCATGAATACAATCATGACACCAAGCCTCCCACCATCTATGCCATATCTCTCTCGAAAAAGGGTAGAGAAAAAATAAGTGGGAGACACACTCCTCATTGTGCAAACAAAAGGTCCTTGAAAACCTCATTTACGAAGATTCTCCCAAGCGAGGCATTTCTTCTGAGCCAACAACCATAAGAAAAAGTTACACTTGGGCCACAAAAAGCTACTCCAAACCTTCTTCCACCAGTGCACTTTAGCCAGACCGTGTAGTTTCCTATTGAGAATAGCATAGCCTTGAGCCACTGTAAATTTACCTTTTGGACTAGGACTCCAAGCCAAGCTATCCCTCCCATTGAGAGAGCTGAAAAACCTATCCTCCAGAACTCTAGACAGAAGGGCACGATCCTCATGAGAGCCACCCATCGACCACTCTTGAGAATCTTTCCAACAGGTCATCTCAACCTGCCCCAGGCGCTTGACGGTCTTAAAATGCTCCACCTTGAGCCACCCTACATTAGTAAAAGTTTGGGAAAGGGGGAGAAGCTGGGAAAAGCTAGAGAGAATGGGAGGATGGCCATCCCATGAGTCCTGCCAAAACAGAACATCCGAGCCTCTATTACAAATCTAGAAGAGCCCCTCCTTAAGTAGTTGGGCTCCCTTCTTAAGAGTATCCCAAATACAGGATCCTTTACCTGCCAAAGGAAGTCAGGGCACCTCAAAGCAATCTGCACCAGGAAAGTACTTATGGGTAAAAATCTTGGCCCACTCTTGATCTTGATTGTTACACCATCGCCAGTACAATTTGGTAGCCAAGGTTGTGACAACAAGAGCCATCAAACGAAGCCAAGGCCACCCACATGCTTCAGCCTACACACATACTCCCACTTGACCAGGCTCCACTTTGAGGATAGAAGACTACCAGACCAAAGGAATTGCCGAGATAAAGCATCAAAGTCCCTCACAAAATTAGAAGGGGAAACCTAAACATAACACCTGTAAATGGGTAGAGACTGCACCACAGTCTTTAGCAGAACCACTCTCCCAGCAGACGATAACCATCTACAAGTCCAATGACTAACCTTACTCCTAAATTTATCCAAAATCCCCTGCCAGTAATCCTTCCATTGAGCACCCAAGAACAAAGGGACCCCAAGATACATCAGAGGAAGGGACCCAATTTCGAATCTAAGAATTATAGCAATCTTGTTCTAAATAAGCCAAGGAGTGTTAAAGAAAGAAATAGAAGACTTATCATCATTAATTCTTTAACCTGAGGCTTTCAAATAGATATCCAAAGCTTTCTTGATATTCACTACCTCACTAATTCTAGCCATGCCCATCAATCTGGTATCATCCACAAACTGAAGATGAGAATACGAAGGAAGGTTATTATTCCAACTCCAACCTTAGATAAAACCCTGTCGTACCTAAGCTTTTAAAAATATGCTAAGACCCTCTGCCATGATAATGAATAAGTAGGGAGATAGAGGGTCTCCTTGCCAAAGTCCCTAAGAGACACCAAACAACTTTGAAGGTTCCCCATTAATGCGAACTGAGAAGGAGGATGAGGTCACACAGCTAAGAACCCATTCAACCCATTCCATAGCAAACCCAAAAGTCAAAAGAATTTTCTGTAAGAACTCCCAACTCACTCGATCATAAGCCTTGGCCATGTCAAATTTAATGAACATAGCTTTCTCCTTAGAAGTGGCCATAGAGTGGACTACCTCCATTGCTATCACAACTCCATCCAAAATTTGTCTTCCGTCAACAAAGCCACCTTGTTCAACAGAGATCAAAGAACCAAGGAATGGCTTGAGCCTCTCAGCAATCAATTTGGTGATGATCTTGTAGACAACATTAAATAATGCTATAGGCCTGAATTGATCCGACCGATTAGCCCCTTCCTTCTTAGGTATGAGAGCCAAGAAGGTAGAATCCAAAGACTTCAACATCTATTTATTCCTATATGATTCTTGGACCACATCTAGGAGATCATAATTTATTATCTTCCATAATTCTTGGAAAAACTTAATCAGAAACCCGTCTGGACTAGGGGTGTTACCTTTCTTTATATTAAACACAATTTTCTCCAATTTTGGAAGCAGGATAGGGCTTAAGAGGACACCATTCATCTCTACAAAGACTAGGTGAGGGATACAATCCAAGATGTCTCGCCCCTAAGGCCCAGCACTAGGATTCTTCATAGAAAAGAATTCAGAGAAGTAATTGATTGCTTCCCTAGAAATATCTTCACAAGAAAAGATCTGAGTTCCATCCGTTAAGACAAGAGAGGAGAGAGAGTTCCCATGCCTTCATGCCTTAATAGAGTTGTGGAAAAAAGCAGTGTTCCTATCCCCCTCCTGAAGCCAATCAATACGAGATTTCTGCTTCCAGAAAATCTCCTCCGAAAGCTCCCATTCTTCCAGCTCCTTAAGAGCTAGGGACTCAACTTCACTCATCTCAAAGTTCAACCCATGGTCACGAATCTGGTGGGTAATATTATCTAGCTTGTTTTGAGTAACAGTCTTCTAAACATGTAGATACCCGAACCACTATTTATTCCATCTCTTAAGCCTGTACTTCACATGTTGAAGCCTCTTATTGAAAGTATACATGGTCATACCATGATCAGGCATCCCCTCATACCACCAATCCACTATAAGATCGGGTAAAGACAAGTCTCTGAGCCACATCAACTGGAATTTGAAAGAGGGATTCTTGGTGACCCTATATGAAGTGATGGATAGCTTAACAGGCCAGTGATCCGATCCCCTCTAGTCAAGAATTTCAAAACTAGTGATCCACCTATTGTCCATCCAATAGCATGAAACCAAAAATCTGTCAAGCCTTTCTGAGATAGGCTCACCACCACATCTCTGATTATTCCATGTAAAGACACCATTAGTTGACTTCACATCAATGAGAAACAATGAGCTAATCATATCTCTAAGCAGATTTGAAGATTGGTCCAGCCTAGTTAACCCTCCTCTTTTTTCCTCCAGGCTAATAACTGCATTAAAATCTCCTACCATAATCCATGGGAGATAAGGTTCTAGGGATCAGATGAATCTAATATGGGTCCATAATTGAGATTTACCTGAAAAGTCTGTAAGAGCATAAATATTGGATAAGAAAAACCTTTCTCCATTCTCAAAGCTAGTGGCAATCAAAGAAATGGATGACCGACTGGAGATCCACCATAATGGGGAGACTTTCCTTGGGTCCTAGAAGTAAGCCACCCCTCTTGAACTATTCAAGGCACCCACCCCCTACCAAGAGCCCTAGAGCCAGATATACGCAACACAATTGGCCAATCCATCCAATGAAAGCTTAGTTTCCTAAATAAAGACCATATCAGGAGACTGAGACTCAATTAATTTGCGAACAACCTTTTGTCTAGGGATGTTGTTCAACCCCCTTACATTCCATGATAGCACAATCATTTATGGAGATGAGAGAAATGAGAATTAATGGGTATCACAAACCTAGAATCAACCAAATTTTCACCCATTATCTTCACTTTCTCTTGATCAGTCTTCCTACCACTTTTTGACAGTTTATCTAAAGGCCCCTTTTTGAAGGGTTTTTGCTGAATGCCTAAAACAAGAGGAGCCTTATTACTCTTTGCAGAATCATATGTCCCCGTAGACCTAAGGGGGTTAGTGGCCACCAAGATTGGTCCCTGCAAAACCTATGATCCACGAAGACCCTCGATATCTTGAACATGAGGGGGCACATCAATATCCAACTACCCGACCTGTAGGTCTCCTGTAAATAGAATCTGATCCTCTCTCTGTATATCCCCTACTTGAATCGCATGCTGACTTTTGGCCTCAGAAGAGAGCTTGACTAGGATACCTTCCTCTTGGACCATGTCTCCAAGAGCATCAAACCTATTAAAGGTGCCATCAGTCTGCCTATCCATCCAGGTTCTCTTCTTACCTTTGTCCTTGTTACAAGATTTAACCTGAGTAAATCCCTCACTGTCAACAAGTCCATTAGATACCGTAGCCATTCCCTTGTCCTCCCTAGGGGGACCTGGAGCATCCAAGGAGGGGTTCTTACACCTAGGACATTTGCGAAGTAGATGCCCATATTCATGTCAGATTCTGCATCTAAATGGTAGGGTCTCGTAATCCAACTGTTGAATCCAGGAAACTGAGCCCATACAAATCTCCATAAAATCTAGCAATGAATTATTTAAATCAACTTCTACACAAATACGAGAAAAAGAAATTATCTTACGATCTTGAGTCTGTGTAGTCGATTCCACAGGTTTTCTCAAAAGCATAGAGATTGAGTGAAGAATATCTTCCCTCTAGAATTTCAAAGGAAGTCTTGGCAAGTGAACCCACACCATAACCCAAGAGGGGATTTCCTTAGTAGAGTTAAAGCTTGTGTGCCAAGGCTTGATGAATAGCCCCACCTGGTTAAAGAAATAAGGGCCACCTTCAAAAGCCTTATTCCTATCCGACATGCATGAGAAGATGGCTATAAAATAATTATTAGCTGCTAATATAATCTCCATATCTCCTTCTGGGTTCCACACCTGACGGGCCCAAGAATCCAATGGAGGCAATGAAAGATGAAGGCCCAAAAATTTTCAGATAAGAGCATGATTACTCTAGTACTCAACATCCTCTGAAACCTATTCAGGTTGAATGACTACAATTGGCTGGACCTTGGTTTTTTGCAAACATTCATTAATTTTTTGTAGTCAGAGCTTCCCATTCAAAGAGGATTCTCCTTCCCCCGATTGGGATTTACCATTTAGAGCCCTACTACTGGCATGCACCCCCGAAGCCGACTCACCCATCTCCAAATCTCCACCAGAAGGCCAGGGAGAGGCAACACCAAGATCCCCCATTCACCCCGAGCCCAGACTTAGCAAGTAGACAAGGAAAAGACGGGGCAAAAGCCCCTCAACCCCACACTACAATAGACTCCCACCAAGGATGCATCTATGATAACAAAAGAACGAACTGCAGGCAATCACCCACAACCAAAAGGGAATCAGGCGCCCAGAACACCAACGTACACCCAATCTGCAGCAAGCCATGAACCTCGAAACAACAGACAAAATGCCTTAGGGAGCATGAAAGGTTGCAGGTCGGGCTAGGGCATGCAAGCCCTAGCAATAGACCAAGTATCACACTCCATCCGTAATTTTTCCAGCATCAAGTTAAATTATTACGCTCTCAAACTAGACTATAATTTTCTCTTTACATTTAAATTTTTTATTTGATTAATTTCTCAATTAATTAAATATAATTAAATATTGAATTTATCATAATAATTTTCCATTAAATAACATCATTAATTAATCTTTTAATTTGACTTAATTAATAGAAAATCACCAAAGACCTACAAGACGAAATATGAAAACCCATCATAAAATATCACATACAAGATCAAACTTAAGGGGTATGATCACAAATTTATGTCATACGACGTATTAAAAAGGGTAATCATCTCAAATACTTGTCCTTATTTTCTAGGAAAGTTGGTTTAAAGGTTAGGATTTGGACTCGAAAATTTATCTCCCCTCTTCTACCATTGAGATATTGCAATAGGGTATGCTCATCCTGGCAATTCAGGGAAGTTGATACCCAGTACCTGCAATCTGCATAAAATCCACACATGTACAAACACATATATTCTAAACTAAACATGCAATGTTAGGAAGTGGTGCATCGTGTAGATCTCGACTAGTAGGTAACTATGACTCCCTCCCTTAACCACATCAGAAATGACATACATAAAGAAAATATACACACACACACCATACACATGCAGTATGGGATAAGCATCATAAGAAAACACATTTAATAATCCATCTCACTAACATCATCAAATAACTAAAATCACTGTAATAATCATCATCAAGGTATAATCATGCATACATGAAGTAACTAGTACCAAGTAGTCTCATCATAAAATCAACTGAATATGAAACAATATCTGATAATCTGAAAGATAATGCTACTAACCATCGCGCATAAACTGGCCTAAAAGAGTTCGACAATAATAACAAAATGTAAACTAGGGGCAGGCACTACATAATGTAACATAGGAACTACTTGCGACCCTTATATGAATTCTATCATAATGTACACAAGGAATTCCCTTAAGGATTTTCCAAACAATCTATCCTCATTATAAAGTACCATGGGATCAATACAAGGTCACATCAAACTTATCCATCAAGCCCAGGAAATTGGAATGCCACTTGCCATTCGACTTCCCTACCCCACTCAAAGTTGCCAAAACTTTAATGGACTCTTTTTCTACTTGCATGTCCCTATCTCCCTTCCGTAATGGTACACCATATTGGTTGTACCATATCTCTTAAGATCTTCTCCAATAACCTATGTGCATCGTGGGGATCATACAAGTCACCTCAAGCATGTCCATGAAGGCCAAGAACACAAAATTACTCTCATCATTTGAAATTTCGGTCCCATGTCAACACTAATTGAATTGACATTATGTTTTTTGCATTCCTTGCATGTACTCTATTCCCCCTCCATAATGGGATGGTTGTAGGTCTTAAATAAATCTTTACCAATATTAATTATACACCACACACTATGCACCGTACCAAGGCCTTGAACAATATGTGTCAACTATGAGACTACAAATCTCTTGCTCAATCACATAATTATTTCTTCTTTAAAGTCTTGTCAAATTCTTCATGGCATGACTTTATATCCTCTTGTTTCCCTCAAGAGATGCAATCTTTGGAGGTATTTTCCCTTCTATACTGAATCATATCCTCTAGAATTGATTGTCAGTGATGTCTTTTCATAACCTATTTATTACAAACAATTCCTTTGAATACTTGAATTGTTGGAGTGAAATTGTTATTTCTTCAAGGAAACCTTTAGGACCTACCTTAAAGTTTAGCCCAAAATCTGTTTGAAGGTCTACTATACTATTGTTTTTATTTGTTCTTAGTTCAGCTCAAACATTTCTTAAAGACCTGATTATAAACTTTTTCTTACATCTACTAGACGTGTTTACAAGGATATGTTATTATTTTTCTCTTCTCACAATTCTACAATTGTAACCATAATATCTACCTTTTTATCCTCCTCAAATGAAACCTTCTCCCTTTATTGTTTAATGTAAGAGACATGTCACTTCTCTTCATCATTTCTACCATTTGGCAAGTAGCACAACCTTTCACAGTTCACAACCTTTGGAAGTGAACAACCCTTCATATGTTTTTCTGTTTGAAAATTGTAATTCCTTATTTACTTCTCATTCTTTATTAATCCTTTCTTGGTTGAGATGCTCCATTCTTTCTTACTTCCTTTATTCCCCTTAAATGACATTCTATTTCCCTTTTATACCTAATGTTTGAACAATACACAACTTTTCAATTCATGACTTTTGACCATTCAAGGCAACTTTTAAGATCTACCTTAAAGTTTGGTCCAAGATCTGTTTGAAGGCCTACTCTACTATTGTCTTTATTTGTTTAGTTCTACTCAAACTTTTCTTAAAGATCTGATTATAAACTCTCTTACATCTACTAGAAGTGTTCACAAGGATATGTTATTATTCTTCTCCCCTCACAAGTCTACTATTGTACTCATAATATCTACCTTTTTATTCTCCTCAAATGAAACCTCCATTTACATCCTCCAATGCAAGGGGCACACCACTTCTCTTCATCATCTCTACCATTTGGCAAGAGGCACAATATTTCACAGTTCACAGCCTTTGGAAGTGTACAACCTTTCATAAGTTTTGCCCTTTGAAAGATGCAATTCCTTATTTACTTCTCATTCCTTTATTAATCCTTTATTGGTTCTCATGCTCCAATCTTTCTTACTTCATTTCTTCCCCTCAAATGACATTCTCTTCTTTGCCTTTTATATCTAATGTTTGAACAAGGCACAACTTTTCAATTCATGTCTTTTGACCATTTATTTAACTTGACTACATTTTTAATTATTTTAATTTTTTCTTTTATATTATTGGTTAAATTATTTTTAAATCCTATTTCATAAAATTGACTTGCCAAAAATAAATTGTAGGACCAAATCATTTATATTACTTTAAAAAACAATATTCCATATTGAACCAAAGATTTGTAGCACATTGAGTTAATTTATCCTTCCATTTTTTAATATAAGCTTGAGGTTTTTGCCAAAAAAAAAGCCTTACCTACCAAGAAGATATCCCTAATGTAGTTCAATTGAATGAAAATATCACTTCTTGTAAGAAGTCATATGGAATTAGAATCAATGAGTTATGCTTCTATCGTGCATACGTATAAGAGGATCTCAAGAACATATGCCTATATTCTTCATTAAGGTCTTTGAGTTTGATCATCATCAAATTTCTTCTTAACCTTCTTTTCTTTATGCTACTTTGAGATGTAGCTATTTTCACACAATTCTAGCTTTTCAACTTTAATTTACTAGAATACATCATCTATTTTCATCATTCTTGTTACCCCTCTCCCTTCAATATAGGTTCCTTTGTTGACCTCTATTGGCTTTGTAATTTTAAAATCTTTTCATTATACTATATTTATATGAGACCATTTTTAGATAAATTCTTGACACGTTAATCTTAAGAAACCTCCTTCGAAAAAAAGATATAAAATATTGGCAAATCTTTCATTATTTTTTGAAAAGAACAAATATTTTTATTCACAAATCTTTCAATATTTTTATTTGAAATATTATTTACATTGGCAATTATTTTAGCTAATAATTTTTGTATAATTTTTTTTGGTGAATCTTAATAATAATAGAAATTTCATTAATCACCATAGAGTATTACAAATGAAAATTGAATATTTTTTAACTCATTAAATATTATGAAGATCAGTGAAAATTAAATATTGCTGATATATCACTAAAGTAACTAATAATTATGATAATTATTGATGAATTAATTTTACTTTCTCCAATAATATATAATATTTAGGTGAATCAAATATAATCATATATCGAATATTATGGCAAATATTTGAATATAATTTTTTAAATATAATAAATTATTGAACACTTCTAAATATTTTAGAGCAAAAATTTATAGAAATATGACAATTTAGGTTGCATTAAATCTTAAATTATTAGCCAATTTACTAGCAAAAAATTTCTAAAATTAGTCAATTGACAAATATTAGCCACTAAAAAATATCTTGATTCTAGCCTTTTACCTTCAGTAGAATACTTGAATCTCTTCAGTAATCATGTTCACCCCTTCTCCCTTCAATAAAGTTTCCTTTCTTGACTTCTATAAAAACACACAAAGGGCATGTTCACATACCACTCTTTAACTTATTTTGGCTAACAATGGCTGCTCAACTTTTATAAGAGATATTGGTGAAGCTATGGTCCCATGCCTATTCATTTACTAATTTTTTTTAAAACTTAAAATTTGAATTATTAATTAATAATAATTTACACAGAAAAATATTGAAATAAAATTTTGTTAAAAAGGAAGGAGAAAATTTTGTGGAACCACATCTAGTTTTTGGCACTATGCAACCATTTCTTATTTTCAGTCCCTCATCTTTTCTCATAGCTTATTACAATTCTTAAATAATAACTCTACTTAAATATAGCAAAGGATCCTAAATTTTCTCTCACTTTGAAATTTCGAAAAGAACACGAAACTGCTTAAACGTTTGTAAGTTGTGAAGAAAAAGGGAACATAAAATAAATTGCAACTGCTGATTTAAAGAAATGCCTCACAACATGAATGACCGTCATGCTAAATATGCATGGGATTGTTTTCAAATTCCTTCCTATGTGGGTCGATCTCTCTCATAAAAATAATATTGATTTGGCTTGATATTTTTTATGGTTCTATATGGTGAACCCCTGGGAATGAAAGGAAAAATTATATATATATAATCGCAAGCAGTCTATGTGCAATTTGGCATTCTTGTGTCTTTATAAGCTACCAAATTTAGGCATTTTGTGATGAACATGAACAAATGCCCCTCTCAAAAATTATTCAAGGAACATAGAAAGAGTCAAAAACATTTGCATACCTACCTATTACAAGCAGGATACAGTCTCAGCTGAAATGCAAAACAAAGATTAAAATGTCATAAAGCATTCGTCCACAAATAATGTCTGCTCTTATTTTTCAAAAAATGTTGTTTCTGAATTTACACAAGAAAACATGTTGCAGCCTTTTATAAATCGGCCACAATTTTTTCTTCCCAGAATATATGAAATTCCAGCCATCAACCAATTGAGTGCAGCTCTTTGAAAACCAACAATTGGGGCTACAAACTTCACATGCACGAACATATTAACAAATAAAATTAAACAATGACTTCCAATGTACAATTTTGAACTAGGGCAACGAGTCGCTTTGTAAAGCACCTTGCAAAGCCCGTCCAATCAGATGTTTTCCTCTCAGCAAATCATACAGAAGCCGTGATTTTTTGTCAATTTGGAAGACAATCAATCTTTTTAAAGGAGAGGGTCTGAAAGTTCCATCTCAGCGGAATTGCCATTTGCATCTCTATAAGCTGTAAAATAAGTTCCAAGTGTACCCGTTCCCAGCCACTGCAAAGGCCAGCATGCATATCGCATTCTTCTAATATTCTGTTGCTCATCTCCCCCATCTAACTCTTCCAATTGTCTTGTGAGTTCCTCAATTCTTGCCCTTAGTCTAGATGCTCTCTCATCCGCTAACTGCAATGATTTTTCTGCCGTATCTCTGGCAGCCACAGCAGCTGCTGCCATTTCTTCTTTGGACTTCAATTTGCTATTTGCTTCATCCAATGACTGTTTCATCTCTTCAAGGTCTTGCCTGAGTGTTTTTATCTGTAAGAATAAAACAGTTGTAAACTTTGCAAAAAAATTAAAATCAATACAAGTTCTATGATAGTATTTGATGCAAATTTCATCAAAATCCGTTCTGATTTATTGTAACCTATGCTCCCCCATGTCTATGGGCCTTTCAAATATTCATTTGATAACATGGATCAAGCATTCATCATAGTCTTCATAAGAACTTTGTGAGCATGCATAATTGAATAGGAATTATGATCCTTATATACCTAGGAGGATGAGTTAATAATAGCATGCCTAACTGGTGTGTGTATTGAGGTAAGGGATTTATTGTTGAAGTTTTCGTGAAGCCTTCAAAATTGCATGTTCTGCTGTCAAAATTATTAAGAGATGGTTAAAAACTTAAATAACTAGATAACTGGTTATGTTCCAGTTTGACCTCAGTTGGGATACTAACAGATAGGAATGTTCTATGAAGTGTGTGAGACAGAATTGATAAATTTTTGTGCTATAAAAGAGGCATTTCCTGCCAAATATGACTGAACTTGTATTCAGCAGTATAACGAGTGTACAATGTCAACTTTGTCTACGGCAGTCCTTGTAGACTTAATTGGTTGTCCAATGCATGAAACAAGATAAAGTATGACTTAAAACTGTCAAGATGCAAAGATCTGCAACAGGGGATATGTATTTTGTACTTGTCATCACGACTAATCATTAGCCTTTTACTTGGTGAGAATTATAGTTACAATTACTGGAATCATGCTTAATGATGTAGCTCTATAACAACCAAGTTATCAAGGCTGATGGCATCGATATAGCACAGAAGATGAGTGTGATTTGTCATTGCTTCATATAAAAAAGGTATTTAGAAATGATGTGAAAAATTTAGATAAATGTGAGGGTCGCAAAATCTAGAAGACACAATTGGTTGTCCAATGCATGAAACGAGATAATATTTGAGTATGACTTAAAACTGTCAAGATGCAAAGATATGCAACAGGGGATATGTATTTTGTACTTGTAATCACGACTAATTGTTAGCCTATTACTTGGTCAGAATTATAGTTAGAATTGCTGGAATCATGCTTAATGATGTAGATCTATAACAACCAAGTTATCAAGGTTGATGGCTTGGATATAGCACAAAAATGAGTCTGATTTGCCATTGCTTCATATCAAAAAGGTATAGACAAATGACTTGAAAACTTTAGATAAATGTGAGGGTCACAGGATCTAGAAGACAATAAAGTTTTAATCTTTTCTAATCGTAGTTCAGTTGTAGTACTGTTTTAAGCTTTGGCAACAATATCTTTTAGTTTGGGGACATAATCTTTGGCATTTGCAGTTAATACTGATTGATAGCGGATCAGTGGACATAGATACGTTTTTATGTTATGGCAATGTTAGATGGGCATTGCAAATCAAACATGTATTGAAAGGTAAGTGTTTAAAATAAATGAACTAGAGTGTGTCTGGGGCCAGGGGGGGCATCATGGCACTCCTTGATGTACTAGGTACAGCTAACCATCACACAATGCATGTAAGTGTCCCCCACAAAAAGTTAAGCATACTAGAGACGTAATGAATGTCTTGCAAAATATGGGATGAGGGGTGTGTTGGTTCCCAAAATTGCAGATTAGAAATTCAAGAGCCTGCCACTTCTCCGATAGGACTTCTCAATCAGTTCTGGCCAATGAACAGGAATAATTCTTGATTCCCCTGCACTTCGGGCTCCACTACACCCAGGCAGGTTAACCTTTACCTCAAATGCTGACTATCCGGTTTCAAGGTTTTCTATAGCGAATTTAAACTTGGATTTCTTCGACTGGCAAGGTCCTCGAACTCAATAAACTAAAATTGGATGCTGAATATTTGATAATTGAATGTTTTGTATAAATTTTGTAAATAATAGAATTGATGCTTGCAAAAGGAATATATTGATTTTCTAATTTCAATAAAAAGACCAGTGCCTTTGCTCATCCAAGCGATAGAGTCAACTTTAGAGAATTTTCACATACAACTTCATAATGTTCAATGCACTTATACTGCCAACAATTTTAATAATCTAGATGCCACAGATCAATTATAATGCAATCTTAAATTAGTCCAGATTGAATTTTAACTCCGCTGAGAAGGAGACAAACTGGATAGAGGTACGGAAACAATTTAATATTTCACAACACCTATGATGATCAAATCTAAAATGCCAACTGACCATGTCCACTTATCTGATATCAAAATCATATACAAAATTCTAAAATATAATTATGAAGGACGATTCGCCTGCATTTTAAATCTCCATGCCATTTAAAAATAAGCAAAAGACATTTTATTTTATTTTTAAAAAAATAATGGACTTCATATTACAAAATCATAATAGACCCTTTATTCCTCCATACAATAATAAAATAAAAATACTTTTCTCCTAAGAGAATACAAATGTTTGAATATATTACAATTCTTTTTTCCTTTTCAAATAAAATAACTTCTATTTATATATGGCATTTCATATTGAAGATTATGTCTCTAAAGAAAGATACATCCCTAAGTTCACGCCCCTTCAATAATAATATTTTGTAATTTTTAATTGCACCTCTTCATATTACTTAATATTATTACTATCAGCACTTTAGTTTAACTTTCGGGCTTTTTAATCATCATAAACTGTACCATTCGCATGTATATTTCTTAATTTCTTTTATACTAATCTCTTCCGCTATCCTCTTTTTAAATTATCGAGCATGAAATTTTTTGTAATGTTTTAGCTGCTCAACACGGGAAGACCAACTTTGAGTTTTTTAATGCTGTGAATGACACTCTGAATCATGATGGTGGAGCTTTTCTTCATGCTGTCACGCAAGGCTTCCTATCTTTGATTTTAGCAGTAGGTTGTTGTATCATTGTTGTTTTGGGAGCAATTGTTGCTTGAGGACGATTCTCGCCGTTGTATTTGGAGGTCAAAGAAATATACCAACCAGACTATTATTCTGAGAAACTTGGTCCGACTTTAATAGCACTTCTGAGAGGGATCAAATCTCGGCACCTTTCATAAAGGCATCGCATGTATCTATCGATGAGACTCTCATCTTGTGTAATCATCGCATATTGCAGATGAATGGAGTCTCATTGGCATGCAACTGTAAACATAGATTGTGATTCACCTTCTTTAACGTCTGAAACCATCAAAGATGCTCCTTCCTTTTCAAATCCTTACCATTTTCAATCTGTTTCTGTGCTGGCATGTCTTTCTTAAAGGCAGCATTGATTTGAAACAAATAATTAAATACAACTTTCTAAAGGGACTGTTTCTATAACTTCCAAACTTCGTGTTTCAATTATCTTGGTCAATAATGGAGATTAAATTTTAAGCTCCATCAGGGTGGACATTTTCTGCCTGTCCCTGAACATCCCGTGAAGGATAGGGTCATATTTGGTAGGGAACACATGTCCTACGAGCATAGGTTTCAACCTATCTTGTCTTGTTGGAAAGATCGCAATGTATGATGTAACATTTTCTTACATTTTTTGATTAGCATAGTAAATGAGGGATTATATATAAACTTGATACATACAAGCTAAGTTACCTATCCTGGTAAAAGTGCAGGTATGCATAAGGGTTCAGATGAGTGTGTGTGTGTGACGTTTTCTTACATTTTTTGATTAGTGGAGTAAAAGAGGGATTATAAAAGCTTGATATGTAGGAGCTAAGTGACCTGTCCTGGTAAAGTGCAGGTATGGATAAGGGTTGAGATGAGTGTGTGTGTGGGACGTTTTCTTACATTTTTTGATTAGTGGAGTAAACGGAGGATTATATATAAACTTGATAGATATAAGCTAATTTACCTATCCAGGTAAAAGTGCAGGTAAGGATAAGGGTTCCACCACGCATGACTGTGGCAGCTATCCTTGGGAAAATTACTATTTGTCCTCTTCATTGTTTTAACATTGCATCAATCAATTTGCTGCCATACTATGGATCCCAAACAACCAAGTTTGCACCACATCTCTTTGTCCTGAGGCAAAATCCTGACGATTCTGGGAGAGACAATAGCTGGTGGAAATCCCAGAGGTAGAGGAGGAAATCCTCTAATGAGAGGATGTCCGCTACCTTACGCATTTGCTCACAATCCTTCTCCCATCTCCCAAGCATGTAAACCTTTCTCATTTAGACTAAAACTGTAATAATCTCTGCCAGATTGGGTTAGAAATATGGAACTTGGACTAACAAGCATTTCATCAAATAGTTGTTATGTAAACAAGATCTTAAGCAAAATTATTTCTGACATACCACTGTACCGATTTCTAGCAGAAAGTTATGAAGTAGTAATATTAAACTATGAAATCGTGTTCTTTTAACAAGTCCCTAAATGGTGGTTCGAACACACAATATTACAATAACGAGTTCTAATCATGCTAACAAACCTACAGCTGTTGCACAATGAACTGATGACCGGTTTCCAACTTCATATATAAAAGAACATACAGTGATTTGAATGTGGATTGGTAACTAGTATATAGACCCGTTATTAATGTGAATAGCAGATTGGAGGGCCAAATGTGTCCTGAAGGTCCTCCCACCATCCACGTCCTTGATTCTGATCTGAAATGCCATCTGTCATCTGTTATACACTGAACCCAACTGCACTTCTTCACCTTCGTTCTCTCTTCAGGATTCACTGTGGCTAGAGTAGACTGATATACGATCAGACGGAATGGTGAGGGTGTTCTTAATGCTGAGTTATTGACCCCGAGTCCCTGCCAAGTATACAATCGCCCTTGCAGATCCTCCAAACTCTGTAACCTGTTCCTGTTAGTACTCCTGACCTGCTACTTCTGGGAAGATACTCACGTGTGGCAGTTGCTGTAAAGAAAACCAGACTGCTGTTCAGTCCTCCTTATCTGCTACGCTTCCAGTTTTGGAGTATTATGCTAAACCTCTCTGTCACAACCTGCTGGATTGAAAATGGTACTTAGGTGGGGAACTATTCTTCTGCAATGAGATGACTGTCCACTCTTCCTTGACGTCCAACTCTAACTTTCCAGATAACGCCCTGTGTGTGGTGTTAGACACTACAAACTTTAATCACCTTTCTGCCCTGGAGCTATAATCTCCTGGAATCAACGTATCATTCCAGTCCTTAATTCTAAAAGTGCAATGTGAGTGCCAGGTTTGCGTCCAGCCTCACCCTTTTCCTTAAGGGGTTTTGTCCATGGGAAATATCCAGTCACATTTAAGCAACTCTTAGGATTTTAGAAAACAACATAAATTCTCATGGTGACAATCCCAATGTAAAAACTTTCTTATATAACCTCGAAGTGTGGGGAGATACAAACATCTTAGCAATGTGGGATAAAAGACTATTTCGTTTTTTAGTCACTTAAGTCATTTTGTCCTAAATTGACTTTAAATAATAAAGTACTTTATCTTTCAATTCAATAAAATTAAGTTACTTAAACCTTAGGATTTCCCAATTAAAATCTCCTCAACTGAAACCTAAACTCCTGTGACTGGCCAGCATCCTAAATCACATGCCATTAGCCTATCCGGATGGAAAGATAGACCAACTAGGTGCCATTCAAGCTAGTGCGGAGAAGGGGACATTACAAAAACTCTACCTTTCCACTAGGACTAGGCTACAAAAATACCTCAAAAGGACATCAAAACCCTCATGAAAATCCCAGACAAATATTACTTCCTGCCAAGACAAGATTGTTCAAACTTGCTCTCGGACTTAGAGACTTGAAAATGTTGCCAACTAAACCCACCTAAGACAACAACTCCTACTTGCTAATGCAAAATGAGGGGCTCCCCATTTACAATGAGGTGGTTTTGTAGTTGTTTACTGTAATTGTAAGGTCTACAGTCTACACCCTAGAAGATTACTTCTTTGTTAAAATAATATGAAGCAACAAAGAACACTGGCATACAAGTCTTATTGATTTCAATTTTCAATAATGCTGGCTTGCTAATGAAGAATATCTCTCCACAATGGCAGTTGCCATGTTTATTGATGATTGAAAGGCTCTAGAGAAGGTAGTCAATGCTTTGAAGCTTGTCACTCTTAATGAAGTCCTCTAGGAAGCAGAGTCATATTTGGAGAGGGTTGGAAGTCAATTTAAAGAAAAAACTATGCCCTAATATTAGGATGGTGGTGGAGTAAGAAATAAAAAATATTATGAAAACTATTTTTTTCCTTAATTCAGTTGCTCAACAGAAGGAAAGAATAGTAAAATTGTTTTATTGCTGATTTACACACATACTAAACTCTTGGAGGGATGCTTATGATTTGGAAGAAATGATCCATATAATAGATCATGATGAGAATGAAGTGCCAACTATTTCGCTTCCTGCCATGATGGGTGTCACCAACATCAGACCTCACACTGGTGATTTTCATTAATTCTAGGAGCACTCATGATTTCATAGATATGAGATTGGTGACATCTAAAAGTTTGAGGGTTGTCGCAACACTTCTCCATGAAATGCAAGAAAATGATTAAAGGCTTGATGTTACTTCTAGAAAACTGTGAACTAATACTCTGGTTCTTATATGATGGCTCTGGTACAGATTGTTGTAGTTGTAGGAATGCAAATGCTGAAGACAATGGATGAATATCAAATGAAACTTGATGACTTTTACATCAAATTTGAATAGAAATGGAGGCTGACTATAATTAGAGGGCTTCCAACAGCTGCAAGCAAATACATTTTAGCTTGTTAAAGGGCAAACAACTTGCAAAAGGTAAGATAACTTGCATCTTTCAATGTTGAAATCAAAATACAAATACTGGATAAATAAAATTAGAAGTAAGTGCAGCAGGTTAATAAATATGCACTTGTTTTCAAGTACTTACAAAAAGTGATCAGAAGAAAAGAAGACATTATGGAGTTCGAACTAGTGTTCAAACCTGTTATTCAAAACTATTGAAAAAAGCATCCTTGAGTATTAGGTATGGGATCTATACTTATAGTACACAACAAAAGGAAGATGGTCCATTCCATTCATGTTTTGACTTCAAGGAGTTCAATTAAAAGACTATCACGAACAAATGTCTTATTCCACAAATAGCTGAACTATTGACTATGCTTTGTGGGGCAGTAGTGTTTACATACAATTATTTGAGATCTTGTGGTGGTGAGGGAATGTGACCAGCTTAAGACAACATTAATACTCATCATGATCACTGTGAATTTTGGTTTGTCTTGTTTGTTTTCATTCTTTCATTCTTTCATCATTAAAACAAAGATATGGAGAAGCCTCTAATATGTGTTTTAGAATCCTGGGCTTAAACTCAATATTTGAAACTAAATCAAAATGATATTTTACAAAGACAGCTTGTATTTGCTGCATGTATTACTAAGGAAGGTGCCAAGATTGATCTAGCTAAGATCAAAACTATTCTTGATTTGTCAATTTCCAGAATCATGAGTCAACTTAGAAGATTTAGGAAGATGTACAGTATATATGGGAGATTTCAATTTGTCAAGATGTTTAGAGGTATATATAGGAAATTAAAGGAAACATTTTAACAAACAAAAATATGCCAAATACCTAATTTAAAACAAACCTGCACAATGGTAATTTCTGTGCGGAATGATTGTTAAGAAATTTAAAACATTTGCCCTCCAATTCTAGAGCTAGAGAACTTACATCCTCGAGTTAATTGAACCAAAGTCCAATGCTCCAAAAAGGAGTACTGATTAGAAAATAAAATGCTTGATCAGCCTATCTTCCTCTTTGCTTAACCTCTAAGTCTCTTGAATAGAGTTTAACTGCAAAAGACATGACTCCTCATCTTTCCTTCATAACCTTTGATAGATATGAGAGAAATTATTTAAACAAACTTTAAATATAAGCAACATAAATAATTTATATTTTAACCTTATTTAAGGCTTTCTTTATTATAATTTCAATCCCATTCCCTTAGTGCGAAATTCTGGTAACCCATGGAAAATGTATGATGGATGTGTTGGGTTGCGACTTGGTTTGATTTTAAACAAAGGCCAGTGCACTGATATCCACTGGCATATTAAAGATTTTCATTCAGAAAGCTTCTTGATACCTATGACACAAGAGTTCATGGCATCCAATGGTCCTTTACTTTTATATTAATGGATTTATTGGGTCAAGTTTTCAGCAATAACATAATGTACCAGTGGTTTAATGCACCATTAAGCCTAACTATATTACACGTGACATACTAGCCTTTAGACAATCAGTAAATTATTAAATTTAAATTGTTCTGAAACTATTCAAGGGAATAATGTTACAGCCCAGGAAAACAAATTGATGACATTCTGTTGAATTCTAACTACATTTGTCAGCCTTGCTTTACTTAGAAGCCTTAATTATGAGCTGATATTTCTTGCTTCCATTTTATAACTGTACATGACTGTAAATTGTATAAACTTAATGAAAGTTTACAAACCCTAATTCATTCAGCACTAAAGGCATGATTTATTTAAGGCTTAATCTCATATATTGACAATAACATGATCACACAAGCTGTTGATCAGAACTTAGCTGTTTTATCATATGATTATATGATAGAAGCTGCCAGAAAATGATGATTATTGGCTTTATACACCATTATTGCTCATGGTTAATATTTTACATATCACCTGTCCATACATTTAGTGGCTTTTCCAGCTAAACAGGGGCAAAGATCAGATAAATTCTACCTTCGCTCAGAAAAAAGCAAGAGAACTGCCCAAGACTTGTTTCCATGAAACAAGTTTCAATGTTACAATTTAAAGTCTTCATATAGACTATAGCAAGAGGTTAAACATCATCAACATGCCTTGGCTAAGAAGTTGAATACTCAACCAAGAATATCAAGAGGACAAAAATAAATGGTGATAACAATAAAATGTTTAAAGATTTCAAGCTAACTTCGAACTAATATGCTTTTCCCTCACACTTACGCAGCATATATATGGATGTTACAGATATTATTTTTTGATATCATTAATTGAAATCTGTGAGATCCATCAAACTTGACACACAAAAGAAGTTCATTTAGTGTTGGTGAAAGTTAAACAAAGATGACTTTAATAGGGCTTTTTACATCTTGAGCAACCAATAATTATCAAGCAAAAATCATATGCAAGCTATCACACCAAGAATCTACAAAAGAGGATAAGAAAGAACCTAACGACAGAAAACAAAGTACTCAAAAAAGAGCAGATGAGAAACTCCAATGCTTGTGAACAGAACTCCAATATTTAACCTACTCAAGAGCCATAAAAGTAGAATCAGAAGAATGGTGTGAAAAGGACTTGGGCCCCTTTGCTTACTGAAGAACCAAAGAACATGTAGAAGATAAGGTTGAAGAGTTAAAAGAAAAGGTACAAGGGTCAAGCTCTCTATTTCAAGCCCTTTGGAGTTTGGGCCACGAATTTAGCTGATTGCAGGTGATAGTTCCTGTATTTTATGATTCAAACCAAAATAAATTTCAAATATTGCATAGTAATATATCTGATGAAAAAGGCAGTTACAACCTGTTAATGTTGCAGTTAGTCAAATTAAACCCTCTCAGTTGGCTGATTTACATGAAAATAGGGCAAAAAATATCACACATGAGAGGCTTAACATGTAGCAATTAGTCAATTGAACCCTCTCAGTTGGCTGATTCACACAAAAATAGAGCAACAAATATCCCACATGAAAGGCTTAACAAAATAGGGCAACAAATATCCCACACGAAAGGCTTAACATGTTGCAATTAGTCAATTGAACCCTGTCAGTTGGCTGATTCACATGAAAATAGGGCAACAAATATCCCACATAAGAGGGATATTTGATGTTGCAGTTAGTCAATTAAACCCTCTCAGTTGGCTGATTCACATGAAAATAGGGCAACAAATATCCCATGTGAAAGGCTTAACATGTTGCAATTAGTCAATTGAACCCTCTCGGTTGGCTGATTCACATAGAAATAGGGCAACAAAGATCCCACATGAAAGGCTCAACTCTATGTGGATTCTCCATGCCCACAACAACATGGACTATTTGATTTCTTATATCTTTGTTGAAAATGGATTAGCTGACTCCAACATGTTGATTTGCGTTCACCTTTATGACCTTCGCATCTACAACAGCCATTTTATCTTTAAATTAGTAAGTTGACAAAAAAACTTCTGACATTGGGTTTAGCCTTTAGCGGGAGCATACTTCTGTCAAGTCTACGTCATGGTGCTGAGCATTTCTGTGTTCACGGGAAATTTGTCTGTCCCTGTGGGTCTGCCTGAGGTTGTCAAAACAAGCTCAGGCCATACCCAGCAAGGCATCTCAGATACCCACGGCAGAAAAATATAGCTTTTTACAATGAAAATCCAGAAAAAGCAAAAAGCAAAAGCTAATCTATCTAAATTTGTTCCTTTCTGGTAGGTATTAAAACTGTTATTTACCTAGGGATGTGATATTATAATGTATCTGAGTGGATGGAGATGCTGACATGTGGCACCCATCTCTCAAGTTAGTTATATTGGGTCATGGTAAAAATAATAAATTATATCAAGATTGAGAAGGCCTTCGTTAGGATTACCCTTCCACTGTATTATTAGGAGAAGGTATCTATTTTATCATGTGGCATCTATCTTCTGCATTATATTATTTCTATTCTGTGTAGATCTTATCAGGTGGTATCAAAGCTACGATTTGGGCAAAGGTGAAAAAAACCCTGGCTTTCCAGATTAGCCTATATCTACCAAATGACAGAAAGAAATTCAGCGATCCTTTTTACCTATGTTGGAGATTCATAAAGAAGTACAGTCCAGAAATCAGATCTTTATCACCAATATCTTGTGAGTTATTTCAACTTATTATTTTTAATAAGGCCGCAAGTCAAGGTGTTTTTTGAAATTTTAACATTTCCGAAAAGGTCATCAAAATTCATGTCATTTTATAATTTAAGGCCAACTATATCATGTTTTGGTCAGATCAAAGTTGGGTCAATTGGAATTGATAAAATGGTTATCTATTGAATGTTTTTTTTCCTAAAATCCTAGTTTCATTAGAGATTCTTAATTTTCTTAGGAGTAGAGACGCATTAGAATGGTGGTACAAATATAAAATAACTCACAGTAAACATATAATATGAAAATATCAATTTCACGTACTTGAAAATGTAGTGCTTTGCAATGGTATAGAATCTAGACCATTATATGAGGATTATTCTTTGGATGAGAACTGGAACAAACTTTCTTAAATAGAGGGGCTACACAAGAAGACGACAAAGATGAGGGAAAAAAAATGAAGTTAACTTTAATAAATGGTCAAAAGGCAAGAATAAAAAGTTGTGACTCCCTCAAACAAGAGATATAGAAGGGAAAAGAAAACTTCATTTGAAGTGGCATACAGAGGAAGTAGGATTGTAGAGAGAAGGGAGCTTAGGAATTAAGGAAGGATGGATACAAGAGGAAAGGAATGAAATAAGGAAGTGAGTAAGGGTGCATAGGATTTAAGGAAGGATGGGTGGAAGAGGAAACAAATGGAATAACAAAGTGACTCTTTCAAAGGCTGGCAATGATTAAGGGTTATGAAGGATTGCGACTCTCTCGAAAGTATCAATTATGAAAGTTTGCGAATTTTTCAAAGCCAAAAAAATGATGAAGGATTGACTCTTTTAGAGGACTGCTAATTGTCAAAGGTTGTGACCATTACAAAGGGAAGACGTGATGAAGAGGTGTGCCCTCCCTCGCATTGGAAGATATAAAGGAGAGAAGGTTTCAATTGAGGACATCTGAGGGAGATCAATTTGAGGAATAATATATTGTTCTCAAAGGTGAGAATGAAAAGTGGTGACTCAATACTTATGAAAGGTGGTGATTCTTTTACAAATATAAGCATAAAGGAGAATCTTGCCATGCATTCAAGGAGCACTTATATATCATTACACACCAATACATCAAATCAACATTCACCCAATCATCACTCATCACTCTATGAATTCCACATTCATTCAATAATCATTCACTAATATTCCAAATCATTGGGTCAAAGTAAATCATTCAATCACAAGCGAGCAGATCAGCAAACCATTCTTATATCAATTCAATCAGTCAATATTAATCATTCAGGAATTAAACATCATCCAAGGAATCAAGCAATCAGCATCAGCACTCAGTTTATCATTAGATGTCAGCAATCAGGCATATATATACTGATCAGAGATTATTCATCGTAGCATGCAGAATTATTATACAATTGAATAAATATAATCTATAAATATTTTGCAATTGCTTATATAATCCACATTACCTTTATTATACTGATAGTAATTAATCTATGTAATCATTTATTTATTGAAATTTCCTAAAGCCACCATATAAGGATTAGGGAGGCCCTCAATAAGAACAGAAGGTATGTATTCCCCTCTAAGTAGCCCACCTCATGATGGATGGATAAGACCTTCTGCCACTTGACCCAAAGAGGTTGAGTTTGGATCATCCACACTCTTGGGCTTACATATAATGAATTTAAGCCAACTTATTGTATAATCATGATTGGGGGAGCAGGTGTGCGTTCCCCTTCTAAGTAACCCACGTCATGCTGGATGGACAAGACCTCCTGCCATTTGGGGCCTAGAGGTTGAGTTTGGATACTCTGTGCGCTTGGGCTGAGTTCTGGTGCATTTAGGGTACCCTAGCATGCTTCCTATCCAACCCCTATTATGGTTGACTATGGAAATGGAACCATTGATGCTTGTGTCCTTTAATTATTTTAAAATAGATTGAAATGATTAGTAGTATATATGCATTTATATGTTACCCTAACCCTTACAGAAATATTTTGTAGAAATATGTTATAAATGTTATCTACCATGATTGCAGGACTTATTCTAGGGTCTTGCTACAGGCATTTTTATTGGTAAATTTATAATTCTGCACTATATTTTGCAATTAGCAAATGGAAGAGAGATGAACAACTGTAAGAATACAATCATACCTCTTCTTGGAACTCCTCCATAACAGCTTTTCCAGCTGCTGCTTCTTGTTCAGCTGCATCCCTCCATCTGGCTATTTCTTCCTCTGCTGCAGCAATATCCATCATAAGACCTTCAACCTAAGAAGACAAAGAACAGGCGAATTAATTATAAATTATGGTAGAAGATTTCATCTTTGAAATTCATGCATGAGAAATATAATATTTGACGCAAAAAGTATATCAATTTAAAACAGCAAAGAAAGATTTTGTGAACAGATTCCAAAACTGAAAAAACACAAGTAGCCCTAAAGGTAAAAAGGCTTGCAAAAGATGAAGAGCCTCACCCACCCAACCTAGAAGCTTTTTTAAGATTAATTTTGATGGGGCATCCAAAGCTAACCCAATGTTAGCTGAGGCCAGTGCAATGCTGCACGGATTGTAGAAACTTTATGATGGGAGATTGTTGATGTTATAGCTGTGGGATCTTTCTCTCTTGTATTCAAAATAAATGTTTATATTATTGAAGCCAACTCAACATATATTGTCATCTTGTTTGCAACAGCAAGGCAATGAAGAGTCAAGACAATGAAAGGTCTTCACTTTGTAACAGCAAGACAATGAAGGGTTGAGACAATTTTATATATTCTTCCAGGGGAATTCACATGAAAACAGATTGATATTCTTTGATTGTCTGCATATTTGTAACTAGAGAGATCCTATCATGAGGGCTGGAAAGTAGTGTTTGGCCAAATTGTAAATCTGACTTCTGCTCTTTGATTATATATGTGTGATATTTTCTTGTGGCTGGGTTATTTTCCATCAAGTTGGAGGGTATCCTCAAGATTATTCATTGTCTTATTATGCATTATCTTTGTTTTTTTCCCACTAATCTTCAATTCTGGTATAAAACATTGACATGATGTTAGAGTTGGCCCACTTCCCAGACCTGTGAGGTTTCAAAAATATTCTATAGGATATTGGCTTTCAGAAATATTTCATGGTCGGTCACTTATTTCAAAAGCGCTGCAATTTTTAAAACTTTGCAGGTGCAAAGTAATATATATCATGAGATTTTGACAAGAGTGATAGGACTTGATATATGTTGAAGAAACATTATTATGTTTTGGAGATTAATTTAACATTTACGGGAAGGAGAAGTTTCATCACCAAAGTCTAAAGACTCGGTGGAGATATTTAAGAGGTATTATATCGTTTTTTAGTGTGATATTAAATTGAATATCAGGTACTACACACGGTAAGAATTATGTTTCAATTTTTACAACACAACGGTAAATTGTGAGCCTCTTAGCTGGGAGGTCTTGGGTTCAAATTTACTCAAGTTAAATAAATGAATAATAATAATTAATCAAACACACATAATAATTAATTTTGACTTCGGCCTCTTACTGATTTAAAAAGAAGAATTATGTTTCAATTTTAACTGAATTAAGGGACATCAAAGCATCAAAGGTTCTTTATCTCATATCTGGATGAGTGCCATAGCATTAAGCTAATGTTTGAAACATTTATCTTGAGAATATTATGTTGTATTAAACTCTCAAGACTCCTGTTGATTAATATTATTACTGGTGGCAATTAAACTTCTGCAATTAATTCCTCTGTTCTGTTCCTTTATAGTGCTCCGCATGCCTATGTCTGTTGTACTAAATCGTCAATTCTGAGGCTGAAAGGGGGGCCACTCTCACATCACCTGGAAATAATGTTAGAGGCACACTTCGGGTGTTTGAACAGTTATTGTTCCTGCAGTGAGTTCCTCAATTGACAGGTCTATCATAATGCTAAACTCATCAGTTTCTGGATATTAACATAAACTACTGGTGTGTCGAATTGCTATTTGGGTTCGAACCATTCCTTTCAACAGTAGTTAGCAGATTATGGTGTTGAGTTGTCAAATGAAATCTATGAGTACATTTTCCAGCATTTCTTTCATCAACAAACATGGATGTGAATGTCGTCCATAGTTTATTATTCTGAATTTAAAGTTTTCAAACTGCAGAGTCAGCTTTATGATTCTCTGCAGTCCTCAATGGAAATGAAGACTGGAATATGAATGGTCAGAGATTTTCAAATATTGGCAATGCAGAGGGGAATATGAAGATGAATATCACGGTAGATCTAAACAGATTTGGCAGGCGTTGGTTGTGACAATCTTCTCTGGTGTACCCCTATTTTCAAGGGTAATGATTGTCCTAGCAAGTTTGGGGCTTGTTGGGCTTGCATTGATGTTCTGGTTCCGAATCTCTGCCCTACTGGCTCTGAGGTGCATTCTGTGTGGATGCATCTTTGTTGGCAATCTCTTTCCTATGAATGGGTTGTACCTGTATGCTCATGTGCATTTACAAGTGGTTGTGTAAAGATAGGACCAATCTGTCTGGTTTGTGGTTCGCTTGTATTATTGCTTGGCAATGTGTTGCTGCCGACTCATTGCTCCATGAACCTGTGAAGAGCTGCAGTGGATCCGCAAGGAGAGGGGCAGATTGCAATGTACCAGTAGGATCTCCACAAAACATGTAGAGATCAAATATCATTACATTCAGAGGGAGTCTAGTGTACCATTCGAGTCCACTGGTCCAGTTGATGAACCTAGAGATTTGGCTTGGCGTTGCCCTTGCTGAGAGGAAGTCTCAGCATCAATGATTATTATTATGTGCTAAAATGCATGAGTCTCTGAGACGGAGAAATATAAGGTGAAAGCCCTTGAGAGATGTTGCTCTTTCCACTCATGGGAGTAGCCATGGTGGACGTTGTGTTGAGAGACTCCATAATGACATCACATTGAGTAACTCCATGATAGGCACTTGTGCATATGGTTCTTTCTATACGTGGGAGTAGCGAGTGTAGGTGTGATGTTGAGAGACTCCATGATGCTATCACATTAACAGATTTCATGACAAACTCTTTTCCACAAATGGGTGTAGCCAATGTGGGTGTCATGTTCAGAGACTCCATGATGTTATTGCATTGAGAGATTCAGTGATAACCTCCTTTCCACAAATGGGTGTACCCATTGTGGGTGTCATATTGAGAGACTCCATGACATAGAAATCTGGAAAGATTACTGCCTACATAGAGGAAGTGTTGATGTTATAGCTACAAGAGTTCTCTCTCTTCTACATTCGATATGTGTATATATATAATTGAAGCCAACTCAACACATATCATCATCTTCTCTGTAATGCCAAGGCAATGAAGAGTCCAGACAATGAAGGGTCTTCACTTCATTACAGCAAGCCAATGAAGGGTGTCAAGACAATTTTACATGTTCTTCCATGAGGAATTTGTATGACAACAAATTGCTATTCTTTGATTGTCTGTATATTTATATCTAGCGAGGTGTATCATGACGGCTGGGAAGTTTGGCCAAATTGTAAATCTAACTTCTGCTCTTTCATTAAATATGAGTGATATTTTCTTGTGGCTGGATTTGTCTCCCTCAAGTTGAAGGGTTTTCCCAGGATAATTCATTGTCTTATTGTGCCTTATTTTTTGTTTTTTTGTTGCTTATCTTCAATTCTGGTATAAACCATTAACAAAGATTCCTTCTTCCTTGGTTCTAGTACAAATAATGACGCAGAATTGGAAGCTGTCATTTTTGGACTCCCACTAGCAAAATTGAAGGGTGGCAGGAATGTAGTGCCTCTCGTGTCTGCAGTCTGAACCTTGTTATATTTTGATCCGTGAGATACTTGATACTCATGTTAAGTTACTTTTGAGATGACTTGAGGGTCGGATGTTATACCTTGTTTCAGTATCATAGATGCTATACTACTATGCTGTTCAGTTTATCATATTTGCATGTTGATGCCATTTTGAGATGACAGTAGGTCTATGATGATATCTAGTTATTTGGTATTTTGGACATATCTCTGATTTGGTTATATGTGGATTTATGCTTTCGTGATTTACTTCATTCTTGTTTCATTATGCTTTATGCGAACATGAGTGATGTAAATGGATTATTTCAGTATAACTGAGTAAATGGTTAAATTAGGTATTTAACACATTTATTGCTTCGGCTATGTTATTATATGCAATTGCACTTGATCGTGTGTTTTAGTGTGCAGGATTTATATCCCTAGCAGTGGCACATGGAGTTAGTGATTCAACAGTTCATGTTTTACCAATGTCGTCCTGGTATGTTTGACATATCTTTTAAATGTTAAATTAAACCCTCCGGTGATATGTTAAATCCAGACTCATTTTGCATTATGTGATTAGACCAATGAGCGTGTCTGTGCATTTAAAGTTTCACATTGTCGTGAAGTTGTTAAGGCTTTCTGTGATTTTGGTTTTAAGGTTTTTGGGCTTTATTTAATTGATTTTTAATTTCTAGCAACTTTGCCATAGATGAATTCCAATTACTTGGAATAGCCTGTTTTCATTTGGGTTGATTTAGAGTCTATCTAGTCTAACTGGCTATTTACCCTAATCGATTATTCACTTGAAAAGTGAATAAGTATTGAAAGAGGAATTTAATTCCTCATTTCTCCCTTTTGCAATTTGGAAAATTGAGAGCTTTTTCTGAAGGATTGGTTTTTTGTTCATTGTGAGAGCTACGGGCGTGGGTTCTTCAAGAGCACAGACTTGTTGGCTCTAGTGTAAGGACATTGCTTTGTTGTCACTTTCGGCCGTATCTGCTGATTATTTATTTTACCTAGCTGTTTTCCGTTTTAGCCCTTTTGGCTATCAGGTAGGGCTCTCCCATTTTCATGTTTCAGCTTCGTTTTGGGTTTTGTTTCTGGTAGTTGTTTGTTTGGAGGATGAGAACTAGTGTTCCCCTCCATTTCTGTTTGTTGGTTCTGCCCAGTTGGTCAAGTATGAACATTTTTCCAGTTTTTGGGATGAGGATTTGGGATTTCGTAGCGTTATTCTGATCATTTTTGCATACGGTGTTCGAACCCAAATTTTATTGGATTTTTGTGGATTTAGTGCCCAAGAACCAAATGGGTTTTATTTTCAAAGTTTTCCAATTTTGGGGTTTTTGCCTCATTTTGCGTACCGCCCTGTTTTCTCAGGTTTTCTTGGCATGATGTTGGTTGTGGACCTGGATCATCTATTTGGATGTCAGTCAGACCATTGTTGCACTTTTATGTTGCATTGGGATGCATGTCGCATCCATCCTCCCGACCTTGTTTTTGGTTGAGTGATATTTTGCTCATGTTCTCATCCAGTTCTTATGTTATGATCTTCATGATGATGGAGTTCCACACATGAGTACATGCACATACATTGTCGGGTGACTTACGAGGCCCGATCTCCTGTTGGTACTTCAATAGAGTTTTGATCATTTGGGGTTGGGTTGGGAATATGCATGCCTACAATCACTCATCATTGGATGGGGCAGCCTGGTGACCATTACCCATGGGTTGGCAGAGAAAGTTTTAAATAAGTGATAAAAAAAAAAAATACTGGGTGGTAATAAATTTAAGATAATTAAAAAGGTTGGCAGAGGAAGTTTTAAATAAGTGATAAAAAAATAAAATACTGGGTGTTAATAAATTTAAGATAATTAAAAAGTGGATTGTGTGCCTTCCATTGGGAAGAGTTGCTGCCTAGATTGTGCACCTTACGTTGGGGAGAACTGCTGCCAATACTATCTTGGGCTTTTCGATGCCGAGCGACTCTTCATAGTCTCAGCCCCTACATAGTAGCCTATTGAGTGTTTGACTAGGACCTGTTGTACTTGCATTGTCTCATAATCTTGGTTTCAGACATCATTACTTTCTGGCATGAGTGTTAGCCATGGACATTTGCTTTATGTGTGTTTGTGGTTGGATCATTATCTCCATCAGCATGGCAGGAGTGGACCTACGAGTTTCATGTGGTTGGGAGGCATACCTACCTATACCACTGCTGGGGACTAATCTACAAAGACAATCTATTATCCCACTCCGACCGTTGCTAGATGTTTTCACTTGGTACTTCGGATTCTGGAGTATGATTTCTTGTGACTTATGCTTTCATTGGAATGCTTGTATATCATGTTTCGATGATGTTAGTATTGACGCATTTCCTTATTATGGTGTTTAGCATATGATTAGATGATGTTATCTGCTTAGTTGGAATATCTTTGCTTATTGGCTTACCATGTTAGATTTCCTATCTTATGATTTTATTACGCTTTAGTAGTGACGTCCTTATAAGACAACTCCGACTATCTAGTTGGCAGTTTGAGATGTTATGCGCAGGTGATAGCTAGGGCCTTCGAGATCTCATGATGCTATTACGGTTGGGAGGAACCGCACACTTAGTTTGTTATTTCAGTACATTGCGATGTTGCTTTCTGTTATTTTTCCTTCACTGCTATGTTAGATGGTTAGATGCAATTTCCATCTTGTAGTTATTGTTCAAGTGTCTATGCCTCGACTGTGGATCTGGTACTCCCCGGTGTGGAGGTTCTGACTTCTTGTTTTATTCCTTTGTTTGTCCTAAGAGTGTTTCTTGCTTTCCTAGGTGACCATGTGTCAGCATTGGGCAATACTTTAAAGTATCGCACGCCCATTGGAGAAAGGTTGTACGACACTTGCAGAGTGTCCACGGCTTCAGGAGTAAGTGTTGCCCAGACCCTGAAAGTATTGCACACCTTTAGAAAGGTCGTACAATACTAGAAAGTATCGCACAGTGCTGGAATAAAGTATCACCTAGGTCTTTGGAAAAACCTATCCGGGTAGACAGCGAGCACTTTTCGGTTTGACCAAAAGTTTTCAAAAGGTGTTTTGGCTACCCTCTACGGTGTTCTTGAATACCTTGGAATTGTATTTTGATTTCGGAATGTTTCGGATTCTAAATCGTTTGCGTCCTTCCGTGGTTGGTCATTTTGGTCAGTAGTGGCATTTGGATATTTGTTGGTGTTTGGATGTTCATTTAATCTTCCATTGCAATCTTTGTGATCCTCATATGTTGTATGTCGTATACATCCATACTTGTTTAAATTTTTTTTTATCTTGGGCAGGGCATTACATCTGGTATCAGAGCCCATGTTGCAAAATTGGGATCTCTATGTTATGCTTCCACCAGTTGTTGTCTTTTGTTTGTGTATTGTTATCTTATGTTGTGTATGTTGATATCTTTCTTGTTCTTGCTTGTGACTTATGTTGTGTGGCATGTTTCTTACCCTTATCTTGTGACTCTATAATGATGCCTCTTGCACGTAGACCTGGTGATCAGGGTGGTAACCAACAAGTGGTTCACGGAGAAGAACACCACAAAGAGGAACGACAGGAAGGGGAGGGAGAACAAGGTAATAACAATCAGGGCGGCATTGGGGCATTGATGCCAGTGCTGCAAGAGATTCTTGCTCGGTTGGGGACTTGTGTTGAGGAAAACCAACACAAGGGAGGTCGGGAAGAGGAATCTCATCATGGAGGTTTCCACAGGTTTGAACACAGAGAGGAAGAGCGTGAGTGTTCCCGTACTCCACCAAGTGGTCAAAGGCACCATCGGGGTGGTAGGAATCGCGACAGTGAAGATTCCATTCGTTTGGATATCATGAAATCTCTTCAACAATCCAAACCACCATTTATGATGGCAAGGGCGGTGGCCTCAAGGCAGGAACTTCGTTATTGGACATAAAGCGTTGCTTCACCATGTACCCATATGCAACCAATATGAGGGCCCGTTGTATGATTATGCAATTTAGGGACCACGCATCCATTTGGTGGAATATTGAGGGGCAAAAGCTCCAGATCAGCATCGCAGATCTCACCTGGGAGATCTTTGAGGAGAGGTTCCAAGAGAGATTCTTATCTCCTCAGTCAGGGAGGCCCGTACTAATGAGTTCCACAAGATCAAACAAGGAAATATATTAGTGGACCAATATGAGATCAGGTTCTTTGAGCTTAAGCAGTACTCATGATACAACCATGATGAGATACTCCTAACTCAAAATTTCATTTGAGGCCTTAAGGATGCCCTTATTGGAGAAGTTTGTATGCATCAGCCTAGGACCCTTATTCATGCTGTTAAGTAATTTGACTAGAAGTTTCAGTGGTAAATTAGGTTCTCAAAACCCTAGTGCACGGAATTCAGGATAGGATGCCTAGTTTACCCAGTCCTCAGGGAAGGGCCAAGCCCAATTAGCACCCTCACAAGGCGGTAATAGTCGTCGTTTTTGACAGAGGGGAAAATGGTCTAAAGGTGGACAAAATGCAAGTGACTCAGGAAAGAAGGGAGATGACTAGAGCCGTGGTCAGAAATCTCAATAGGATTGCCCTCCTCAAAGTGGTAAGCAAAAATCTAGTAGGGGTAGTGCACCTTATCGTACTGCTACTCAGGGTGGTCATGGAACAGGTTCCAGCTTTGCGGGAAACTGTTATTCTTGTGGCCAATGCAGTCATAAATCTTTTGGGTGTCCTATTAAACCGTCTACAAGACCTAGTAAGAGTACAACTAGATCGGAACCTACGGTGGGAGATGTAGGAAGGAGCCATCGAGTCTTTGTAGCAGTTGACAAGCTAAGCATCAAGGTACCATAGTCGAGGCTTGTTGGTAAACAGATTTGTCACAGTAGAATTGCCCAACGGAGTGTGTGTGGCAAACCGTTCACAACAGTTGGATAGGCCCTTGATATCCGGCCTTCCTCTGCGTTTTGAGGGGCAGCTCCCTCGTATGATATAATTTTTAATAAATTTTCAAATAAAGAATTCAAACTTCAAATTTCAAGGGGAGAGTCATGGAAGACGAATGCACTACACGCCCTCACAACCCTCTGTGGTTAACAAGATCGATAACGGTGGTGTCCGAGAACTACGCTTGAAAGCAACCAATGTTATTAAGCATATTCATTATCATTTGTAAACACTCGCATAGCACCATGAGAATGTCTACCAAAACGTATAACAATTTGGATTTTAAAATAAGAAACCCAACGCACATCTCGTTTCTTTTTCTTGCACCAAGAAAGCAATAGAGATTTTTCAATTCAAAGATAAAAAGTGTACATACTTTCCAAAATTTATCTCTAGATCAAAATTTCAGCATAGTGTTCCCTTATTTTTCCAACCAAAAAGTCCCTTTACAAGCCAAAAGGTGTCCTTATATAGACATAGAGGTTAATAACTACCTCTCTGAGGTTAATAACCACCTTCGAAACACAAAATTTTGGAAGGTTAATTAGCCTTAAGAAAATTAACCTATACAAGGAAACTTGCAAAAACAAAACTTTAGCTAGAATTCCTGAAAACGTTTACATATACAATCACTAATTCTTCTAGCTATTAGCCCTATCTATCAGGACACAATTGATCTGTCTCGGAAAGCCCTGTAAGCATCTTGGACGAGTATCATTGATTCATAGTTCGGAATGAACACGTTTTCCATCTTGAGTTTGGCTGTGAGATATCTATCTTGGATTTCTTCTGACTCCTGCCGGTAGGCTGAAATGTTATAATCTCCCAACGTGACTGCAACTAGGCTAAGCTTCATCATAGTTTCAGCATCTGACACACGGTTCTCTATTTCTGAATGAATTTGAACGCTGAATGAATCAAGGAGAAACTGACAATCAACATGCTGAAGATCACTTACTGGCATCCCACCTATGATAGTAGAGATTAATTCATCTGTACTTTTTGCTTTCAACTGCTCCAAAGAGGTTATTAACTTTTCGAACTCAGTGATCCCTTTGTTGATGTTTATCATCTTCCAACCAACACTTTTACTCCAGATACGTATTTGGTTGTCACTCGGATCAGCAATAATTTTCTCAAGGAGTAGGGTGCCCGTATCCAACTTGGCTATTTCCTTTAATTCATCGGCTACTTTTTGCCAATTGGATTTATGTTCTTTGCTATTTTCCAGCTCCTTAGAAATTTCCTGTACCTGCGTGATGGCTTTCCCACATATCTCCTTTACTCCAGTTATAAGTTTTGAAGCATCTTCTATCATCCTGTTTATCCAAGCCTCGATCATTAAACTATATGACTTTTGTTGGTCAATTCTTTGAACAATAGTATGATCTAAAATACCATCAAGTCTTGTTGGAACTGGCGGGGTGGCCATGACTTGGGTATTAGAAGGGTTGCCGATTGAATTAACATAAGCTACCATCATTTGAAGTTGTTCTTTGAGTTGCTCTTTGGCTCTTCTCTCTTTCTTCGCCCTTTGCAACATCTGAGCGGCAATCAATTCAAAATTTTGAAACTCTCTTTCCGCATTAGAAGGACCAAGGTCAACGTTTTCTAGAATGAAATCTGATTCAGATGCTTCATCAACATTCTTTTCAACTATAGGCTTGGCTAATTCTACATACAGATTGCCTGAAGTTTTATCAATAGCTAACCTGGACATCACTTTGGTCTTTTTCGCCTTAGGAGGCTTCTGAAGAATGCTAGAGACCATATCAAACGGAGGCGGAACCAACTGAACAACATTCTTCCTCTTCTGAAGACTATCCTGGAACCATGAATGTGTAACCTTTGAAATTTGTTCGGCACTTGTTACATTTTCAGCAACCATTATTAAGTCCTCCGAATTAGATAACGGGTCATCCAACTGTGTAATGTCTATTATGGGCGCATCAGGAGGAAGAAGACTCAAGTGAGGAATCGCTACATCACGAGGGGATGTAACCGGAACATGTGATTCAGCAATTTGAGGGGTTCTTTGGTATTTCTCATTTCTTCTACCTTTCATTTTTGTCCTTTTCCTTTGTACTGTAAACTTATCTGGCTGATTCAAATTTTCTTCTTGATCTTGAGCATCTATATCTAGTTGTCGTATCTTCTCACTAGAAGTGGCCTCTATCGCCATTCGAGACGATTCCCCTGTATTATTTCTCCCCTCTTTATTTTGAGATTCACCAGTTGCTTTTTCGATTCTGACTTTACTGATCCAGTCTCTTGTTCTTCTAAGAACATAGGAAGACCTCTCTTTCAAACTTTTCAATTCAGGAATTGACCAATCAATAGGAGGGAGCTCTAGTAATTCAATTTTCTCGTAATAATAAGGATCAACCAAAGAAACCTCATCATCATCTATGCCTGTTACATCAATGTCTAACTTAAAGTTTATTACCTGCCATACTGTAAGCCGCATCCAATCCCTCTTCCTGACTTCGAAGTCATTTTCGCAATCCTCCCAAAAGTCTTCTAGAGCCGGGAAGTGACCGAGACTGGGATTTAACTTCAATTCATTCACAGCATAGCCCTTACTATCATAAGGGAAACGCATCGTGTAAGGATGCAAATTTATCGTGGCGATAGATCTTTCAATGTTCCTGGCATCTAATGCAGTGTCGCAACTATAATATCCGATGCCGATAGGGAAAGTTATTTCATCTGTCCTCCTGTTCCTGCAAAGTTTGTTGATTTGATTAATTTGCCTGCACATTTCAATTAAGACTAGTTTATCATCAACAAACCTAGGTAACATCAACGGACATCCATCATAGGCAGCCAGCCGGATATAAGTAAACTTCGAAAATTGTATAAAAACACTTCCATATTTTTGCACTTTCATTGCTGCTTCTGGTGAAATCCTGAGCCCAATGTTCCCCTGAATTTCCCTTACAGTTAGCATGGTGAATGCGTCATTCACTCTTCTGAAATGGTGTAGGCTATTATCATACTGAATTTGAGGAAGATAATTATAAATGATGGTCGTGTCATCATAAATGCCCTGCCGGTTAAGTCCTGGCCAACCTTTGGTACTTGCAATGGCGTAGAAAAGGTATGAAGTCATATAAAAGTAGTCATTTTCCCGAAGTCCCATGAGCTGTCTGTGCAGTGAGTCACTGATAATTTCAGCCCAATCAATGTATTGTTTTCCTTCACAGACAATATTAATGAATAGAAACATCCAACCTTCAAACTCGTGTGAATCCCGAAGACCAACGATCCTGCTCAACAAAGTTACCATGTCCGCCACATCTTCTTTCAGTGATGATCTGTGAATGGATTTGCCTAATTGAGATTTGCCTCTTCTCGGTTGGAAAAACCACGATCTTGCCACAGTATTTAAACATTGAGTTTGATTGGCAGTAAAATATTCCTTGGCAGTTCTTAGATTAACGCTGGCATATTGCATCCTAGCAGGCAATCGAAAAATGATAGCAATAGAGGCAGGGTCCAGGCGGACAATTGTTTCATTGTTCGGCGAAACAACTTCTCTAGTGCTGGGATGATAAGCCTTCATGCACTCCAGCACTAATTCTGGGCATTGTACGGAAATGGGATGCCCGCCTGCTTGGGCCAAACCACTTTCCAGTATTTTTCCAGCTAATGGAGTCTTTTCTTCATTCGCAAGAGATGACCAGAAGTCTTGAAGACAAACATTTCCCAAAATGGTATCGCCAATATCTGGAAGCGTACTTCTTAAAACAGGAGCATAATCCGGCCTCTGATACTTGTACTTCATGGTTTGATTTCCAATCCTTTTCTCAAATATGCCGAGTTACAGAGAAAATAAAGATGCCCCCTACTACTTGTATCCCACCATAGCAACTATTGGGTCCTGTCCAAATAGGAGATCTAATACCTTCAATAGTAGGTATACTGGTAGAGCGACAGTTTCTCTTCTTTTAACATTCACATGGCTTCCATTCAGAAATGGTACCCATCAATTTAAATGCAGTCCCCATGGCGCGAACAAGCTTTTCGTCGCAACCCAATCAAGAAATGAAAATGCATGGCACCATACATGCCAGACCTCACTCAATTCCCGATTCACATTACTGTTCTTCTTTCTGCTTTCAGATTCATCATTACTTAAAACCCTCACCGAAAAGGGAGTGTCCGAAAATAGAGTGTCTCCACTTCTCCCACCGAGATTATTTTATTAGCTCTGGGGGATCATCAATGGCGGTCTATCCGAGGGCGATTGTGTTTCTTCGCAAAGCCTGAGACAAAATTTGCACCCAATCCACGGCTGTCTGTTTTGAATAACAAACAATTGCTATTCCGGTTCAGATATTTGATGTGCAGGACGGTTCAGATTTTATTTTTAAAGTGGTTTGAAATGACGTCTTTTCGGTACTCAGGCATGGCCTTTCTTTCCACCAATTCAACTGACTTAAAGGATCCTGCATTTGGCGTGTGTTTATTTGTAGAAATTGCTAACCGTCATGATAGTGGCAACAAATTCATCATGGAGCGGATTTGATTTAGAAATGGCCGCGAAAATGTGGATTATTTTTACGTCTCCACCAGCGTGAATTCACAATGGCGAAGTTATGGAGATGGAGGTGGATCACACGTCTTGAAACTGTCTCCGCATCTTGCCCCACTTGCTGGCCTTTACCGCGGTTAAGCTTCAACTAATTTATCTGTTTCTTCATCGTGCTCGCCAAGTTGTCGCGCTCTTTCTACCTTCACATAACCGCTCATCAAAATAAAATATTCTGATATTACTTTCCGCACTTGAAGGCATAATGAAATGCGGTTCCAGGCATATCGATTGGAGTGACTTTCGTTCCAGCAACGAGGCCTCAATAAGTTCTTTCCATTTTGTCTAACATGGGCTTTCTCTCGAAACTTATTAGCAAAGAGCATATGTTGCTGAAACCCAAAGATTTGATCTCCTCAACTGCGCCGAATGCGTCTTTTAAAGCATGCTGTAGTCTGATGAATATATTCTGCAATGAGCGGGGCTTATTAATGGCATCCAGTAGAAAACGTTTCATTTTAATGAAGTGAGTGCGAAACTTCTTGGCATCGTACTGCTCTGTAGAAGATTATTGTAGCTTCCAACTTGAACTATCTCTCCATCATGCATCGCAATTTGTACTGTTGGCATGAGGCTGGGAGACACAAGGTGGCGTCTTGATTATATCAGTTGGCGAGTTGATACGCATATCGCTGTTTACTCATAATATATGTTGGCGGCTTTATGTCATCCGAGTTGCCAAACTTTGAACACCCTCCAGCCATAAAGGAAACAATAACTGCAGGTTGAGACTGATTACAATAAAGCCGAATCATGAGTTGGCAATGTATTGAATAAGGTGGTGCATCGTTATTGCTTCCTTAACAACGTTCTTAGCCTGGACTTGGTAGAGAGAAATCTGCTTTTCTGTGACACGATATAGAAACTATTATCAAGGCAAGAAACCTCTTGGCACATTGTTTTTCCCTATTTCCCGATAGCAATGGGTTGGAATGATTGGCTTCGTCAATAAAATTATGCAGGGTGTGAGTGAAAATAGCAGAGGAAGACAAGTATTTATCTCCAATTATCATGAGGATGCGACACTATTAACCCTCAATACCATGTTTTATAGACAAGCTGGTATCTACTGTACAACAGTGAAAAAAAAACTTAATTTGAGCCTTTAAGAAGCTTCCACATTGTTTACTCAAATTAAAACAGCTCCCATTGCACATGGTGAATTATCAGGGACTCTCATTCGATTCATTTCCATTGTTTCTAATCGCCTCCATGTACATATTTGAGTTTTTATGAAAGAGTTTTTGAATAGGTTAACAATCGTCTCAGAGAGGTTAAGGAATACATATTTTTGGTGGCTATCATTAACCTCTTGGAAAGGTTAGGAAAAACGCATTTTTGAAGGTTAACATTAACCTCTTAAGAAGTTAAAGGTTAAGAAATACGTGTTTGTGAAGGTAATCATTAACCTTTTAAGAAGTTAAAGGTTAAGAAATACACGTTTTTGAAAGCAATCATTAACCTTTAATATCTTGAGGCTCAGAAGCTGGATTTCGAAGATCTCAAGTGTTGTGCGGAGCTGAGAACGAGCCGGAGACACGGAGGTTTAAAGACTTGCAAATTTCAAAGATAGAATGGCCAATTTGATGTTTAAAACTAGGCAAGTTTTTAAAATTAATAGAGGCTTATAAAATTTAAAGAATTTTATAACAGGGCAACAAGGCTACAAGTAAGTTGCATGGTATTTCGTCTTCAATATTGTTTGACTCAGGTGCTTTGTATTCTTTAATTTCACCATCTCTTGTTCAGCGATGTGGGCTTGTGGCAGTACGTCAGGTCGATAAGTGGCAAGTTGAGTTAGCCATAGGATCTAAGGTGGCTGTAGACTCCTTGGTCAGTGGTTGTATTTTGAACCTAGGAACCTTCACCACCATAGTGGATCTTCGTATCCTAACTCTAGGATAGTACGACATTGTGTTGGGCATGGATTGGTTAGCCGCCCATCAAACGAATATTGATTGCCGTCGTAAGTCAGTACAGTGTGTTGATGACAAAGGTGGGCAAGTGGAACTTTTGGGAGTCCAGAGACCAATCTTACTTCAGATGATCTCAGCTACTCAACTGAAGGGTTGTTAGATGTTTCTTGTTTCTGTCAGTGATTTGATCTCGAAGAAGCCGACAGCTGTATAGTGACACTTGATGATCACCCACTCCTTCGTGAATATGCAGATGCGTTATCTGATGAGATTCCAAGTATGCCACCGCAGTGTAACATTGATTTTTGGATCGATCTCATACCAGAAACGGAGCCGATTTCACGAACTCCTTTTCGCATGACTGCTCAGGAGTTAAGTGAGCTCAGATTACAGTTGGAGGAATTGTTAGCCAAGGGTCATATTCGTCCTAGTGTGTCCCCATAGGTGCACCAGTCATCTTCGTGAAGAATAAAGATAAATCTTTGTGTTTATGCATTGACTACTGGCAATTGAATAAGGTGATAGTGAAGAACCGATATCCTTTGCCAAGGATAGATGACTTGTCTGATCAGATAAAGGGAGCACAAGTGTTCTCAAAGATTGATCTTAAGTCGGGATACCATCAGCTTTGTATCCAAGAGGCTGACATTCATCGAACAACTTTTCGTACACGATATGGGCATTATGAGTTCACGGTTGTACCCTTTGGGTTAACCATTGCACCATCAGTGTTTATGAGTTTGATGAATGGAGTATTTCACTCTTACCTCGATCGGTGTGTCATCGTATTCCTGGATGACATATTGATCTATTTGAAGACTATGGAGCATGAGGTCCATTTACGTCAGGTGTTGCAGTGTTTGAGAGACCATCAGTTCTATGGCAACTTGGGTAAATGTGGATTCTTCCAGTCTGAGGTGAAGTATTTGGGGCATATCATCACTGGTGATGGTATTGCAATGGATCCGAAAAAAATCCGAGCTATCATGGATTGGTCGGTACCCACTAATGTCTCGGAGGTAAGCAATTTCATGGGATTGGCAGGTTATAACCATCACTTCGTGAAGGATTTCTCATGAGTGGCTCATCCCATCACTTCTCTTCAGCAGAAAGGGAAGAAGTATGTTTGGCCAGACCAGTGTGAGGCAACATTTAATGGTCTTAAGGAGTGTTTGACCAGTGCACTACTCCTTGCAGTGCCTAATCCTGTAGGTGATTTCATGGTTTGCACAGATGCTTCATTGGAAGGCGTGGGTGTGGTGTTGGATGGCCGAGTGATTGCATTTGAGTCTAGAAAACTCAAGGACCATGAGCTTAACTACTCCACTCATGATTTGGAACTCGCGGCCGTAGTGCATGTGCTTGTTCGTTGCAGACACTTCCTTTTGGGACACGGGTTTGAGTTGCATAGCGATCATAGGAGCTTGCAGTACATCTTTACTCAACCAAACCTGAATGCACAATAGCGTTATCGAATGGAGTTCTTGTGTGAATATGACTTTGAGGTACACTACATTAAGGGGAAGAAAAATGTTGTCGCAGATGCCTTGAGTAGGAGGTGACATGAGATATTAGTGTTGTCATTCGGAGTGGATTTGCAAGGTCGTATCTTGGAGGCCTTGCCTGGGGACACTTGGTATCAGGAGGTGAGGGCAAAGATCGAGTTTGAGCGTACCCTTGAGGGGAGATTTTCAAGTTATTTGCTTGAGTCTGATGTATTACTGTAACACATGGGGCGTATCTATGTACCCGTGTGAGGTGATCTTCGTACCTTGGTTTTGTCGGAAGCACATCATGCACCGTATTCCGCACATCCCGGTGTCAAGAAGATGCATGTTGATCCTAAACAGTTGTACTTTTGGGCAGGGATGAGGCACGATGTTGCTGATTTTGTGACTCGATGTCTTGAGTGCTAGAGAGTGAAGGTAGAGCATCAGCATCTGGCGGGTCTTTTGCAGCTGCATACCATTCTAAAGTGGAAGTGGGATATGATATCTATTGATTTTATCACAGGGTTGCCTATGTCATCACGGCGACATGATTGTATCATGGCAACAGTGGACAAGTTGTCCAAGGTAGCACATTTCTCATCCATGAGAGCATCCTACACAGCTTCTTCTGTAGCGCACGTTTTCTTGGAGGATATTGTTCATTTGCATGGGATTTCTCGTTGGATTATTTCGGATAGAGATCTAGTGTTTACTTTGTACTGTGGACGTCTCTCCAACATGCTTTGGGCGCGCAACTCAAATTTTAGTTCGGCTTATCACCCAGAGACCAATGGTCAAACTGAGAGAGTGAACTAGGTTTTGGAAGATATGTTTTGCATGTATGTGATGGACAAGTAGGTGAAGTGAGAGGAGTATTTATACCTTGTTGAGTTTGCATACAACAATAGGTATCATAGTTCTCTTGGCATATCACCTTTTCAGGCCTTGTATGGTAGATCATGTCGTACCCCTTTGAGTTGGGATCGTTTGGAGGATCGAGTACTTTTAGGTCCAACGATGCTTCAAGATATGGAGAGTAGGTTGTTAGTATTAGAGAGCATTTGGTTACTGCTCAGGACAGGCAGAAGAAGTATGCAGATGCCCATAGGTTGGATCGTCACTTTCCTGTTGGTGACAGGGTGTTTTTGAGAGTGCGGCCAAGGAAGAGCCCCATCTGTTATGGGAACTGCTCTAAGTTGGCGCCACGTTTTGTCGGACCATTTGAGATCCTCGAGAGGATCGGTTCTACTGCTTATCGACTAGCGTTGCTACCTAGCCTATTGCGCATCCATGATGTTTTCATGTTTCTGTTTTGAGACTATATTCTTGATGTGACCCATGTTCTTGATTGGGATGCTTTGTAGGTGGAGGACGGGCAGCTTTGGAGCCCATTTGTATCCTTCAGCATCAAATGTTGATTTTGAGAGGTCGGGACATAGAGCAAGTAAGGGTCCAGTGGGACCCGAGCAATAAGACCTCTGCTACTTGGGAAGATGCTACACAATAGAGAGGATTGTACCCCTATCTTTTTGCTGGCTTCCAGGAGTAGGCCTATGCCTAGTGGGGGAGGGTGTAGTGCCTCTCGTGTTTCCAGTCTGAACCTTGTTATAATTTGATCCACAAGATACTTGATACTCATGTTATGTTACTTTTGAGATGACCTGAGGGTTGGATGTTATACCTTGTTTCACTATCATAGATACTATACTACTATGCTGTTCAGTTTATCATATTTGCATGTTGATGCCATTTTGAGATTACAGTAGGTCTATGATGATATATGGTTATCTGGTATTTTGGACATATCTTTGATTTGGTTATACATGGATTTATGTTTTGGTGATTTAGTTCATTCTTGTTTCATTATGTTTTATGCGAACGTAAGTGATGTAAATGGTTTATTTCAATATAATTGAGTAAACGGTTAAATTAGGTATTTAATGCATTTATTACTTCAGCTATGTTATTATATGCAATTGCACTTAATCGTGTGTTTTAGTGTGCAGGATTTATATCCCTAACAGTGGTACATGGAGTTAGTGATTCAACTGTTCATATTTTACCAATGTCGTCCCTGTATGGTCGATGTATCTTTTAAATGTTAAATTAAATCTTCCAGGGATTTGTTAAATCTGGACTCATTTGCATTATGTGATTGGACCAGTGAGCGTGTTTGTGCATTTAGAGTTTCACATTGTTGCGAAGTTGTTAAGGCTTTCTGTGATTTTGGTTTCAAGGTTTTCGAGCTTTATTTAATTGATTTTTAATTTATGGCATCTTTGCCATAGATGAATTCCAATTACTTGGAATAGCTTGTTTTTGTTTGGGTTGATTCCGAGTCTAGCTAGTCTAACTGGCTATTTACCCTAATTGATTATTCACTCGAAAAGTGCATAAGTATTGAAAGAGGATTTTAATTCCTCACTTCTCACTTTTGCAATTTAGAAAATTAAGAGCTTTTTTTGAAATCATTTTTTGAAGGATTGGTTTTATGTTCGTTGTGAGAGTTACAAGCATGGGATCTTTGCGAGGATAGACTCGTTGGATCCAACTCAGGGAGACTTTGCTTTGTCATCACTTTCGGCCGTGTCTGTGGATTATTTATTTTACCTGGCTGTTTTCAGTTTTAGCCCTTTTCGCTGTAAGGTAGGGCTCTCCCGTTTTCATGTTTTAGCTTCATTTTTGGTTTTGTTTCTGGTAGTTGTTTGTTTGGAGGCTGAGAACTAATGTTCCCCTCCATTCTGTTTGCTAGTTTTGCCCAGTTGGTTGAGTACAAATGTTTTCCCAGTTTTTGGAATGAGGGTTTGGGGTTTCGCACTGTTATGCTAGCAATTTTTGCATATGGTGTCCAAACCCAAATTTTATTGGATTTTCGTGGTATTAGTGCCTAAGAACCTAATGGGTTTTATCTTCGAAGTTTTCCAGTTTTGGGGTTTTTACCTCGTTTTGTGTGCTATCCTATTTTCTCAGATTTTCTGGGCATGATGTTGGTCATGGACTTGGATCATCCGTTTGGATGTTAGTCAGACCATTGGTGCACTTTTATGTTGCATTGGGATGCGTGTCACATTCGCCCTCCCGAGCTTGTTTTTGATTGAGTGATGTTTTGCTCGTGTTCTCATCTAGTCTTTATGTTATGATCTTCGTGATGGTGGAGTTCCACACACAAGTACATGCGCGTATATTGTCGGGTGACTTACGAGGCCCGATCTCTCGTTGGTAGTTTTGGTGGAGTTTTAATCATTTGAGGTTGGGTTGGAAATATGCATGCCTACATGCACTCATCGTTGGATGAGCATGGGTAGGGGTAGGGTAGCACATGGAGGGGCTTCTATCTTGCAGCCTAGTGACCATTACCCGTGGGTTGGCAAAGGAAGTTTTAAATAAGTGATCACTAAATAAAATAGGGGTGGTAATAAATTTAAGATAATTAAAAAGTGGATTGTGCACCTTCCGTCGGAAAGAGCTGCCCCCTGGATTGTGCACCTTCCGTTGGGGAGAGCAGCTGCCAATACTAGCTTGGGCTTTTTGATGCCAAGCAACTCTCCATGGTGTCAGCCCCTACATAGAAGCCCACTGAGTGTCTAACCAAGACCTGTTGTACTTGCATTCTCTCATGATCTTGGTTTCAGTCATCATTACTATCTGGTGTGAGTGTTAGCCATGGACGTTTGTTTTATGTGTTTGTGGTTGGATCATTATCTCCATCAGCATGGCGAGAGTGCACCTACGGGTTTCATGTGGTTGGGCGGTGTAGCTACCTATGCCACTGCTGGGGGCTAGTGTATAGAGACGGTCTATTATCCTAGTGTGACCCATGCTAGATATTTTCACTTGGTTCTTCGGATTCCAAAGTATGCTTTCTTGTGACTTCTGCTATCATTGGAATGCCTGTATATCATATTTCGATGATGTTAATATTGACGCATCTCCTTATTATGATGTTTAGCATATGATTAGATGATGTTATTTGCTTGGTTGGAGTATCTTTGCTTATTGGTTTAGCACATTAGATTTCCTATTCTTATGATGTTATTACGCTTTAGTAGTGACATCCTTATAAGACAACTCAGACTATCTAGTGGGCAGTTTGGGATGTTACACGCAGGGGATGGCTAGGGCCTTCGAGGTTTCATGATGCTATTACAGTTGGGAGGAACCGCACACTAAATTTGTTATTTCAATACATTGCGATGTTGCTTTCAGTTATTTTTCCTCCACTACTATGTTAGATGGTTAGATGCAGTTTCCATCTTGTAGTTATTGTTCGAATGTTTATGCCTTGACTGTGGATCTAGTACTCCTTGGTGTGGAGGTTCTGACTTCTTGTTTTATCCCTTTGTTTGTCCTTGGAGCGTTTCTTGCTTTTCCTAGGCGACCATGTGTTAGCATTAGGCGATACTTTAAAGTATCGCACGCCCAAAGAAGAAGAATCATGTAATACAGGAAAGTATCACACGCCCATAGGAATACTATCATGTGATACTTTAAAGTATTGCACACCCACTAGAGAAAGGTCATACGACACTGGTAGAGTGTCGCACGGCTTTAGGAGAAGTGTCGCCCAGACCTTGAAAGTATCGCACACCTTCTTTAGAAAGGTCATACAATACTGGAAAGTATCACTTGGGTCTTTGGAAAAACCTATCCAGGCAGACATCGGGCACTTTTCGGTTTGACCGGAGATTTTCGAGAGGTGTTTTGGCTACCCTCTACGGTGTTCTTGAATACCTTGGAATTGCATTTTGATTTCGAGATGTTTTAGATTCGAAATCGTTTGGGTCCTTTCGTGGTTAGTCATTTTGGTTAGTAGTGGCATTTGAAGATCTGTTGGTGTTTGGATATTTGTTTAGTCTTCTGTTGCGATTTTTGTGATCCTCATATGTTGTATGTTGTGTGCATCCATACTTGTTTTAAAAAAAATATTTATCTTCGCTTATATTTATCCTTGTTCCAAGGATCTCCAAGAGAGGCATTACAAGGAATCTTATCAATTAAGGTGACAAGACAGCATTATCTGCAGGTTGCATAATATTGTGCTAGGGCTTCGAATATAACTGGTATTGGGAAGGGAATGGAGGTGGGAACTTGTCAACTAATGCACGGATAAACCAAATGCCTTTCTCAACAATGATGAGTACCCAAATTGTTCATTGGCCCGGTTTGGACTAATATGTGGAAAGAAAAGCCAGGGCTATTTAGCATTTAGTTGAACCTATTATCAGACTTACAGTGTATCATGTGGCAGAATCTATATCCAAATAATTAATATTAATGATAATTTACAGTCACAACTCACTATAATTAATATAAAAGTAATTATTTATTAGGATGATTTGCATTTAATGAGTATAAATCACTATATTTTTATTAATTACTGCTCAAATAAATTGCTATAAAATTAAATTTATAGTGACATGGGAGAGCTGGGTTTATTAGGACCATTTAAATTGGCAAATTTAAGCTCATCGATATAACTTGTTATTGCTTGTCTAATAATCTAACTTGCAATTTTAGCATCGAGGCAATTTCGTAGAAATAATTTTAAAGGTGTGACTCCTCTTTATCTAAAATATTGTCTTGAATAGCTTTAGATTCGGTGCACATACATTATTTCTAATAAATTGAGATGCCTTAATACCTATAGATCCGCTTTTATAAATATTTTACATTAAATAATTAAAAGCTTTTGCCTTTGCCAATAAGATCCAATCATCTTAATCATTAATCCAATGAGGATATTGACTTGAAGGTATGAAGTGAAGGCGTAAACACGTTTTCTCCCATTAAAGTAATAATTAAGATTGTTATATCTAAGAATTTTGCCTTTAAAAGTTGTTCTTTTTTGGATCCCCCTCAAATCTGCTCATATTTAGTGTCGATGTCAGACGTCAAAGACCCTACATTGATGCAAAGGACCCTTATTGCCACCCAACAATCATTTACATGCTACAACCCAGAAGAAAGCATATGAGCAAGCAAAACAAAACTGCCACAACCTCCACAAGGCACCTAACAATACTGTGACTACAAGAAGCTACCAGACAATAGCATGTAAAAACTGTAAAGAGTCAAATGAATACGAAAGATCTTTTATTGTCAAGATTCTGTTCTGCGAAACTTGTTCAGAATTTTTTTGAGTAGATTGAATTGGAGAGAGTGAGGAGGAGAGGTTCTGAGCATCAATTGTGGAGGATTTCTGCACTATGTTGGAAAGGTGCTTCTATTAAAGAGGTTTAAAAATGGGTCAAGCTCCTCCCAAAGAGTCTGACGTTAGAACATGCTGACCTCAATGCTGATGAGGATGGGTGTCATGTGAGTACTTCCTCACTACTTCCCCTACAAGTTTGAGGGAATTCATGCTTTAAAAAAGAAGCTTCAATCTGTAAATGGGGGCATTGAAGAGCTCACTTTTTTTGAAAGCGCCTTCATCTGGTATTTTAGTATCTTCTGGTATCTCATCATCACGGCACTCTAGAGGTTATAAGCACACATATAAAATGGCATCCTTGGTAGGTGGTAAGATGTATAGAAGGGACCTAAGATTATTCGGTGTCAAGTTCAAGTGTTCTGCTCCCTAGGAGGGTGGAATGAATGTGGTGCTGAAGCAAGGGGCAGTAGCAGGTGATGGGAGGTGAGATATGATGAAAAGTGAATTAACAAATGTTTGTCCTGTTGAAAATTGCTACCTGCAGGAGATATCTGTGTGCTTGTGATTGCATCAGCGTTAAATTGAAGATGCTGCTGCATTATCTAATCCTATAATATAATGAGGCTGTGCAGAGTCTTTATTTATGAACAATCTTTCATATGAAGAGCCACGTCTTTTGAAGATCGTGAAGAGTCTTCAGTGTTGGCTAATGAAGAGACTGTGCCAAGACATTAAAGAGTCAAGACAGTGAAAGGTCAAGATAACAAACGGGTCTTCACTTCCTAATGGCAGGATACTGAAGGTCAAGGCAATTTTATATATTCTTAAAGAGGATTCATAGGAAAACATATTGGCATCTTGTGCTTCTATATATTATTGCAGTTTGAGCCTTGTGTTTGGACATAATGTATTTCAGACTTCTGATTATGCAATAGAAACTAGAAAGTGATTTTATTGCGTGGCTGGGTTTTCCCCCTCAAGTTGGAGGGTTTTCCCAGGATAAATTGTTGTGTCTTACTGTTCATTATTGCTTCTGTTGTGATTGTTTATCTTTATTTAAGGGTATTGACATGGGATCAGAAAAGGTTTAAGCAACATCAGGATCAAAGTGACAATAGTAGTTATTGCTCAAGAGAGTGGTTCTTGTTTTTGTTCTTTAGTTCGAGATGCATATATCGTTGCATGGATACCTGTGTATGTCCTTTTATAGGTTCTTTCTTTCTGTGTACCTGCAATGGTTTCACTGGCATACATACTGTGATCTTTCCAGCGTGCCTGTTGTAGCAATTTGGTTCCCTGGTGTATGTATTGATGGTGGATTTTTCTAAAGAATCTGTTGCTACTGTAATTACTATAGTTTATGTTTGCAAGCTCTTTAGAGTATACTGGCAAGTGGCAAGCATAGTTGCTGCAGTTTGTTGTGATCATTCTATGATATAATCATTCTTTTCTTGATGATAACCTTTTTCTGACTATCATGGGTGATGCTAGAGAGTAATATGATTCTATCGGATACGCATGTGATCAATCATTGAATAACATCATTGTTGCATGTGTTGGTCAAGGATCACGATGACATGTTATTTTTCAGTTACAAGCATCTGCGATTGTATGACTTCTTGGATGTTTCATGTTTGTGGTTATGTGATTCTCTAAGAAATTCTTGGATAAGATACGGGCACCTGTTTCTATAGCAATCAGATCTGCTGAACTGTAAGGGATATGACAATCAAAATCTGAAATGGGTTTGCTAAATTGTTCGACAATAAAAAGATAAGTATTTTTATTATACCTTTGAATATTGATTATGAATTTTATGTAGTTAATTTATGCAATAACATAGGTGAATCGTGTATGCTTCTAGTTATTAATCTGTGTATTTGTCTTTAAGACATAGGTTGAGTCTATTACTAATCTCTTTAAAATCCTTCCAAGATTAATTGTGAAGCAACAAGACACTGAGAGATTACATAAGGAATTCAAGGGAAAGCTTGATGAGCTGAAGAAGGAGGACTTTTCCAGGTTCAATAAGACTTGGAGGGAGCTTGTGTTGCAGAGGGAGAGTGGCACGTTCTTTGCAGAGGATCAACATGCTCATGTAGCAGTGAGACTACAAAAGCTCCTTGTTTAACATTGGAGTCAATTACTTTATTATGATAATCAAAGATGTGAGCATGATGCCCCTTTTGAAAGGGAGTATCGGCTGGGAGGGAGTCTCAACATTCAAATGATCTTTTATGCGCTTTAATGAGTTCTTCTCTGTGAGGGAGAAATTCGAGGTGCAATCCCTTAATTAAGTTCTTCTTTGTGAGGGAGAAGTTTGAGGTGCAATCCCTTGTTAATGAGTTCTTTTCCGTGAGGGAGAAGTTTGAGGTGCAATCTCTTATTAATGCATTCTATTTGTGGGAGTCTAGGAGTAGCCATGGCAGATCCACCCTCTAGTAGTAGCCATAGTGGAAGTCATGTGCAACTCCATGTCTTGGCTCGTGTAATTCACCCTCTAGGAGTTGCCATGGTGAACCTCATCTTGAGATGGCAATATCACATGATAAAGTTTTGTTGTTGATACACATGGGTGTAGCCATTGTGTTTGTCATGATGACATGAAATCTGCAAATGGTATCTCCTAAGAGGGAGTGTTAAAGTTCGGTAGTTGAAGGAGATATCTACGTGCCTGTAATTGCATCAGCATAATATTTGAGATGCTACTGCATTATCTAATCCTATAACATGATGAGGCTATGAAGAGTCTTTATTTTTGAACTATCTTTCATATGAAGATCCATGTCTTTTGAAGATCATGAAGAATCTTCCACGTTTGCTAATTAAAAAACCATGCGTAGATATTGAAAAGTCGAGACAATGAAAGGTCAAGACAATAAAGGGGTCTTCACTTTGTAACGGCAAGATAATTACGGGTCAAAGCAATTTTATATATTCTTCAGGAGAAATTCATATGAAAACATATTGACATCTTGTGCTTCTGAATATTATTGCAGTTTGAGCAGTGTGTTTGGGCATCATATTTTATTGTGAGGCTGGGTTTTTCCCCTCAAATTGGAGGGTTTTCCAAGGATAAATTGCTGTGTCTTAGTGTTCATTGTTGTTTCTGTTCTGATTGTATTGTTGTTTATCTTTATTTTCTGGACATAACATCAACATGTCCTACATGTGGTAATTGTGGTTGGGTTGTTACTTTCAGTTCCTAATTTTAACTGCTCAAGATGACACTGCTTTTTGGATCTGTTACTGCTTTGGCCATGTCGCAATTCCTTTTGTCCCTTTGAGTGGCCATCTCCTTCATGTGGGTTTGGTATGCGCTCTCTCAGTTTTTAGTGTTGAAGCTGTTTTGTTTCTTGCCAACTTGCCTGCATGGGTTTGGATTCAACTTTTTTGGCCTGCCTTTTCTATTAGTTTGTATAGTTAATCATTTGCTTGGGCTGGGACTCCTCTACTTTTGGAAACCCCTCTAATATTATCTAGAAAAAAATATAGCCATCAAAAAATTAATTTAAAAATAACTACAAATTACATTTTCAGATGCCGCCCTCTCCTTTTCCTCAAGTTCTTTTATGTGCAATACTTTGGCAGCCAGTTCTTTGGTTTGTGTCTCGCAAGCCACTCTTAGACGATTTACTTCTGCCCTGAAAATCAGAAGATAGAAAGAAAAAGGAAATTTTAGCAAAGGTGTGTAAACTAATAATACATTTTAATATTAAGAAAACTACAATGCTTCAACTGCTTTGTTTAACTTAAATGGCTCCTAATAAACAAGGTTTGCTAATCAATCTACCATGATGAAATATCCACTGTCATGATTCATAGGTTACACTTCTAAACAGATTTTGGATAAAGGAACACACCTTGAAGCTTCCAGTGAGTGTCGCAATTCTGCAATTTCAAGTTGTGATGTTCTAATTATATGTTCCAATGCAGAGGCCTAAATGAAACATATATAAAGGACTCCTTGTTATAGTACATTGAATGAAATTATAAAAGCATTCAAGCTATAAAATTTAAATTTAATTTCCCTGTTGCAGACCCTACAAGAATTAATAAAACATCAAGGAAGAACAATCTAAAATACATGGATTATGGTACATTTAAAAGAAATTAGAGTATCCATACCAGACCAAAAACCTCATTGTGTCCTTTCTCTGTTCTATTATTCCCAACAAGGGCACCACCACTTAAATCTAATCCAAGATCCCTTTCTGCAACCTGTAAAATTGTACCCTTTCTTTGATCTGAACCTGTTTGGTATTCACCCTCACCTTCTGTTTCAGCTACAAGTCTCTCCTTTAGAGCACTCCGAAGCAAAGTACTAATATCCCTTTTTTCTGCTTCTAAATTGACAATATTGTCTCCTAAGTCTTTCCTTTCTTTACTTTGCTTTTCCAAAAATGCTACTAATTTTTTCTCGACCATTGTGGTTAGCTCTGAGATAAAAATTGCTCCCGCTGATGAGGCCGCCAGATCTTTGTCAATATCCAGATCTTGTGAGACAAACAATGGTTCAGAAAACTCAAATTGGTCGAATGCTGAAGCATCAATCATCTGAACCATATTCTTTAGACATTCCTGAGCTTTAGATATGCAAACCAACTGACCAGTAATGATGGGTTTCTGCTTTTCTATTTTCAGTTCTAGATTCTTCAACTTATCTTCCATTTCATTTGCGAATCTCTTCAATGTTTCATACTCTTTCCTTTCCTGATCAAGCCTTTCTGATATATTAGATTCCAATTCTGAAATACGACCGTCTTTGTTGAGAACAAGCTTTTGTAAATTATCCGACTCTATACACTTGCTCCCAAGCTCTTCTCTAAGGCCTGTAATCGTAGCCTCCAGCTGGGACACTTCAATAGCAATTGCAATATTCCTTTGCTCCATCTGCTCACGCACATCATTTCTTCCCTTTGTAATTATTTCATGCTGTCTGACAAGCTCTTCCACAATTTCTTCTGCCCTCTTCATTGCTCCATATGCAATAGCAACTAATCCTGTATGCTTTGAAGTTCTTGGAAGCCCTCCATTGAAGCTCTTAATTGATCCAACCTTGCTAGTGATTTTTTCGGCTCCATTTATAAGCAATTGAGCCGTTGCCTCAATTTCGGACCTTGAGGACTCCCGTGCTTTTGTTGCTTCATCCTTCAATCTAAGAATCTCATCCTTCTGTCTTGCAAGATCATTCCGCTGCTTTAAAATCTCATCTCTTTGCTTACTTGCCTCTTCTTTCAATCTCAAGGCCTCGTCTAATTGTTTTGCAGTGCTTTCCTTATCTCTAAGAGCTTCTTCCTTTTGCCGGAGAGCATCATCTCTCTGCCTTGAATATTCATCCCTTTTCTTGATAGCCTCGTGTGCAAGCCCTTTCATTTTGCCAAAAGTACTCTCCAAGCTTGCCTTTGCATTTTCAGCAGCTTTTCTCGCTTCCCTTTCAGACTCAAGTTCCAAAAGAGCTTTTTTAAGGCTTTCTGCGGAGTCATCCGAAGAATTCGGCTGTAATACTACTGGTTCAGCCTCTAAGTCCCCATCCTCAAAATCACTGAGTGCTGCATCCTCCTCTCCGGTACTTTCCATGGTATCTACTAATTGAATTACCTATCCATAAACGTCTTGAATATACAATTACTTTGACAAACGTAATCAAACTCTCGTCAAAATAATACTTTTCTGCACAGCACCTCCAGGATCTTTCAATTTGGAAACCCTAACATTATGAAACATCAATACAGGACATTGAACATATTAATTTGTTCGCGAGGACGGCTGCTGGGAAAACATTTTTGACACGATTTTCCTTATTTACCCAAAAATTAGGGATTCACTGCAAAGTTCAACCAGCAATAATTTATTCAAAAGTTGATTCCTCATATAGCCACTAACTAGCATGTGCAATCTTACAGGAACAAATTTTATCGACTGCCCAATCAATTCATGCACCTATCCAATCTGAATCAAAAAATAATAAAATCTTTCATTTCACCTAAAGAAATTCTTGAGTTTCAATGTCTATTTTTTCTAGCCTAGTCAAATTACACTTGTTCTTCTACAAATATTTAGCCTTTTACAATTTAAAAATGAATTCTTCTTCTCAATGTTAGGTTTCGATTTCATATCTTATTTTCACTGGAAAGACTTCAAAATAAACAACCGAAAATATAGAAAAATAACACATGACATACCGAATTACCAGTAGAACTTATAAATAGGTGCACCGAATCTCCGTCGATTTAAACAAAAAGCCTATCGTTGGAAACAGCAGCACCTGTTGAATTTGAGACTACAGGGGATCGAACGAATCCGTCAACACATGAATTTAGAATTTTATTTTAACTCTCGAGCGGATCTTCTTCCAAATTGCACGGCAAACTTTGCTTTTGAGCTTCCAGACAAATGCCCTGTTTTCCACGCCAATTTGGCTGAAGTGTGGAATTTCCTATTATTGTTTAGGTAGTAGAAGTTAAAGAGAATGTATATACACGATATAAGATGTAATATCGTTTTATATACGCTGACCTTGCCAACTAACAGTCCTGCCCTGCTCGTTTGAAGGGTAGGCTCCTATTTGTCCCGAGCTCCTGGTGTTCTATTATGGGATGAATAAGTTTCCCATTTTTATTTATTTTTAAATAACTCACCCATCGGTTGCCAAGAATAGACCATTAAAGTTGAAAGACACTCCAAAGCATTAATGGTTTCAAATGGCCAATCAAATTATAAAGACAATAAAAACAAGAGCTCTGTTGGAGCTTGAGTCCCTGCCTTTTGCACTTCTATGTAGTTGTTGTTATAGCTATGGACATGTTTTTTAATATATAATAAGAAAGATGCATGAGAGCATACCTCATTAAACTAATTTCTCTACTAACTAGATTTTTACATCTAAGCTATTTCTATTCATAAATCAAATAATTTAGAGTGTATGATTTTTTATAGAACTTTTTAATCTTCAACTTGAGCAACATTAAACCATTTTCTCTATGAAACAGAGGCATTGTAGGATGGATGACATGTGATTTCTAGTGATTATGTAGATTAACATATAAATTAAGTGTATAAAGAGAACGTGTGATATTAAGTAATTGAAAATGAATTTAAATGAATTTGAAAGCAACCCAAATAAAAGGCATGTATTGTAAATAGTAAATTTTGTAATTTGTACTAATTTATAAGATGACTAAGTTTTTTAAATTTGTAATAATCATCATCATCAATATCACTAATGAATTCTTCATCAAAATAGTCATATTCATCCACGCTTGGCAATGTTATGTCTTCTAAATTCGTTGTTTTAAAGAATATATGAAGTCATTTGATGATTTGTTCAGCAGGAGCCATTCCAATCCATACAATTCAAAAGAAATTAAGATTCAATATTTAAAAGTAAACATTAATTACATACATTTAAAAGATAATTCAAAAGTATGATAGTCCATTTTTAACTGCAAAACAAAACAAAACTCAGAAAGTAGAAATATGTATTTTTAATATTTAAATATGATTCTTGTTATAAAATAATATAATTTTAAATAATTATATATTTAGAAATATTAACTTAAATCTAAATTGATTACTTTTATATTATATTTCAACCTAATAAATGATAATAACTAATTATAGAAATAATATAATTTTAACATTTATATAAGAATACTTCATTTTTAACAATTAATTAAAATTAGAATATTATTAAAGATTAGTTTTTTCATTCTAATATGAAAAGCTTAAAATATTTATAATAGTATTTACTTATAATATAATATTCTTTAAAATAATAGTAGTATTACCTAAAATCTCTATAAAGAAATATTATAAGATTTTCCGATATTTAATTCATAAATTTTAAATTTTATTATAAAATTATAATAACTAAGATAATACTCAATAATTCAAAAAACTATAATCCATAAAATCTATGCACTCAGTTATTTCCTAAATTATTTCACAGTATGGAATGGATTTCAGGCTTTTTCATCCCTGTGCATATTTTGTACATTTTGGATGATGTCTCTACAGTTTAATAGCTAACAGCTTTTCCATAGCCGATGTCAACAGTGGTGACTAGAAGAGCGTATTCCCACCTTGGCACATTTGGTTGAAAAATCTTTGCCTCGCCCTTGACCTAGCTCAACTTCTAACTTCTAACTTCGCCTCAAAAAAATGATCAATGGTATGTGTAACAGTTAGAGATATCACCAAATTTGAGAAGTGTTGGTTTTTTGTTGTAGGCTTTATCTTGTACGAATATGACCTATTAGTCCACAAAGTTAGAAGATGTGAAATCTTTGGTACATATTCATTTACAGTACCATGCTAAATTACTTATAAAACTCATTTATTATTGTATATGTAATATTTTAATGTATTATAATTTATAATTTTAACATATCAATTTATTATTTTTATAATTTAAAAATATAAAATTTGATAGATATTATTTAACAATAATATTGTTATAATATATTTAAATATTAAATATAATTCATTTCTATTTTTTTATTTTTTGTTATTCATTGAGATAACCAATAAAAAGATTTTCATAATATAAACTTCTAGATTATTATATTTCATAATTTTACATTTTTATTTTCAAAAATATATCATATTAAAAATACAAAGTAAACAATTAAAAAATTAAAAAATAAATAAAATGTTCTTTAACCTCTATTTGACAATGCAAAACTCATGAAAATCAACTAAAAGTTAAAATGGTTTAAAAATAAATTAAAATTTGAAACATTAAAATTGTTTAAAACAATTTTAAATATGCTAGGAGATTAAAAATATCTTAGGCGAACAGCTATGCAGCAATTCTGACTATCTATTAATGTTGACGTGATATATTTTAGTCAGACATATCAGATGCAAATGCATTAAATAAATCACTATCATTTTTACCTATCCTCTTAGTTCTAGTCAACATGCCCATAGTGTAAACAGTGATCTAGCGATGCTACAGGCTTCAGCATGGCGGTGGCAGATGAAGGACGAAGGCAACATGATTTGCCAACCGTAGTATTGTCGGTCCAAAATGGAAAACTTGCGATTAGCCTGAGCAAAATTTATGCAGCAGCCAAAGTGCATCTCAGATTCTTGGCTTTGGAAAGAGGGTAGAGTCTGATGAAAAGCATCTGCTAGGGTACGTGTATTCACAAACATCTCTCTTCTTTCGTCCAACTCCAAGGGAGCGACGTGGAAGAAGAGTCCCCAATAGAGCTTCAGAAGATCACATATGTGACAGGAAATGTCGATGCTGGAGTGTACAGTGTTTCCTCCTACGCATCCTATTTCTTCACAGATTTTCTTTCAAATCTAGATAAGCATGGGGTGATTACGTGAGACTCTCAGAGCAAGGAATACATTTTTGGTAAACAAAGCTTGAGCTTCCCATTGTAGAAGGCTGTAGAACATTCCACATTTAATTTTTTTCCAATTTTGTTACCACAAAAATTAATTTTACCCCGCTAAAGTTACTTCTGACCAATCAAAAATTAGAATTTGATGAATGAAAAATAATTTTAAAATAAATTGACTTTTAGACTTTAGAAACCTATTGATCTCAATGGGAAAAATTAATAGCAACCAGCACTGGGAACATTAGTACCCTGCCTATAGATAGGCAGGGACTAATAAGAAGAGGCTAACCAAAGTATAACAACTAAGCACTACAAATACGATAACCTAAGCAATATGTGAAACCAGTACTCAATCATACAAAGTATACAATGACCTTGTAACATAAGCAATTAGACCAAATGAGCTTATAAACCTTTTTTTAGGTGTTTTAAAGATAGAGTATAGAATTTGTAAAGTTGTGGTAATTAAAGATTGATCTTATTCATCTTTATTAGTTCTTTAGGTCTTTCTTTTTTTCTATTGTTGTCTAACTAATTTTAACATATATCAATATTGGAAAGATCGTCTTAAATCTACATCATGATTGCATTTCTTCTGTTAAGCAAAACTATGATCTATTGTTTGATTTGTTGAATTTGAAAATTCATCTTTTAGTTCTTCTCAAGTTTTTGCTTGGAGTTGAGGAAAAAGAGAAATCAAACAATTAAAGATGTAACTTCCTCGTGATTATTTTTAAGATTAAAAAGAGCTTTCTACATGTATCTAGATATGTGAAACAATAACATACATAACTCCATGAAGAATAGTATTAGCTTCTACCCACACCAAGAAGAACATTTTTCTAGTTTAGTTTATGTTCAAAGATAGTTGATAAATCATTAAAAATTGAATTCAATATTTCTTAACATACTAACATTCAGAGAAGACATGTCTTGCATTTTCAAGCCTTTGACAAATAGGAAAAAAATTGGTTGAACTATCATTTCAACATATCTTTTAGAGATAATTTCAAGCATGAGAAAGGAAAAGATTTTCTAAAAACCATTGTAATAATTAGTGTTGAAGTTGATGAAAGATCAACCCAACTCCCAAGAATCACCAAAATGCATACACTTGTCAAGAAAAGAGAGAAGCAAAAAGCTATTGAGGTTGGAATTGTCAGATCGATGGATGAGACATTTTTGTTGAGCAAAAAGAGAAATTGCTATTATAAAAAATGAATCGGTTAATAATTATAAAGAGAGATCATCCTTATAAAGGAGATTGAAACCCTAAAAAGGTCTAACCTAGGTTGCATCATAATAATTAATAAAAAAATTAATTATTAGATGCCTAAAGTTTAGCTTAATCAAACTAGAGTTAATTAGGAAACATCTAATTACTCTAATACCCCCCCTTGAAATAAACTTAGGAGTAGCTAAAAACCTAGAAACTACTACAAAAAGCAGATTTGGGTCCTGACAACAAGGCCTGATGAGGTGCTTAAGCACAACCAAATCTTTGAAAAGAGGAGAAATGGAGAAAACCACATGGGAAAAACCCTACTCCAAAAAGAGATGGAAATACTGCTAAAAATAACTAGTGAAGGATTGAAGAAGCCTCCAAACTAGGGAATGTCCCAAAAGATATGAACAAAAGATGATCATGAGAACACCACTGAAGCATGAAGCTGTAAACATTGTCAAATTGTTGATCTGAATAACTTCCATTGTATAGAACATGACTAGGTAGAGAAGACTAAGTCTAAAGAGATGATCAATCAAAGATGGAAGGTATCTTCATGGCCTCCAAAAAAAGGAATGAAAGAATATCTATATGATAAATGACCCATCTCACCGAAATGCATATGTATCCAACCACTGCAATCACTTAGTACATAAAGATCAAATACTGAATACATAACTCACTCCATTGAACCAAGAAAGCAATAGAACCAACATAACCCCCTATAATGCTGAGAGATAAGACATTAACATTAAAACTGAATGCAATATCTCCTGTAGAAAGAAGAACCAAGAACATCAAGAGTACAAAAGAAGTATAGACACCTATAATGGCATGTGTCATCGACACATCATGAGCTTAATGTCATGGAAGGAACACTCACTTAACAAAGGAAGATGGTGAATATGGCCAACATGAAACCCCCCAAGGCACTTTATAATGTAGTGCGAGTACAAAAAAACACAAAGATGTGCAAGATCTCAAAATGTAATAGAGTGACAATTTATCTTAGTGCGTTTCCAAAAATACTACAAATGGATGTCAACAAAGATCAAACAAGATAGAAAGCTAATACAAGAGATAATACAACCCATGACAAATTATTTGAAGCAAAAAAAATTGATCTCTGGACTTGAAACAACCAAGATATCCACTCGAATGCAAAAATATAAAAAATTGAATGACGTGTGCCTAGACCATAATCTAGAAAATAGAATGCCTCAAGATATATCTCCTGGAGTGCAAATAGAACTTCTAACTTTGACTGCATAAACTAGCAATCAAACATCATCAAAAGTCCAAATAAACTTCATGATCACAACATGCTCGGAACCAGCTTTCTGACGATATCATGTTTGCAAAAAATATAGGCCATATGAGCAAGTTATGGCTAAAAAATACATGTAGGTCAAAAAATGTTGGAATGACAATTTTTTTTTGAAATACCACCTCGAGATATGTGCCAAAATGCCTCGAAAAGTGTGCCCAACAACATCAAAAATTAACTCAGGAAGCATACCACTTTAGTACCAAAGTTATCTCAATTTACATGCCAAATTTTGATTTGTGTACCAAAAATCTTGATTTGCGTACCCAAAATCTCAATTTTCATGCCAAAAAAACTCAATTTGTGTGCCAAAAAATAATGATTTATGTGTAAAAATATCAATTTTCATCCAGAAAATATTGATTTTGGTGCTGAAAAATATCAATTTGTGTGCTAAAAATATCAATTTTCATGCCGAAAAATCTCAATTTTTGTGCCAAAAAGCATAAAATTGCAGCCTCGAGAAACATGCTCAATCTGGGAGTAATATTTTTTGCCTCAAATTCTAATTGTGTCCAAATTGGACAAATTTTATGTGAAAATAGGGTTTTTGGGCGCTCCAAGCTCAATGGTGATGTACGTTTGGGCTCAAAGTGCATAAAAAATAAGTGAACCCCCTAGATTCAATACAAAAATCCTTTGAAAAATGAAACCCTCCAACAGAAAAAATACAGATCTAAAATCCAAGCCAAATCTTTCATAAATAGAACAGGGGCATAAAGATCTGAAGCTCTGATACCATGTTGAAGTTGATGAAAGATCAATCCCATAGCTCCCAAGAATCACCTACATGCAAACACCTGTCACAGAAATAGAGAACCAAAAAGCTATGGAGGTTGGAATCGCCAGATCCATAGATGAGACATTCTTGATGAGCAAAAAGAGAAATTACTATTATGAAAAGTGAATCGGTTAATAATTACAAAGAGAGATCGTTCTTATAAAGAAGACCGAACCCTATAAAGGTCTAACCTAGGTTGCATCATAATAATTAGTTAAAGAATTAATTATTAGATGCCTAAAGTTTAGCTTAAGCAAACTAGAGTTAATTAGGAAATATCTAATTACTCTAACAATTAGTTCATTATGAAATATGTGTCCTAGAAATATATTATTTATTATTTAATAGATTTATTTTTTAAATAGTAAATAAGAGTCATTAAGAGATGCAATAGTTTATATTATTATAATAGATTATTCTTTAAATTATTATTTGATAAAATAAAAAGATTTTTTTTAATAAGCATCATAACATACCGTATCAAGTGAGCTTCAACAAGCAATCTATTATGATAGTCAATAATTATTATCAAAACAAACTTGAGCTCTCAATGAAATCTCGCTACCATGAAGATGCAATTTAACATCTATGTAGCTCCTTTATTCATAATAACACAATAATCAACTTCTCTAATCCACTTCTCTACCCCTTCTTTTCTTGGTGTTACGAGCAGGATTTCTTGGTAATGCATTATTAGGATGTATGATATCTATAGCTAATAATAAAATCTTGTCATCTCATCTCATCTAGCTAGTAGACATCCTCTTCTGAGACAATAATTTCATGTTTTCATGTGATTTGCCCTTGTCAAATTCCTTTCATATATGAGATCTCCTTATGATATTCACTATGAATCTTGGTTGCCATTAAAGAAGGATCACCCACTACTAGTTGGCAATCATCTATCTTCTTCCCATGTGGCTTTTCACTTTCTCTTGCCTTTTATCTAGAAACAAAAATGATTCCCTCGTGATATAAAATCCATATCCAAAGAGTCTTTACTAGAAGCCCATTGTTTAAAGTTGTGAGGCATTAAGGGGTGGCTTTATTAAAATATCCATGACTACTTCTTTTATGGTCAATTTTGTTACATTTGAAACACATTAAAGGCATCCTTTGAGTTGAAACATGTCGCCAACTTTATGATAAGTTTCACATAACCCATTACATATCTTATGCAAATAAACACTCACAATTCACATGCAAGAGAATAGACAACACATCCACAAAAATGTGATAGAAGATGCATCCTAGGATAACCCTTATGAGGAAAAAATCTAGACTCCAAAAACATCTATCATCCATGTATTATTCAACTATATGACATTACAATGCATGTGAACCAACAACTATAAACAAGCATTCCATGGGAACAAGCATGAATCCACACATCTCATGCCATGGTTCCAATCTCCATAAATGCTAACTTGGCTAATCTCAACAAATGCTTGTGTGGTTGCTTTTATATAAACAAGCTCCCACAAAACTATCAAATGGTATTACATACAAACCATGTGCGAAAAACATGTACTACCTAATCCCCATTGACCCACGTTCAATATTAAAAACTTTATTTAATTATTTCCCCAATATTAAGCAATTACATCAAATAATATCGAAATGGCTATCCAGGGGCTAAATGAACTTGATTATAAAATTTATTGGTATTTTAAAACTAATTTGAAAAAATATTGTACTGCAATTTTTAAATTAATTAAAAATGTAAATAAATTATTTAATTAGGCGCATTTTGGCCCTTGCATAGACATTGCCAAAACTATTACAATGTTACAATGCTCATTGAGTGGTCCCAAGAATATTCTATGAGAATCTCTACAGGTTACATGTTCATCTAGGTGCTCCTAGGTGCAACATTTACTTAATAAAATAATATAATATAATACTATACATTATTATGCAAGATGTACAAAATATAATTTGCCAACATTCTCTCACTTGTATACATTGCATAAGGATCAAGTAGCCACATAAATGAGCAAGAGAATAATCCCTCTTAGCACATGTACTATCATGAATCAAAGACTCCATGTGCTTCATCAAGATACCTACAACAAGAACAAAATTACTAACATCTCATACATGAATGCTACCATCTTTTACTATGTCATTTCCATTAGACATACATAGAAGTCATTCAAAAAGAAAGCCACACAACATGTCACATACAAATCATATACTTATACTAGTTAATATGGAATATTTGAGCACATCAAGTGTTTTATATTTCATTTGTTTATGCCATTTTGAAATACATAATATAAATGTCACTTTTAAGCGATCCAACTTAAAAATTTGTATTTGTCATCAATTTACTTCACAATAGTGTAATACAATTCTAAACTTTTACTCGATATGTCTATAATCTCCTTACATTATGTTCTCTTCAAAATTTATTATTCCCTTGTATTGTAATTATTACTAGAGACAGTTCCCTAGGATGTCATATCTTTGAACAATATACTCTTTGTTAAAACTCTTCTTGGATCTTTGTCAAGCACAAGTTAATATTTTTCTTTAAGGCATCTTTCCTTTGTATCACATTATATCATATTATCTTTATTAGTTGATAGGCTTTTAGTGCGAGATTGCCCTTGTACATTTTTATTGTCTCATGTTGTGAAACTACTTTAGAAGCCACAAAGCAACCTTAAGAAAATCGTTAAACCATTTTGTGATGGTCAAAAAATCATCATGTCAAGAAAATAATTTTCAACATTATATATTTATAATTTTATTTGAAAAAACTCTTTGTATCTATTTTTTATTCAGTAAAAAAATCATGACTAATTATAAGTTTTATTAATCAATTTAAAAAAATAAAATAAATAATAATATTATATAAAATAGTAGCAAAAAGAATAAAATTAATTGTATAAAATCCCAAATTTTTATTTATTTTTGTTAAAAAAGATATGTATTAATAAAATAAAATATTAAAGTATAAGTAAAATGATAGTATAATTTTTTTGGTATGTATTCTTGGTAAATGATAGTATAGCAAGTATATTTCTTTAATTTAATTGTTCTTTTAACTATAAAAGTAAAAAATATATTTTTTAATTAATTAAAATAAGTCTCTTAAATTTTATTTTTTATTAATAAAAAAAAAATTGAGTGAATAAACTAGAAAAAAATAGAAATATAATTATAATATCTTCACATTTAAAAATGATAAAATAATAATAATATCTTCAAAACTTTATATACTAGATTTAAGATTACTTTTTATATTAAAAATCATGTGTATTGCTTCTTAATATTATATTTTTCATAAAAAATAAATATCACTCGTTTAATAAATTAAAAAAACTTTATATACTAAAGTTAAGATTTTATATATTAAAAAAATAATAATTTATGATTATTTAATTTTCACTCAAAAATAGGCAAGAGCCTCCAACGCATCGGTAAATTGTGAGCCTCTCACCGGAGAGGTCTTGGGTTCAAATCTACTCATGATTAACACATAATATTAATGCACCATAATAATAATAATAAATAACCTAGGCTTCGACCATTTACCTATAGAAAAAAATAAATTAAAAAAATCACTCAAAAATATAATATTATGTATTTAATTAATTAAAAAAACTTACACTAAAATTAACAAAAATAATATTAATAATTCACTATAATAATAAATAAAATACATTTGTATTAGTTAAAAAAAAATATAATTTAATTTTTTAATGACAGTAAAATCTTGTTATCTATTTTTTATTAATTAAAATAATCAATTAAATTTACTTTTTTATTAAATAAAAAAAATTGAAATAAATCTCAATTAATAAATAAAATATATTTATATTTAATTTCCAAATAATTAAATTATTATTATTATTATTTTATTGGTAAATGACCGAAGCCTTATATTATATTAGATTATAAAATAAAAGATTACAAGATTCTCTGTTCTGGTGGGCATTGGTAGGAAGGAACAGAGTAAAAAAACCTCCAGTCTAGCTCGAGACTAGTGTCCTTTATTATACATGAAATAAAAGGGGCATTCCCTAGTAAGATGAAAAATCAAAGTATCCTTGTAATGATTAGCTACATAGTTTACAATAATAGAAATGAGGAAAAGATCCAAGAGATCCCAAGCAAGTGCTCCTTCGAGATGCAGTAGGGTACCTAATAAAAGTGAAAGGACAACATAGGCTAACCTCCAACTAGAGTTAAGCATTAATTAAATAAGAGGAAAATAACAATAACCATCTCTGATATGTGAAAAAATCCAGAAATCAGTGGGAGAGAGCAAAACTAGAGTTAGGAGATAATAATCCTTCCACATATGTGTGTTTTGACCTAATAATAGTTATATTGGAATTAACTTGACAAATATTTTAATACTAGATTTGAGGCGTATTCCTATTATAAACTGTTTTGCTAATTGTTGTTTAGATATAATGTTTCTATAGGTTTCATATCACCTCTAGATACTTTGAGATTTGCAAGAGATTATGTGTTATAGTTTTGTACTCATCCTCGTTAAATGCAGATTTAATGATTGAAATTGTAATGTGAAAATTCAGATTACTAATAAAATGATGTATGGCACTAAAAGATCTTATGCATTTAAGGCCTAGATTAGACAAAGAAGCAAAAACCATCCAAAACCCATTCCAGATCAATTAATAATCAAAACAAGATTATCTTAATAAGGATAATATATTAATATGAACATAGTTTACATAATAGAGCTAGTTGACCTCAGTCAAATACTAGAAGGACCCTGGACAATGTATACTAATTTGATTGCTTTTGAAAATGCAGCTAGTCAACATCTACCGTAATCTTTTACTTTATAGTTTCTATAGGCTATTTAGTGAAAATGCAACATAACTAAACCTATAAAACTTAAACTAAATACAATAATACCAACCCATAACTAAGAAGGAGTCGAGACAAGACTAGAGCAAAAATGAGAGACAACCCGAGAACCTGACTATGCATCTTGATTCTACTTTTTGAAAACCATAATGATCTCTAAGGCTTCTTGTAGGTTTTTAGCTTTAGAATCAGGTGGGAATTCATAGACATTCTTTGTTTTGTTGGATTTGTCATAGTTTGGGAGACAAAATTGAATCACTTCTAGGTCTAAGAGATCCACATCCGAGTGGATATATGCGTTGAATGCTCGTAGGTAATTCGTAAGCCATTCTCTACTAGGTCCTCTATGATGCCTCTCCACTGTAGCAAGAATTGCATGCTAGCTTCCATCCTCAGCCATTCTCTGAAGAAGAGAATGTTGTCTCTGATCACCAAGCAAGGACATTTAGGGCTGCCTAATTGGTTCTCCATATAGGTTTCAAGCAACGAGATTTTGAGTTTTTCTTCAATGTTGGAAACAACAACATCTAAACCTATCAGCTAGCTTGGGTTGAAAAGATTATTACATAGTCAAATAATGTCTCATTTTTCTACTTCGACCCCAACAAGGCATCCAATCCATAACCCCAGGATGTCATTGTTGGTTTACCATGAGTAGTCATTGTTAAAAACCCCTTTCCCCAAAACCCTACTGACCACAACTTTGCTAATATTGTTTATCATTCGACATACCCAGTTTCATCTTTCAGGTTTAACTGGACCACAAAAAGCCATACTTTAGTTTTCATAGGCATGATACAAGTAGTCGTAGTTAAAAACCCCTTGCGCCAAAACCCTACTGACCGCAACTCTGCTCATATCATCTATTAGTTGATGTATCTGGTTCCATCTTTTAGGTTTAACTGGACCACAAAAGGCCATAGTTCAATTTTCATAGGCATGATACAAGTAGATATTGGTATCCATAGGGAGAGACAACGCTGGGTCAAAATCAAGCAACAAGGGTAAAGCGAGAAAGCTGAATGTTGAGTCACATCAATATAAAAGCAAGGGAGAAGGGTCTAGAACAATGGATGGTGATGCCATCATCATGTTTTTGATTGATTTTCCCCTCTTGAAGTCATAATTAGTGATATACTTATCATCATGATATCTTTGAGAAACAAATTGTAATTATGCGCAAGTTTATGAGCCAAGATTTGCGCTAGTTAGGACAATCATGACTCCAAGTGTCGAAGGGGATGAGAATGATTGTTATAAACTGAGTATAATAATCTTGAGCTAGCTATGATTAAATGATAAGAAATTTTCTCCATCTATACCTTTGTTTGCTAAACTATCTACTTCAGAATTAAATATATGCAAAAATCTAACTTCTTCAAATTCTTCTAGAAGTTTTAAAACTACTTCTAGTTGGGAGTTTAAAATCTAGTTTGGCATTTTCCCTCTCCTGAGTGCATTTAGAACTACTTACGAGTCTCCTTCAATTATAATTTTCTTGATTCTTAGATTGCTACAAATTTTTAGTCCTTCTTCTACTGCTTCTAGTTCAACCATGTTATTTGAAGTTACTCCTAGATGCTTTGCTCTTTTCGCTAGCCAGTTCCCTGTTTCTTCCTTGACTATGCACCCTATTTGTGTCTTTCCAGGATTGCCTCTAAAGGCCCTGTTGAAATTCAGCTTCTTCCATCCTATCAGCGGTGGTTCCCATTTGCATTCTTTTCTAGCTACATTGTTATTCCTTATATATGTGAGGGGTGTATTGATCAGATGTTTCCATTATTTTTTTAATCTTTGCATCCCATTTTGTGAATGATCCTTCTTCTTTTGAATTTTTCCTTAAGTCGCTATTAATAAATTCCACTATATTAGCCTCAATTTTGTTACAGAGAGATAGTGTATTTAGTTCCTTGTCTTGAAAGATTCATCTATTTCTCTCTTTCCATATCTCCCAAACTAGGATTGCTAGAGTGATACTCCAGAGTTTTCCATAAACATTCTTGTCTACATTTTTTGGCTATCCTATCAAGTGATTGTGCCATTTTTTTGGAAGAGGGGCTATCCAATTTAGTTTTGATTTGAGCCACATCCAACATTCCTTTACAAATTTGCATTGATATAGAAGGTGCTCTACTATTTTTGAATCTTCTTTATAGAGAGTACATCTTGATGGGCCTTCAAATCCCATTTTTCTGATTCTGTCTGTTGTTAGGATTCTCTTTTGGATGGCTACCCATAGAAAAATACCTACTTTAGGAAGCCCTGTTGGGTCCCAGTGGAGGTTCATAGGAATGTTTATTGCTTCCTAGCTCTATGAATTAGCAATTTGTTTATATCCTTCTTTTACTTTGTAATTTTTGTCTTTAGAAGCTGCCCAAATAAGTCTATCCTCCCTATTTTAAACTGTGATAAGATGATCTTTAAGTATATTTTGTAGAATTTCCTAATCTGCGTGATTAAGACCACAATTGGCAAAGGATTTCCATTCCCAGGAGGTTTCTTCATTGGTTTGGATTACTTGGATATAATCTTCAACTTTAGAACCCCATATTGTTTTCAAATGTATTTTGACATTGTGGGTTACATTAGTAAGATCGAGGGAGGGGGTACCCATTCCATGAATCTTCCTAGAATAATGCTTTGTCACCTTTCCTGATATCCCAAGTCATAAATTTGGTTATAAGGGGATGACACTTTATTAGTAATTTCCAAGCTACCAAGCCCCCAAGAGGATTCCAAGTTCTAAATAGTGATGTACTATTGGATGCATTTAGATATTTATTATATAGAATTCTAGCCCATTTGCTACCTCGTTGTTGGTAAGCTCTCCAAACTTGTTTAGCTCCTCAAGCTTCATTCTGCCAATCTAGATTTTTAATTCCCTATCCTCCTACTTATTTAGGCCTACATATTTTTTCCCATCTGATTAGTGTTGCCTTCTTTTTATCTTCTAGGCCATTCCAAAAGAAATCTCTTAATTTCTTTTCAATTTTTTGATTTATATTCTTGGGTAGTTGTAAGCACGAGAGTTGAGAGGTAGGTATAGCTAATAATATGACTTTGATTTTTGTTGCTCTCCCAACATTAGTCAGCTGTTTGCCTTTCCAAGCTTCAGTTTGGTTGTCAATTTTTCCTAAAATTTATTCCCATCCTAGGCTATTCGTATTTCCTTTATCCAGATATATTCCTATGTATTTAAAAGGAAAGGTGCCCTTTTTAAATTCTAGTTTGTTGCATATATAGTCTTCTCTACCAACTGTTGTGTTTAAGAAGAAAATTTTAGATTTTCCTGCATTGACTTTTTGACCCGAGGCTTACGTATAATTGTTCTAAATTGTTTGGAAGTAATCTACCTCTTTCTTAGTGCTTACTCCGGCTAATATTGTACCATCAGCAAATTGTTGATGAGTTGTGTTTTCCACATTTTTGGTGACCTTTACTCCTTTAATTTTGTTTATTGCTCTTCAAAAGGATTCTACCATGATGATGAATAGAAACAGGGAGATTGGATCACCTTGTTAGAGCCCCCTAGATATACTAAAGAATCCTTCTAGAGTCCTGTTGATGAGGAGAGAGATTTTTGGGGTAGATATGCATTGAAAAATGATGTTTATCCCTTGTTTCGTGAATCCAAAAGCTTTGAATGTTTTGCATAGGAATCTCCAATCTACTTTATCATAAGCTTTTTGTATATCTATTTTTAATAGCATGCATGCTTCATTATTTTTGTTTGCAGAATGGATCGTTTCTTGAATGATAAAGATACCATCTAGGATAGATCTCCTATGTACAAATCCTATTTGTTCTTCTGATATTAATTTAGGGAGAAGATTTTTGAGACGCTTAGCTAGAGCTTTTGAAAAAACTTTGTAGATCGTATTGCATAATGCAATAGGTCTGAAGTCTCTTGGTTCTTTACTCTTGTTTTTCTCGAGTATAAGAGTTAAGAAGGTATGATTAATTTCTATTAAGAGGGTCCCTCTATTCCTAGATGCTTCTAGTGCTTTCCATAAATCTTCTCCTAAAATATCCCAACATTTTTGGAAGAAGAATGCTTGGAATCCATCAGGTCTGGGTGATTTGTCTGGGTTAATGTGAAAGAGAGCCATTTTGATTTCTTGTAATGTGAATGACTCATTGAGGACTTTATTATCCTTTGATGTAATCACCGTAGGTATTGTTTTCAACATTTCTTCTTGTTCTATTTTGTTAGAAATATCATAATTATTAAGGATATATTTAAAGTATTCAACTAAAAATTTTCCTTTTTTGTCTGGATTTTTTTGTTAATTTGCCTTGCGTATTTTTTTATTTTTGATATATCATTGTGTGTTCTATGATATAGTGTGCTATTGTGAAAGGATTTTATGTTGCAATCTCCTTTTATCAGCCATTTTTCTCTGCACTTTTGCTTCCAGTATACCTCTTCTTTTGCTAAAATTTCTTCTTGTTTTAGTAGACATTCTTTTTCTAGTTGGTATGTTTCATTATTCATTCCTTTTTTGATAACTTCTTTGTTTAGTTTTTCTAGTTTCTCTTCTATATCTATTTTTTCTTTAAGTATGTTTTTGAATTGTATTTTATTCGATTTTAATATCTTTTCTTTTATGCTTTTTAGTTTGGATACAAAGAAAAACATTTTAGACCCTAAAAATGCTCTTCTTACCACCACTTTTTTATCTGATCCATAAATGTTTTGTCCAAAAACCACATCTTTTCACATTTGAATGGATTCCTACTAGGCTTAGCCTGATCCTTGATTTCCATTCTGACAGGAAAGTGATCTGATCCTACCATTGGTAGAATTTTTGCTTTGATTTCTCTGTCCATGTTACTTACTCTCCTTTAAAGAAAAATCTATCCAGTCTTTCTACTATGTAGCTAAAGTCTTTTCTTCTATTGTTCCACGTATACATTCCATTTTTTGTGGGAATGTCTATGAGAGAATTATTTTTGTCCATTCTCTGAAATCTTATGTAGCTCTAGATATTGTCTTTATCCCACCATATTTTTCATCTCTCTTTAATATTACATTAAAGTCTGCCCCAATAATAATGTTCTCATCCTGTACTATGTTGAAGAAGGTATTGATCTCGCTCCAAATTGCTAATTTGTCTATTGTTTGAGTGGGCCCGTAGATGTTTATAACTGTCATCTAGAGATTTGTTTTTTTGCTAGAGACTTTGCTTCCCATCTAATTAGCATGGGAGGTTATGCCTTCTATGTTGACTTTCCAAGTGTTCCAAATAATTCCTAGTCCTCCTGAGGCTCCCTGTGATGGTTTACATTCTGATTTCTAAGTTCCTAGCTTCTGTCCTAACTTTAAGCCTTCTTCTTTGCTTAATTTAGTTTCTCGAATTAATAGAATTTCTGTGTCAAATAGTGTTAGGTTACGCTTTAGTAAGCATTTCTTGCTTGGGGCATTTAGACACCTAGCATTCCATGTAGTAATTTTCATTGTTCCTTGGGAATGTAGTTCTCGTTCCCGCCTTGTAGAATTTCTAAGATCTTAGTTTGTTCCTTTGACTGTCTTGCTGCCTCCCTTAATTCTTTTAATGATTTTCTTCCTCGCTTCTATTTAGGTTTTCCACAAGTAGGTGTCTTTAACCCTTCCTAATTCATTGATATACCCAGATTTTCCAAATTTAATTGTTTGTTTACTTTTTCAGCTATATCTAATTCTTCTATTATCTGGCTATTCTTTGCTAAAATATTTTTGAGTAGTGTTTTATTCATTTGGTAATCTTCTACTTCTAGGATTTTCCCTTCTTCCTCTAGTCTTTTTTCCTTTGTTCCATTCTCTCACCTAGGATTTTCCACCATAGCTCCATAATCATCCCATATTGATTGTTCTTCTCTCTGATTTTCTTGACCTTTTTCTTGCATACTTATTTGCTTCTAATCTGTTATATTTCTAAGGATATTTTTCCTGTATCTGTCTCTTTCCCTATTTCTTCTTTGTTTTGGTCAAATATATCCTTTCCATTGCTCAAAGTCTGCCAGAATTTGTAACTCTTATTCTTTTTGTTTTTCTTGATAGCAACATTACTCCAGTGTGCTAATTCAGCTGGCAGGATGTTAAGATTCTATTCATTCTTCTCCAATATTTGATCTTGTTCTTGATTCATTCCTTGCTCTGATTCTATTTCTCTAGAGCACTCTAGTTCTATTTGATTATTACCATGCTTCCCTTTATGTACTGCTGATGTCTCTTCTTCTATTGATTTGTACTATGTATTTCCTCTATTTTTTGATTCCTTCTTTGAGTCTGTCATCAATATCTTCTTGCCTTTGTGTTCTATATGATTGGCTTATGCTATAATACATTGGTCTACTAGATCATTTTGTAATAACAATATCTCATGGGAGAGCATCTTTATTGTTTTAACATTAAGTTCCATTTCTTCTATTGTGTCCTTCTCTGTTCTACAATCTTTAGAGTTTTTGATTTTTTCTAAAGAATGTTGATAACCTGTATTTGTCATCCATCCATATTCTTCCTTTTCTTCTCTCTCCAATCTATCCTATTGATTCTCCTGGACTATCTCTATTTTCTCTATATCTAGGTTTCTATTCTTTTGTGATGTTCTTTTTGCCCTATTTTCCTCCACTTTTTTGTCCTTTCTCTTACTTACCCTTTGAATTTCCTTTAGATTGTTGTTGATGTGAATATTGTTAAAGTCTGTTCCCATAATTTTACTTATTTCTCCTATATATTTAGTAAATATTAGATTGTATATTGATCTGTTTGATATGATTTTCCTATTTATAGTATTGCTTAGTTCTATTTTTACTAAGAATCTTATCTTGCTTGTTTTTATTTTACTATCTTCAATTCTTATTAGGGTTCCTAAAGGTTCGCCTATTCTTTTAATAATGATTCTCATTTAGTTCAGATGGTATGTTTGCACATTCCATCCATTTGATTGCCTGTTTATGTTTATTATAGTTTTCATTGAATTTGGACTGCCATGCTATGGAATTTATATGATGCCCTTTATAAAAATAATTTGATAATTCTAATAGTTCAATTCTAGATTTTATATCCTGACATTGCAGAAACCAATATTGATTTGTATAAAGAATTATGTTACTTACCTTCTTTCCACACATTTTGGCTAGGTTCAGTTCTAGATTGCTTTTGACTTTTGTAGGACCATTCCAATATGCATGAACACCTTTCTCATCGCATTCCTACCATTTTTCTTCACTGTATATGTTGCTGATGATTATAGTGTCATTATTCTTTATTTAGGGCGAATTACTTAAATTAGGGTATCTTCCTTCACTTGGTTTGTTTAATGCATTTCACTTCTCTTGATGTGGAGGGACATATGCCTCTATTGCTAATGTTTTAGCTCCCTTCTGGATTAGCTTATTTGGGTGGTTTTTAAGAATTGAGACATATGTTTCATGTTTCTCAGCTTGAGCCCATATTCGTGCTAGGGATGGACCTAAGGGTATGTTGTTGGGCTCAGAGATTGATAAGGGTTGGTGTATTTTCTTTTTATGTTTGATATGCCCCTATATAGACTTTTGATCCTCTTTATTGATATATTTAGTTTTATTGAAAAAGGCCTTTTGGTTCTTCATTCATTGATCAATACCTTCGATCTTGTTATGTGATATTGTGTGCTATTTTTTCCCTTCCTATCTATGCTTTCTCCTATTTTGAATGATCTACCATCCATTTTCATTTTTGCTATTCTGATTTTTGTAAATGATAGTGTTTTGTTTAGCATGGATCCGTATTAGGGTTTCAAAGCCTTTTGATTTTTTTGGTGATTTGCAAACTCGTTGTTCATCTTGATTCATAGAGAGAACTTCAAATTGATTTTTAACTTGAAGGGTGCTTTCCTCCTTCTTTTGGTGTTGATTTGCATAGTGGCTTTGGGGGGGTTGTTTCCAAACTTGAGTTTCTTTCCTGCTTTCTTCGAATACTTCGTCATATTCGTCATCTTTGCATAGTAGAGTGAGAAAAAAAATATTATTTGATATAAAAAAAATTATTTTGATAGATAAGATAATTTAAAAAAAAATCTATTTGCTAATAATTAAAATAATCATTATAGGCAAGAGCCTACAACACAATGATAAATTGTGAGCCTCTTATCTAAGAGGTCTTGGGTTCGACTCTACACAGACTTAATAAGTAAAAATAATTAATCACACATAATAATGAGTCTTGGCTTTAGCCTCTTACTGATAATTTAAAAAAAAAAAAAATCAATGTAAATTATTATTTTTATTAAATAAAATATCAAAAGTAAAATAAATAATAATAAGATGTCTAAATTTAATAAATAAAATAGATTTGTATTAATTAAACATATATATTTTAATTTTAAATTTGACAATTAAATTAAAAAAATAAATTAGTTTTTATAATTAAAATAATCAATATAAATTTTCTATTTTATTAAATTAAAATATCAAACTTAGAATAAATAATAGTAAGATTCTTAAATCTCTAAAATAATAAATAAATAAAATGTCTATTTTTTCAATATTTTAAATTTTCCTTAAAACTATGTATAAATCTTATGTCTTGCAATTCTATCTATAAATATAAGGTCAGAGTATTTCAAAGAACCACAAGTTCGAGAAGACTCACACAGTAAAGGTACTTGACATATTCATATGAATGAGGTTCAAATTGGATTTTCAATTGTTAGTATTTTTGTAGTTGTCTATTTTCTATAGTGTTAAGTATCAATTGTTCATTTAATATATTGATTACTGTCATTATTGGCTTATCTATAGAAAAGGTTTGCATTTATTGTTTATTGCACAAACTTTTTAAACAAATAATGCACCAACAATGTTCAGTAACAAATAATACACTAATAGCGTAATTAAAAACCCACACACCATAGCTCTCTACCTACATCAACATTTTACAATTTTTGTGAAGAGGTAATTAAGAAACACTTACATGCGACAAATTATTCCTACCACTATGAATGGAAACAACGAGGATCTGCACATATACACAACTTTATTTGGCTACTTGATGCACATGACATGGATGCACTTGATTGGAGAAATAAAGCCAAATTTATCAAAGGAAAGGATTTAATTGACAAGTATGTTACCTCCTAGAACCTCGTTCAAAAATATCAAGAGAAAACATAATACACAGATCTCATATATATGATCCATGCCCACTCAACCCATCTAAAATCTTTGCAACAAACCCCAATGATGATTATGAGGAGTTCGTAAATTGTGTCAAAGACACACAAAATGCATAGGACAAACTTGCTTCCATAACAAGGGAACCAATTAGAATGTAGATATATATCTTTTTAGAAAAAATGCATGGACCCACCTTAACTTGTGAAAAATCAAGGCAAAGATCATACAAACTATCAAGAAATGATGTTATGTTGAACACCATAGCATGCTCTCAATATGGAGAACTAACATAGATTGTAAAACAATAATCTTGTGCCATATCATTCTCAAACACATTGTCAAGTATGCATCAAAGGTAGAAACAAAATCAGAGACATGTGTTAATATGTTGGCAAGGACTTTCTCACATTAAACATTACAACACCCATCCCTCAAAGCATTCCAAAATTCCATGTCAGAGATTGTTGTAGAGAGAGATATAGGAGCACAAGAAACATGTCGATGCTTCAAAAATTACCGCTTGTGATGTGTAATTGATAATATATATTACTAAATATAGGTAAAAAAAAGTTATCTAGTACCTAAATAAAACAAATGATGGAAGTGAGATACAATTGAGCTATATCCAATCCTACATGCAATGACCTAATGTTGCTATTTAATCTTTGTAATGCCTACCCCTAGTTGACTTTTCCTATTGGATTGTCGAATTCTTTTAGACCAGCTTTATGATTATGTTTTATGATTATCGGTGCTTGGTTATCAGATTGATTAGATGTTATTTCATACTAAGTTGATTTATTTGATGAGCTACTTGATACTCAGTTATTTCATATATTCAGGATTATTTTGATTATGCGATATGTATGTTCATTTAGTGATTTTTAGCTATCTCATGATGATAGTAGATGGACTATTTATATATAGTTCTATGGTTATTTACCCCATACTTGCATTTGTATGGTGTACTTGTTTGTTTTACTTTATGAATGACATTTTTGATGTGGTTAAGAGAGGGAGTCATAGTCACCTACTAGTCAGGATCTACACGATGCACCACTCCCTATCATTTCCTATTTAGTTGAGATTATATGTGTATGTACATGCTCAAATTTTATGCAAATTGCAAGTACCGAGCATCGACTTCCCTAAATTGCCAGGATGAGCACGCCCTATCACAATATCTCAATTGCAAAAGTGGAGAGAAAATTCTTGAGTCCAAATCATAACCTTAAGCCAATTGTCCTAGAAAGTGGGACAAGTATCTGAGTTGTTTACCTTTTAAATTTGTCAAGTGACAGGAATTCATGAATTTGACCCAAGAGTTTGATTATATTCCTTTTCTTTAGTTGGGTTTTCATATTTAGTTGTGTGGGCCTAGTGTGATTTTCAGTTGTAATTAAATCAAATTAAAAGATAATTTAGTGATTTAATTTAATGGAAATTTTATAAATGAAATTCAATATTTAATTAATTGAGAAATTAATTAAATAAATAAATTAAATTTAAAAGATTTTATTAAAGTTCTAATTTTGGTGTATTTATATTTATTTAATTTAGTAATAATTATTTAGGAGTTTCATTTTAATAATAAACTCTAAATAATATTATTAGTTGAATTAATAAATATATTATTTAAAACGTCTCAGGATTTAATTGGAAAGAGAAAGAAATTGATTTAATAAAGATTATTTTAATTAAAATTGCAAAATTTGTGCATGAAATTAAAATATAATAAAGCAAATAAAGGAAAAGGAGTTTCATGTGATTGCACAATTGAAGCCCTAATTTGGGGAAAAACTGTTTATTAGGAAATTGGGCTCATTTCTCCACACCGAGGTTTTGAAGGAGCAAATTTTTGAGAAGAGGGTTTCTGAAAGAAAAAGAATTTGTGTGGGAGCTCCACATTTGTTATGTAGCATCAGATCTAGGTAGGATCTTGTGGGTTTTATGCATTAGTCCTTTCATTGAAAATGTATGTCTTCTTTATGTTTGACTAAATCTGTTTCAAAATTTATTTGGGTTGAAACCCTTCCTTGTGAAATCTATCGTTCTTTATTTTCGAAGAAGTCTATGAATGAATTTTATCTTTTTGAAAACCCTTGTTTGTTAATTTGAGGATTCATATATGGATTTGTAAATATCAAGTTATGAGGTTAGAAAAGAAAGCCCAATATTGTTAATTTATTTTGATTGTTTATCCTGGGTTTCTATATCAGATCTTATTGAGGGAATAATTAAAAAAATAAAAAAATAAAATTATCTTAGTAATTAGTAATTACTGTAATAATTATAAATACATATATATTTATAAATTTACAAAATTGCTTTTGTATGGGGGAGGGCATTGAAATTGGTTTGTCTATTAAAATAAAAATAAAAATGGGAGGTGGGTCACCACCCCCACCTCCCCTCCTTCTCCTTTGATTGATAACATGTAGCTACTACAACAGACCATGACTGCCAAAGGCAGCCCACGACTACGTGTAGCATCCCCTATGGGATGAGGTAAGGTATTTTATTCTTTATTTTTTAAATAAATTTATTATGATTAAAATGAATAAAATTATTATATGTGGTTTTAATAGAATTCAATATTAATTTTGATTATTATTAAATTAATAATATTAGTTATTATTAATATATATTAGTTATTGATATAGTATAGGAATTGTTGGGATGGCTACAACGGAAGGCTTGGCTTGGTCTGCTAGGGCCTGTGTGCCCTAGCTCGACCTGCATTTTCTCTGACTCCTACGCTGCTGTGCAGGCTAGTTTGCTTGTGTGCTGTTGTGGTGGGGAGTTTGTTGGTAATTGGGGTGTTTGGATCTTCCTTGGCTGCGAGTTAGTGTCTTCTGCTAGTTGTTGGGTCTTTTCTGTTGCATCGTGGGTGAGAGTCTTCGGTAGTGCGGGATTGAGGGGCTTCTACCCCTTCTTTTCCTTATAGGTTGCTAAGTTTAGGCTCGGGGTGAATGGGGGGTCTTGGTGTCACCTCTTCTTGACCTTCTAGTGAAGATCTACATATGGGTGAGCTAGTTTCAAGGCTGCATGCTAGTAGTAAGATCATGAAGGGAAAATCTCAATTAGCGGAAGGAGAATCCTCTTCGAATGGAAAGCTCCAAATACAAAAAATTAATGGGTGTTTACAGAAAGCCGAGGTTTGGCCTATTCTAGTTGTTCAACCTGAACAGGTTTCCAAGGATGTCGAGTACTAGAGTAATCATGCTCTTATATGCAAATTTTTGGGTCTTCACCTTTCATTACTGGTGTTGGATTCTTAGGCCCGTCGAGTGTGGAACCCAGAAGGAGATATGGAGATTCTATTAGCAGCTAATAATTATTTTATGGTTATATTCTCTTGCATGTTGGATAGGAACAAGGCCTTTGAAGGTGGCCCTTATTTCTTTAACCAAGTGGGGCTATTCATCAAGCCCTGGCACATGGGCTTTAACTCTATTGAGGAAATCTCCTCTTGGGTTCCAGTTTGGGTTTGCTTACTGAGACTTCCTTTGGAATTCTGTAGGGGGGATATTCTTCATTCAATTTCAATGCTTCTAGGAAAACCTATGGGATCGGCTACACAGACTCAAGATCGTAAGGTAATTTCTTTTGCTCATATTTGTGTTGAAGTTGATTTGAATAATCCATTGCCAGATTCTATGGAGATTTGTATGGGCTTTGTTTCCTAGATCCAACAGTTGGATTACAACACCATCCCATTTAGATGTAGAATCTGCCATGAGTATGGACACCTTCTATGTTGATGTCCTAGATATAAGAATCCCTCCTTGGATGCTCTTGGTCCCCCTAGGGAGGACAAGGGAAAGGATACAACATCTAATGGACTTGTTGACAGTGAGGGATTTACTCGTGTTAAATCTCGTAACAAGGGCAAAGGTAAGAAGAGAACCTAGATGGATAGGCGGACTGATGGCACCTTTAACAGATTTGATGCTCTTGGAAACATGGTCCAAGAGGAAGGTATCCCAGTTGAGCTCTCTTTTTAGGCCAATATTCAGTAGGAGATTCATGCAGGGGATATGCAAAGAGAGGATCATATTCTTGGTATAGGGGACCTATAGGCTGGGTAGTTGGTAATTAATGTGCCCCCACCTATTCAGGATATTGGGGATCTTCATGGAGCACAGGGTTCATAGGGACCAGTTGTGGTGTCCAATGACCCCCATAGGCCTAAGGGGACATCTGATTATATTAAGAGTAATAAGGCTCCTCTTTCTTTAGGCATTCAACAGAAGTCCTTCAAAAAGGGGCATTTAGATAAACCATTAAAAAGTGGTAGGAACACTGATTAGGACAAAGTGAAGATAATGGGTGAAAATTTGGTGGAGTCTGGGTTCGTGTGACCCATTGATTCTCATCTCTCTCACCCCCATAAATGATTGTGCTATCATGGAATGTAAGGGGGTTGAACAACATCCCCAGACAAAAGGTTGTTCGTAGATTAATTGAGTCTCAGTCTCCTAATATGGTCTTTATTTAGGAAACTAAGCTTTCATTGGATAGTTTGGCTAAGTGTGTTGCGTATATCTGGCCCCATGGCTATTGGCAGGGGGTGGGTGTCTTGAATAGTTCTGGAGGGGTGGCTTGCTTTTGGGACCCAAGGAAAGTCTCCTCATTATGGTGGATCTCCAATTGGTCATCCATTTCTCTGATTGCCACTAGCTTGGAGAATAGAGAAAGGTGCTTCTTATCCAACATTTATGCTCCTACGAACTTTGCAGGTAAATTTTAGTTATGGGCCCATATTAGATTCATTCATTCCTTGGAACCCTTTCTTCTATGGATTATGGTGGGAGATTTTAATGTTGTCATTAGCCTAGAGGAAAAAAGAGGTGGGCTAGCTAGGCTGGATCAATCGTCTAATCTACTTAGAGATATGATTGGCTCATTATTTCTCATTGATGTGAAGCCAAATAATGGTGTCTTTACATGGAATAATTAGAGATGTGGTGGTGAGGCTATCTCAGAAAGGCTTGATAGATTTTTGGTTTCATGCTATTGGATGGACAACAAGTGGATTACCACTTCTGAAATTCTTGACTGGAGGGGATCGGATCACTGGCCTGTCAAGCTTTCCATCACTTCTTATAGGGTCACCAAGAATCCCTCTTTCAATTTCCAGTTGATGTGGCTCAGAGACTTGTCTTTACCTGATCTTATGGTGGATTGGTGGTATGAGGGGATGCCGGATCATGGTACGACCATGTATACTTTCAGTAAGAGGCTTCAACATGTGAAGTACATGCTTAAAAGATGGAATAAACAATGTTTTAGTTATCTACATGTTCAAAAGACTGCTACTCAAACCAAGCTAGATAACATTACGCACTAGATTTGTGACCATGGGTTGAGCTTTGAGATGAGTGAAGATGAGTCTCTAGCTCTTAAGGAGCTGGATGAATCAAAGCTTCGGGAGGAGATTTTTTGGAAGCAAAAACCTCGTATTGATTGGCTTCAGGAGGGGGATAGGAACACTTCCTTCTTCCACAACTTTTTTAAGGCACGACGACATGGGAACTCTCTCCCCTCTCTTGTCTTAACAGATGGAACTTAGATCTTTTCTTGTGAAGATATCTCTAGGGAAGCAATCAATTACTTCTCTAATCTCTTTTCTAGGGAGGATCCTAGAGTTGGGCCTGAGGAGAGAGAAATCTTGGATTGCATCCCTCACCTTGTCTCCACAGAAATGAACGAAGCCCTCTTAAATCCTATCCTAATTCTAGAATTGGAGAAAATTGTGTTTAATATGAAGAAAGGTAAGGCCCTTGGTCCAAATGGGTTTTCGATTGAATTTTTCCAAGAATTCTGGGAGATAATAAAGTATGATCTCATAGATGTGGTCCAGGAATCATTCAGGAATAAACAGATGCTGAAGTCTCTGAACTCTACCTTCTTGGATCTCATACCTAAGAAGGAAGGAGCTAATAGATTGGATCAATTCAAACCCATAGCTTTATGTAATGTTGTCTATAAGATCATCACCAAACTGATTATTGAGAGGTTCAAGCCATTCCTCGGTTCTTTGATCTCTGCTGAACAGGGTGGCTTTGTCGATGGAAGACAAATTTTGGATGGAGTTGTGATAGCAACGGAAGCTGTCCACTCTATGGCCACTTCTAAGGAGAAAGCTATGTTTATAAAACTTGACATGGCCAAGGCTTATGATCGGGTGAGTTGGGAGTTCTTACAGAAAATTCTTTTGACTTTTGGGTTTGCAGTGGATTGGGTCGACTGTGTTCTAAGCTATGTGACCTCATCCTCTTTCTCTATTCTCATTAATGTAGAACCTTCTAATTTTTTTGGTGCCTCTCGAGGACTTTGGCAAGGTGACCCTCTATCTCCCTACTTATTCATTATCATGACAGAGGGTCTTGGCAGATTTTTAAAAGCTTAGGTGCGGCAGGGGATTATCCAAGGTTGGAGTTGGGGTAATAACCTTCCTTCATATTCTCATCTTCAGTTTGTGGATGATACTAGATTGATGGGCATGGCTAGAATCAGTTAGGTAGTAAATATCATGAAAGCCTTGGATACCTATTTGAAAGCCTTAGGTCAGAAAATTAATGATGATAAGTCTTCTATTTATTTCTTTAACACTCCTCGTCTTATTCAGATCAGGATTACTAGAATTATTAGGTTCCAAATTGGCTCTCTCCCCTTGATGTATCTGGGGGTACCTTTGTCCTTGGGTGCTTAGCGGAAGGATTACTGGCAAGCGAATTTGGATAAATTCAGGAGTAAGGTTAGTCACTGGACCTATAGATGGTTATCTTCTGTTGGGAGATTGGTTCTGCTAAAGACTATGGTGTATTCTCTTCCCATTTATAGGTGTTGTGTCCAGATCCCCCCTTCTAATTTTGTGAGAGACTTTGATGCTTTATCTCAGCAATTCCTTTGGTTTGGTAGTCTTCTCTCCTCGAAGTGGAGCCTGGTCAAGTGGGAGTATGTGTGTAGGCCAAAGCATGTGGGTGGCCTTGGGCTTCGCTCGATGGCTCTTGTTGTCACAATGTTGGCTGCCAAATTGTAGTGGCAATGGTGTAACAGTCAAGATCAAGAGTGGGCCAAGATTCTCACCCATAAGTACTTTCCTACTGTGGATTGCTCTGAGGTGCCATGTCTTCCTTTAATGGGTAAAGGATCCTATACTTGGAATACTCTTAAGAGGGGAGCTCAACTTGTCAAGGAAGGGCTCTTCTAGATTTGTAACAGAGGCTCAGATACTCTATTTTGGCAGGACTCATGGGATGGCCATCCTCCTATTCTTTCTAGCTTTCCCCAACTTCTCCCCCTCTCCCAAACCTTTACTAATGTTGGGTGGCTTAAGGTGGAGCATTTTAAGACTGTTAAGCACCCGAGGCAGGTTGAGATGACTTGTTGGAAGGATTCTCAGGAGTGGCCAATGGGTGGCTCTATTGAGGATCGCGTTCTCCTCTCTAGTGTTCTAGAGGATAGGCTTTGTAACTCTCTCAATAGGAGGGATAGATTGGCTTGGAGTCCAAGTCCAAAAGGTAAATTTACAGTGGCTCAAGACTATGCTATTCTTGACAGGAATCTTCATGGTCTAGCTGAAGTGCATTGGTGGAAGAAGGTTTGGAGCAGATTTTCATGGCCCAAGTCTAACTTTTTCTTATGGTTGTTGGCTCAGAAGAAATGCCTCACTTGGGAGAATCTATGCAAACAAGGTTTTTAGGGCCCCTCGATTTGCATTCTTTATTTTCACAATGAGGAGTGTGTCTCCCACTTATTTTTTCTCTGCCCCTTTTCAAGAGAGATGTGGCATAGATGGTGGGAGGCTTTGGGTCATGGTTCTATTCATGCTAATTCTCTTATTGATTTCTAAGAAAGCTTGGGAAGACCTCCAGCGAAAACTTCTTTTTTATAGGTTGCTTGGTTGGTGGTCCCGTCTTCATTCTTTGGAACCTTTGGCTTGAAAGGAATCGCATAATTTTTTGTGAGGTCAAAATTGGCAGCTCCCAATTGTGGAAGTTGATTCTTAATAGACTCTAGGAGACAATTTATGCAAAGTGTGATATGTTTGTTAATATTGATCCTAGGGATTAAGTTATTTTGAGGAATCTGAACATGGATGATAACTGTCGGGGAGGCATTTCTGGCAAAAGACCGAACCATGGTAAGTAGCGGGTGTGTAGAGATGGGAGATGGTCCCCTCCCTCGATTGGGTTCTTGAAGATCAATATGGATGGGTCTTCTTGGGGGAATCTTGGACATGCCGGTATTGGGGCTATTGGTAGAGGCAATGATGGTGGTGTCATTTTTCTCCTCTCTATTTATAAGGGTCAACATTCTAATAATCTGATGGAGGCCTTGGCTATTAAGGTTGCTATTGAGCGTGGTTGCTCGTTAGGGTGGCAAAATTTCATCTGTGAGTCTGACTCATAGATTTTTGTGGATATGTTGAAAAATCAGAGCTTGGAAGATGATAGCTAGCAACTTGCCTCTTTAGCCAGACAAATTCTTAGTCTCTGTAGGTCCTTAGACTCTGTCTCCTTTCGTCATATCCCCTGTGAATGGAACAAAGTGGCAGATTGTTTAGCTAAGTGGGCTTCAGAGAATGTGGGTAGATGGGATATTCATGGTAGGGATGAGTTACCTTCTGAGTATTGTGAGATTATTGATCAGATGCTTTTGGAGGATAGGAGTTTGTAGTGTTGTTTTGGGCCTTTGGCCTTTGCTTTGTATCTTGATTTTGATTGAATAAATTTTTACCCCTCCTTTTTTCAAAATTATAAAAAAAAAAAATTAAAAATAAATAAATAAATAAATAAATAAATAAATAAATAAATAAATAAATAAATAAATAAATAAATAAATAAATATATATATATATATTAGTTATTTTGATTTTATAGTATTAAAAAAAAAAAAACTAAAGAATGGTTAGATGGTTGAATGGGGGAGAGCAAGGTTGTCATACATGTTTGAGGATGTTTACAGTAAACAAGGTTGAAACTTTCAATAGTGTGGAGGGTTTGTACCGTTCAGTAGGTATGAAAGTTTTAGGTTTAAGGGAAATAGTAATGGGAGATGGTAGGGGGAGAGAAAAACCTTTCAAAGATGGCAGTAGATAAAAGTGGGACAACAGAATGGGAGATCATGGCAAAATGAGGGAGAAAGAAATAGTTTTAATGGATAGAGAAGTCATCTAATGCAAAGATTTACATCTGTCAATTTGGGAGGTAGGGTGAACTTTGAAGAGATTGCAAAAAATTTAAGGAAACCACAAGTGGTGATGAACCAATAGAAGTAAATGATAGAGGAACAACAAATAGTAAGATGCATAATAGAAAGGGTGGTGTTAGATATGGGTCCAATGAAGGAGAAGAGAGCTCAGCTTGAAAAAAATTCTTTCTTCTTGAAATAGGGAGGACCATGGCCAGCTATAGGGAAGATAAAGTCTTGGTGTGATGAGAAGTGGGGTAAGGTGAAAGATTTCAAAACTTTGGAGAATGGGTTTTGTATGGTTACAGTGGAGATGGCCCAGGGTAGAGAATGGATTTTAAATGGTGGACCATATTTTCTAAATGGGTTTGGTTTTTACATGAAAGCTTGGATTCCAAACTTCAACCCCACAAATGAAATAATAAAGCAATTTCCTATTTGGGTGGGCCTAAGAAACCTTCCTCGGGAATATTGGATTGAACACTACTATAGAAAGATAGGAAATAAACTGGGAACTTTTATAAAGGTTGTGGAAATGGTGGATAAAGAAACTTTACAAATATTTCCAAGAATATGCATAATGTGGAATGATTGTCATCCTATACCTAAAATGATTGAAGTGTTTTGTGAGGGGGAGGTTTGGAGGCAACATCTATCTATGGAAGAAGGGCTAATTGTGTGTGAGCACTATCTTTGTGAGGATCATGATTCAGAGCAATGCAAGCACGAAGGCTAACACAAAGGAAAGGAGGAGGAAAATATTCTAAATAAGGTGGTAGAGATGGCTTTAATAAAGGAAGGGGTGCAGGTGGTATTAGAGGAGAATTTGAAAGGGGCTACAATAGAAGTGGAAAGTTCTATGATTTGGAAAACAAGAGAACATAACTGTCAAGTGAGTGAAATAGCTAAGGCTGAAAAAAGGGTGAATGAGGAAGGGACTGGACCAAATACAAATGTGGATGGAAGGATGAAGCAAACAATCTAGATAGGTGAGGCAGGGGAAAATGACTAGAAAACTATAGTAATGAATAGATTTGAAGGGGGTGAAGGCTTGCAATGGCCGAGGGTGGTCAAAGAGGTGGAAGGAGGGGGTAATGTTAGAGATGAACAAACTGCTAATGTCATAAGGGAGGATCTTCAAGATTTAAAAAATAAGGTGGGAAGGGAAGTAATTGAGGAGATCAGGAAAGGGGAAACTCAATAGGGATGGGGGGAGGAAGAAGCCTATAAGACTTGGTCTGAAGAGGAAGAGGATAGAAGTTTGGGGGAGGCTTTTAAAGATATTCAAATTTCCCCAATCAGAAACTTAAAAGGGGCTTCTTAAGTATCAAGATCAGATGAGAGTTTGAATGAGGATGAATGGGATAGAGAAGAGACTATGGATGGATTACTTAGGCTTGGAGGAGCAAATGGCTCTTAAAGAGAAAATATCTCTAGAAAAAATAGAGAGTTAAAGGCTTAAATTTCAGGTGGGGGATAATCAAAAGAGAGGAAGAAGAACACTGAATGCTTTGATTCAAATTGTAGGGAGTGTAAGGGGCCAAAGTAAGTTGAAGAAAGGAAGGGGGAAAAACCCCTTCTCGAAGGGATGAAGATCTTATCATGGAATGTCAAGGGTTGTAATGCCCCCACAAGCTCTGGTTGATCAAGAGAGGCCTTAATCAAGCGAAATTAGATGTGGTTCTATTGTAGGAAACAAATATAAAAATAGATGATTTGGATGGCGTGAAAAGGAAGTTTGGGAAATGACAAAGTGATTGGGTAGCTACAGAAGGAGCATCTAGAGGAATTAGTGTGCTGTGGAAAGGAGATTCAATGATTAGAGTCATGAGGCAGAAGGAGAAAAACTAGCAATGGATCAAGGTAACTTCAAAAAAATTAGGGATTGAATTTAATGTGATAAATGTTTATGGGCCTATCCTTAGTAGGGAGAAAAGAGAGTTATGTAAAACATTAACAAATTTTTTAGAGGTTTTACAAGATGAAATTACAATTTTCGGAGGGGATTACAATGCTACTCTTTACCCTGGGGAGAAAAGGGGGGGGGGGGGGGGGGGGGGAGTGCTAGAGAATGGCTAAATAGGAAGGCTTCTTAGCCTTTGTGACTAATAATGGATTAGTGAACATCCCATTTAAGCAAGGGAAATTTACATGGAATAATAGAAGACTTGGTTTTGTCAATATAGTTGAAAAGCTAGACACAAGTGGAATGGATGGTAGAAGCAGAAATTCTACCAATCCATGGGTCGGATCAGTTTCCAATAAGCTTGAAAATTCAGGTGGAGAGTGCCCCAGATAGATGTCCGTTCAAATTTGAAGCAATGTAGCTAAGAGCGGATGGGTTTAAAGAAATGACTGAACATTGGTGGAAAAGTGCCCCTATTTGGGAAGGCAATAAAGCCTTCAAAATTAAAAAAAACTACAACATATCAAAGGAAAACTAAAGGTGCGGAACAAGGAATCTTTCCAAAAGATCTTTAAGAGAAAAGAAGAGTTGGAACTATCATTTCAAAAAATTGAAAGAAGGAATTATTCTACTGGGGATGAATGAGGAGGTTTTTCAAGAATTAAAAAAAGTTAAAAAAGGAATATGAAGGTATTTTGCTAAGAGAAGAAGTATTTTGCAGGCAAAAAACTAGAGAAACATGGCTAAAAGAAGGAGATAGGAATACAAAGTTTTTCCATAATTCAATTAAATTCAGAAGAGAAAATAGGATTTTCTCTATAAAAAAATTCTGTAGGAATAACGATTAGCTATCCAAAGGAAATTAAGAGAGAGGCAGTTGAGTTTTCAAAGATAGAGGAAGGCTTGAGGATGAAGGTGGAGATTTAGAAGGGGAAGTTTTGGAGTATATTCCAAGGTGTGTCATAGAGATGTAGAATGTAATGCTAAGTGTAGAAGCATCAAAAGAGGAGGTTAAAGTGGCTCTTTGGGGTTTAGGAAAGGATAAGAACCCTTACCCAAATGGTTTCATAGGTAGTTTCTTCAGATTTTTTTGGGACAACATAGGAGATGATGTTTGAAAGATGGTAGAGGAATCTAGGAAAGGTGGTTTTGTTTTAAAAGATATAAACAATACTTTCATTGCTCTAGTGCCAAAAGAAGAAGAGTCCAATTTTTTTGAAGATTTCAGGCCAATTTCTCTATGCAATATTTTGTATAAAATCATCTCCAACATAATTGCTAATAGGTTAAAGGCAGTCCTAAATGATGTAATCTCAAAGGAACAAAGTGGTTTTTCTCCATGGAGATCAATTTTCGAGGGGGTGATTACAATACATGAAATGATTCACTCCATAAGAGTTAAAAAACTAAGTAAAATGATGGTGAAACTAGATATAAAGCATGCTTATAGGTGCATAGGGGTTTTCTGTTCAAAGTTTTGAATAAGTTTGGATTTAATGATGACTAGATTAGATGGGTAAAAGGTTGTTTAAGTTCGGTTGGATTTTGGGTTCTGGTAAATGGAAGTCCTTAGGGATTCTTTGAGTTGGAAAATGGTACAAGACGAGGGAACCTATTATCCCCTTTTCTTTTTATTATCCTAGCAAAAGTTATGGGAAGTCTGATCAAAGAAAAAAGAATTAGAGGTCTTTGGAAAGGAGTAAAAGTGGCAAGGGGAGTGGATCCAATTTCTCATCTTTAGTTTGTGGATCACACCTTTCTAACAAGGGAAGCATCAAAGCAGGAAGCTAGGCTAATGAAAAAGACTCTGGAGATTTATGAGAAAGTCTCTAGACAGAAGATAAACTGGGCAAAATTAGGTTTTTTTTTTTTTTAATACCCCTATCGATATAAGAATCACTATATGCAAAATTTTGAATATAAAGCAAGGCTCACTTCCTAGTAGATATCTAGGGATTCCTTTTTTTCAAGGAAGAAATAAAAGTGATGTATGGAAAGGTCTAGCAGAACAATATTTTAAGAAAATGGAAGGATGGAAAGGTAAATGGTTATCCTCGGCTAGGAGAATCTTGATGTTAAAAGTAGTAATTTCTGTTGTTCCTATTTTTTTAATGATGTGCTTAAAAATTCCAAAAAATGTTATTAATAGTGTGGAGAAATAGATGAGGAAATTCTTTTGGAGTGGAGCAAGGGAATGTAAAAAATGACCTTTGCTAAATTGGGATAAAATTTGTAGACCAAAAAAATATGGGGGTGCTGGAATCAGAGATTGGAACCTAATGAATACTGCCTTAGGAGCAAAATTAGTATGGCAGATGGTTATGATGCAGATCAGACTTGGGAAAAAGTTCTAAGGGTAAAATAATTGGACTCAATTGAAGAAAATAGGATTTTAAAAATTCAAAACTTGATGAAGGGGTCAACAATTTGGAACTTTATTTTTTCATGTAGACATGTCATAATTGACCACATTTCATGGGTGATTGGAGATGGAAATCAAGCTAAGTTATGGGAGGATTCCTGGAATGGATATAAAACTTTAGATGAAGAAAGTTTGGATAGAGATATGAAACAAAAACTATGTGCTTTATGGGGGTGAAAAGTAAGAGATTATGTAATCGGGAAGGATGGAATCCTAGGGAAAGTGTGGTAATGGAAGGATTGGCAGGTGGAGGGCTTATCACAGTGGCAACAACAATCTATAAAGGAGATTTTTATGCAAAGGAAAGTATGCTTTATTGATAGAATAGATAAGATAAGCTAGTGTGTTGTAGCCTCAGTAAGTTCTTAGTAAAACTTGGCTATGAATTAATAGAAAATAGAGAAGATGTGAGTTTTGAGGCTAGGGACTTATGCTAGAATAAAGAAATTCTATCAAAGTCTATAAATTTCTCATGGTTAGCTATTCAAGGAAGAATCTTGATAGGGGAAAGAAGGAGGAGATTAGGGTTTCATGGACCAACATAATGCATTATGTGTGGTAAGGAGGAAGAGAATGTTGATCACTTATTTCTAAATTGTAAAGTAGCAACAAAATGTTGGAGTTGTATTCAGGGAAGATTGGTATGGAAAGGACCATGGCGTCCCTCCATTTTGACCTTCTTTATTTCATGGCCAAGGGAAAGTAGGAAAAATATGTTTGAATGTGTATGGAGAGTTATCCCTTCAATTGTTATTTGAAAAGTGTGAAAGGAGAGGAATAAAATAATTTTTTAGAAAAAGTTAGAAACAACGAAGTGGCTCTTGCAAAGGATTGATCTATCAATTGAGGAAGTGGTTAGTGTAGCAATATTTAGAAAGGATGTGTTAAAGATTATGTTTATGAGTAGTAACAAAGTTATCCAGAAGGCATGGCCAAGGATTAAAATTTGTCAACCTGGTGCAAATGGAAAGAGTTCTTCAAAGGTGGACAAAAGGGAAAAAGCAAGGTGGGAATCTCCTGAGAAAGGATGGATTAAAGTAAATTTTGATCGAGCTTCAAGATGTAATCCAAGAAAATTAGGTGCTAGATACATAGTTAGAGATCACTTAGGAGAGACATTGGCATTAGAGGCAAAGAGATTACCTAATGACACTAACAATGAAGCCGAATTTCAAGCGACATTATTGGGAATTCAATGTGCAAAGAAGGTGGGCAAGAGTAAAGTGATCTTGGAAGGTGACTCAATGGTAGTGGTTCATGCATTAAGAAACAATGTGATATCAGTATGGCACTTAGGTAATTTTTTGGCTTGTGTCAATGAAGAGTTAAAGTCATTGGAGGATTTCAAAAATTTCCATGTCTATAGAGAAGCCAATAATGAGGTGGATAAACTATCAAGGTGGATAAACTATCAAAGTTGGTAGCTAAGGATTTAGGAGAAGGACCGTTTTGGTTTGAATGGTGTAGTTGTTGGGAGGGCGTTTTTGAATATGATTGATGTTAAGATATTGAAGTCTAAGTATAGGGGAAATGAATGCAAGGAAAATGAAGCAAACGAGGACTGTTAACACAAGGCAAGTTGTAAGATATGGAAGATTTAATATTAATGCTCATATGATGAAAATATGCACTAAAGTATATGGAATGATTATGCTTTATGAATTTTTGGAGGGAAGCATAAAAAGGTGACTACTGACATTCTATAAATATAGAACCTGAAAAGGTTTTTTTAACAAGCAAAACAATAAATTTCTAAATTGGGTGAAAGTGATAGAAAATAGTGAGCAGAGGATGGAAGCTACCTTCACATTCAAAATGCCAAGACAAAAAAAGGTGTTGTATGACCCGGTTCAAAATCAAAGACTGAGGCTATTGTTGAAGTGCCCAATGCAAGGAGTCATGGAGGCAGTAAAAGAAATAGTGAGGGAATTGTATCAAAATTCCACCCACCATTGGAAAATAAATGTAGATATAGCTACAATGATAATGGCATGGGGTCTAGAACTGGCATTCCCATTAGAGGAGGTGGAATGGGTAATGAAAATGTTATTCCCTATGGATTTGATCATTGGGGTAGGATCATTGTTGGAATGGGCATGGCTAGGACAAGGGTTTGATTATAACAAGTGTTTTGAAAATGAGGAGGAAGGAAAGACTCAAAGAAATTTTGGTTTTGTCTAGTGGCCAATTATGGTTGATAAAGTGGCTTACAGAGAAAAGATTAAAGTGGCTTGGATGATCTTGGTAGAGGAAATTCATAGGTTTAGAGATGGTGAGGTAAGGAAGATAATGGGTTTTCTAATGGCTCACTAAAACACCGCAGGAGTGGAGAAAGGAGAAGAAGCCGATGGGTGGTGAGAGTGTGATTTCCTCTAAATGTAGAAGATTAAATTGTAGAAGGAATGTCATGTAATTTTGTTTTGTTTTTTGAACAAAAAAGTTAGAAAAGGTTTTGAGTTTTCATGGTGGAAAAGGAAGGAAGGATTAATGAGCAATCAAAATTTTGATAGGGCCAAGTTTGAGAGGATTTCTGGTTAAGGGCAAATGTTTTTGAAATGCGAGGATGCTGGAATTTTTTGTTGAAGGAATTTTTTTTAGCATCGAAGGAAATCAAGAATGCCAACACAAGAATAAAAGGTAAATCGTGTGAAGAAGTGAAGGCAGTCATCGAACAAAGCCATAGGAAGGACAGATGGGATAAATATGAAAGGTTTTAAATGTTTATTGGCATGTAAGAAATTGTTTATGTAAATGATGTATAGCTTAGGAAAAGGGGCAACAGATGTTTAAAGGTTAAGTGTAGTGGAAAGTTATGTTTTTCTATAGGTGTAAATGGATTCTAAGACAAATAAAAAAATCCTATGTAAGAACCTTATGTAAACACTTTTATTTAATATAATAAAATCTTATTACCAACCAGAAAAAATAAATTATTATTTTTTAATAATAATTTCATAATTATTACTAGATTGGTATAACTTCTAAATTAAAGCTTTTGTTTTGGTTAATATTTAAGTATGTGACTACTAGATTTTAAATTGGGATATCCAAATTTTAATTAAGAGAAATTTTTTATAAAAGTAAGATTTTGGTTTTATAAAGGCATCTCTCTTTTTCTAAAATGGGTTTTCTACCAAGGTGATCTTATTGGTTTGTAGAGTCTTTTGTTATGCTTGCAAACTTGAAAACCCTTAACGAATATAATACTCTGAAAAGATGAAAACTATAACCTATTTGTTTATTGAATCTTGTGTTTTGATAATGAATTGAACTATGAAACAATTTTTAAACAAATTTTTATGATTTGTTGAGTGTTGAGACTCATATGGACTCAAGAACTTTAGCAAATCTATAATACTTGAAGACAAAAATGAAAACTTGAAAACCTATAAGTGAAAATTGAACTTTAGTTTTGTCGAAACCTAGGGAGTTATAAAAGTTACATTGTCTTGTACTTTATGTGATGTGTGGTTTATTATTGTGGGTTTAGGGTTTGATGTAATGCTTTGACTAGTCACGATATTTACTAGAGGCTTAGGGGTGTTTGTTCTATGATGGTGTTTTGTATGCGATCTTTTATACTTGACCACTATGACATGTCTTCTATGATGAGTTTGATCTATTGGTTGTTATTGCTTTCCAACTTTCTTGTGTAGAACTATGGTGAATGGTGTGACTTTTCTGGTGTAACCTTTAAGCCTTCGATCAATTATCTTTTGATGCTTTCTAGTTGCTTGTATAGGATTGAGGTGATTATTATGTTTTATCTTTTGGTGCTTTCTAGTTTCTTGTATAGGACTGAGGCGATATTGAGGTTTGATCTTTAGGTGCTTTCTAGTTGCTTGTAAAGGAGTGAGGTAATTAATGTGTTTTATCTATAGGTTCTTTCCAGTTGCTTGTAAAGGACTAAGTTGAAAACTGTGATTCTTTTGTTTGTACTTTTATGAGCCTAGGGTAGGTAATCTATGTGTACATTGAGAAGTGGCTTGTAATGGAGTTTGGAGCCCAGAGTGGCTGCCTGGGTAACCCATTGTAAGTTGTTTTAATAAGTGATAACATTTCATTAATTGAGTTAAAATGAATTAACAAAATTCATTATTTTTCTTTGCCCATGCCTTGAGTACTAGTACAAGCTAGGATGGGAGTAGAGAGTATGCTTGGTTGTGACCTTACTTCATTAGTATGCCTTGTTTGTACGAAAGGGTACTGGTGCCACATAGAGACACTAGGAGGACAAAGTCTAGAGAGGCTGCTAGGGTAACCTTAGAGTTGGCTCGTGCAATGAAACTTTCCCACTTGCATAATATAATTCCTACGTGTCTTTGTTGCCTTTGAGATTAGATGATATTTATGTCTTGGTACCCTTTGAGATAGTTTTCTTTTAGGTGTTTCCTTGACCTAGATGTTGATTATGATTTGTGGGTATTGTTACCCTACTTGGAACTTGAGAGTATCTCCTTAGTGTGGTGTGAGTAGGCCTTTTAGGTTCCATGAGGTCAGGTGGTAGTGCATTTTTCTTATACCATTGAGATTCAACCAGTGGATGTCATTGTTGGATGTGCTTGTGCAGATGTTCCTTTCTATCTAATCTTATATTTTTGTTGAATGATTATACTCTATTGTACTATACTTGATTATCAGAGATCTTATGAGATGATGTATTTATTTATGATGTGTATTCTTTGAGTTTTTCATACCATGTAACTTTTATAATGGATGATTACGCATTTTGGTTATGCCAAGTGGCATCCTTTGTAATTGTACATTATTTAATTAGATTTTTACTTGTGATTATTCTATGATGTGAATTTTGGTTATGTGCTAGATTTAATATTAATAAAACTTAAATGTGATTCAATGTCATGGGACCTTTAAGAGATGCAATCTATTTATGATGGTTGTATGTATGTGAGTTATTGCTTCTGCTACATTATCTATTGTTGTTATTATCTTTCAAAAAAAATAAAATTATTTGAAAAAATTAGTGAAACTTTCGATTAATTTCTTTTGGGTTCCTTGGTGGGGTGTTACAATCTTGGACATAGAACTTCCCTTCATCCCAAAGGAGACATGAAAAGCATTTTGATGACCAATTGCCAAAATCTCTTCACATAGATGCAAACCTGCAGATGTAATAAGAAGATGAAATCAGAATAACACTGCTTAAAGGATCTCATTTGCATGAAAGATGATTCTTATCGAAGTTAGCTCAAATAAACCAAGTGTTTATCACAATCTACTTTTGATATCAATCATAGAGAGGCCAATGAAACATTATGCATACAAAGCCATTAAATCCCAATCAAAAGGTGCGAAAAGCAAGGAAAGTAAAGGTTGCTACACCCAAAAAAACCAACCATCCATGTAATAATTACTTACTTAAACTAACTTCAAAACATTGCAAGATTTTTTAGATGACTTTTGAATCTAAAATCATACCACATAGTAAACCAAAAATTATTACAATCTAAAACACAAGTAGATATTACCAAGTGACAAGTTGTCCCTGAAAAAATATCTTGAGTATATTCAAAAGGTCTTGAAACACAAACTCAGAAATCTTGAAAATCAATTTTTGCAATAGTTGTTCCATTTTAGCAATAATCGATATATTGAATGGACAATTGATACTTAACACTATACAAAATAAACAACTACCAAAATATAGACAATTAAAAATCCAATTTGAACTTCATTTATACAAATATGTTAAATACATTTCAGTATGCAAGTCTTCTCAAATTTATGGTTATTTGAAATACACTGACCCTATATTTATAGGCATAAGTTAAACAAATGGCAAGATTTATGCATAGTTTTAAGGAAATTAAAAATAATAAAAAATGGATGATTTTTTTGTTTTATTTATTATTTTAGAGACTTATGAGTTTTATATTATTTATTCTAATTTCTTATATTTTATTTAATAAAATAAATAATTTATATTGATTATTTTTCTCATTGAATTTTTTAAAATTATTTTCATAGTTTTTTTGGCAAAATTATAATTAAAAATATAAAATTTTAATTAATACAAATCTATTTGATTTCATACAAATATATTTTATTTAGAGTTTTAGATATTTAAATATTTTATTATTATATATTTTAATTTTTATATTTTTATTAAATAAAAAGATACTTTATTTTGATTATTTTATTTATAAATAAATAGAAAAATAATATATTGAAAAAAAATGAGAAAATATTTATATAATTTTTAATATAAAAAATCTTAAATTTAAATTTGTTTAACTTTTTATTTTTTTATTTATAAGCAAGAGGCCGAGGCCATATATTAAAAGTAAAAAAAGAGAGTACAACCCAATTCGTGAGGTAAGTTTATTTAAATTAATTAAATAGATGATAGTTATTTTTTGTGAAAATATTTTTTTTTTGATCGGTAAGAGGCCGAAGCCAAGGTTAATTATTATTATTTGTTGTGATTAATTGTTTCAATTATTAGTTAATTTCGAGTAGATTTGAACCCAAGACCTCCCAATTAAGAGACTCACAATTTACCATTGTGTTGTAGGCTCTTGCCTAAGTTATTTTTTGTGAAAATATACTATTAAAAAACTATTTATTTAATAGTTCATATAAAAAGTAATCTTAAAGTTAGTATATAAAGTTTTTAAAATATTATTATTATTTATCATTTTTAATGTAAATATATTATCATTATAATTAGATTTTTCTATTTTATTAATTCAAGGATATAATGTTAATTAGAATGAGATCTTTTCTAAATAATTATAATATTTTACAATTTTAATACTTTATTTGATTTTTTAAAAAAATTTGATCGGTAAACGACAGAAGCCTTTGATTATATTAATTTAATAAAAATAAAAATAAAAATAAAAATAAAAATACAATAGAGTATCTTCATTCAAACAGGCACTAGTAGGAAAAAACGAAGAATAAAACCTCTAGTTTTGCCCAAGACTATAGTCCTTTATTATTACATTATTAAAAGGGGCATACCCTAGTTGTCATAGTCCAAAATTTTATTATAATTACAAGGATGAGGACAAGAGTCCTTTTTAAAAATTTGTAAACTCTGATGATTCCTATACCAATCAATCATAAACTTATATCTGAGAAAACTGTTTAAGCCAAAACTTTATAATCTTAGTAGGTACCCCTTCTTAGCTATTTTTCTTGAGATGCATGTACGTTACTATCCTGCTAATCAATTATGCAGCTTAGAGCAAAACATTGTGCTGTTAGTTAAAAATAGTTGAAGATTTGAGTTCCTAGCAAGATACTAAAATGCTTTGATAGTCCATGAGGGACAAAAATACAGGGGTCAATCCCAATAAAGTTGATCACTTTCAAATTTGATCGAATATTTACTTAGTCCTAACATTCTTTAGTCAAAACCAGAAACCACATCAATTATTCAGAGTCCTGCTAAAAAATGGGTTTTAAATATCAGTCTGAAACTCACTAAACTTTTAGTGGTTAGTTCTTTCATATGAAAAGAGATTATTACTATTACTTATTCAAATAATGCCATTTAATAACATCATATTAAGATTTTGTTCTTTTTTGAATTGCATTTGTGGAATGCTCTGTATGATTACTTAATTACCCTTCTAGGATGATTTGGATTATTTAAAACTAGTTAGTTTTATTATCGCCATTAGTTTGATTTTAACCAAACATTTCTTCTGTCTTAGCTGTAAATAGAAACTCAAGTTATTAACAAAATATATAATTCATCCTAAGCAGATTCAATCTAGACACAATGCACCATTTAGAGGAGGCAAAGACATAAATAAACTCACCACAAATATGGAAAAAATAAATCATATATATTAATATCATGATGAATATACATAGAATTGGATTAGGGAAACCCAAGCTACTATACAATGAAAACAAGCTTATTAATCTTTGGTTAAAGAGGATAGCAAAATTCAAAGTATCAAGCAATGACCTGTATAAGATCTAATATTATCCTTAATTTCTTACATAGACTCAAAACAAAACATACCATCTATAATACTATTCTGAATGAAGAGACATTATACACATACAATGATTGCCCATGACATACCAACTTGGCAACCTATGAGTAGCATCGTCTATAAGGCTAAAAGGATAAGACAAAAGGACCAAACAAAGACCAAAACATAACTGAAGGGGCCAAGGGTAGAACAAAGGAAACAAAACACGGGAACCCTCAAACTAACAGTGGATGTTCAAAAATTAGTCATCTACATATAACTCATATGTGAGTCAAACTACTATTTCCAGACAACCATAATAATTTCAGCAATATCCTTGGAATTCTCAAATTGGAAATTGGGTGGAAATTCAAAGACAATCTTTTCCTAGCTTTAATACTTTATTTGATTAATACATATCTTTTTTATCCAAAAAAAATAAGTTTTAAGTTTTATACTAATTTTATCTACTCTGCTATTTTTTATACAATATTGTTATTATTATTTTAATTTTATGATTAATAAAAAATTAAAGTTAAAAACAACATTGTTTTTCTATTAATAATTTGTTTATGGAGATTTTTATAATTAATTAAATACATGATATTTATTTTTTATGATAATAAAAATTATACACACACACACAATCTTAACTATAATTTACTAAGTTTGTTTAAATTAATTAAATGAATGATAATTGCTTTTATAAGAATTAAAATTTGGATAAACTATTTATTTAATTCTTAATCTAAAAAGTAACATTAAGTTTACTATTTAAAATTTTGACAATATTATTAGTTCCTACCATGGTAGTAAACTTATGCATTTGTTAAAAGCGAATGATCTTATTAGTTTGTCCAATAAGGACCTTTTATTTATTTATTTATTTTTATCTTTTTTTCCACTATAAACATTTTTTTTTTTTGACATTTTTACAAAATTTAGTGAAACTTATTTTTATGCAATTTGATTGGCCTATGTGTGCTACAATCATGAGTTTGAAAGTTTTTTATTTTTTTTGCACATAAAATAATTTTTTTGCCAAACTTTAGATATTAATACTAAGAATAATAATAATAAGAACGATACATATTGTTAAATATTTATAGATTGTAGTTACAGTTGTATTCTATTTTTAAAATTTTAACACAAATAAACAAAACAAGACAACACGATAAAGAATCAGAAATATGACCTTTCTTGTCCTTTATGATTGTTGTATAAGTTTGCTTGGAATAGATACCATGAAACATTTCTCTTTATAGTTGTAGCTTATAAATTATTTTGATGTCAACATTTGTCCTATATGATCATTGATTATGGAATTCTCTAAAAATATTTTTTCTCCTATTTATAGCATTGGTTGATTGTTTTTAGTTCATATTTTTAAAAACTTTCATCCCTTCTTACTGAAGTACAAGGTATGTTTGAGATTTTTCTATTCTTTTTCTTTTAAATTATATTGTGTTGTAGTTGTATTATTTTTTGTGATCATCATATTTACATAAAATCTATTTATGGAAGTTTGTCCAAATTTATTGTTTAGAACATTATATTGTAGTTGTAATTTTTTTGTGATCAACATATTTACATGAAATTTGTTTATGGAAGCTTATCCAATTCTATTATTTAGAATCAATTTTGTTGTAAAATAATTGAATTTTTTTTTTTCAAAATTTGAAATCAATTTTTCAAAATTTGAGATCTATGATTGATTGTGCAGAATCAATTTTGTTGTAAAAAAATTGATTTTTTTTTTTCGCCAAGATTTGTGTGTATATTTTAGATCACAATAATTTTGTGCATAGATACAATTTAGAATAATATAATGTGCTTGATATATGACTTCTGATTATTGTGAAAAAATATATTGAAAATTTGAATATGGTTTGTGATGAAGATTTTTTTTATGTTTAGTATTATTTGTGTAAATGTGTTATTTTTGTGTTGTTTGTGTAAATGCGTCTTTGAGTGTTTAACTATATTTATAGAATGCAAATCCAACATAACTCATTTCACCTCTAAATATGAGAGATCTTTCAAGATACAAGTTAAATCTATTTATAGAAGTTTGTCCAAATTTATTGTTTAGAATCAATTTTGTTGTAAAAGAATTAATTTTTTTTTTTCAAAATTCGAGATTGATTTAAAAAAAATTGAGATCTATAATCTATTGTGTAGAATCAATTTTTTTGTAAAAGAATTGAATTTTTTTTTTGCCAAGGTCTATGCATATATTTTAGATCACAATAATTTTGTGCATGGATAAAATTTAGAACAATATAATGTGCTTGATATATGACTTTTGATTATTGTGAAAAATTATATTGAAAAATTAGTTTATTCAATCAGGGGCTTCTATTTACTTATTATCTTTTTTCCACTATAGACATATTTTTTTTTGGACATTTTTGTAAATTTAGTGAAATTTATTTTTATGCAATTTGATTGGCTTATGTGTGCTACAGTCATAAGTTTTGAAAATTTTTCATTTTTTTAATACAATTTTTTTTTTTTTTTGGCCTAACTTTAGATATCAATACTAAGAATAATAATAATAAGAATGATAGATATTGCCAAACATTAATAGATTGTGGTTATAGTTGTGTTCCATTTCTAAAAATTTAACACAAATAAATAAAACAAGACAACACAAACAATGAGAAGGATGACCTTTTGTGTCTTTTATGATTGTTGTGTTGCATAAGTTTGCTTGGAATAGATGATATGAGATATTTCTTTTTATAGTTGTGGCTCATAAATTATTTTGAGGTCAAAATTTGTCCTATGTGAGCATTGATTACGAAATCTTTTGTAATTATTTTTTTCCTATTTATAACATTGGTTGATTGTTTTTAATTCACATTTCTAAAGACTTTCATCTCTTCTTACTAAAATACATGGTATGTCTAGGATTTTTCTATTTTTTTTTCCTTTTAGATTATATTGCGTTGTAGTTGTATTATTTTTTGTGATCATCGTATTTACATGAAATCTATCTACGGAAGCTCGTCCAAATCTATTGTTTAAATCATATTGTGTTATAGTTCTATTATTTTTTGTGATCATCATATTTAAATAAAATTTATTTATGGAAGCTTGTCCAATTCTATTGTTTAGAATCGATTTTGTTGTAAAATAATTGAGTTTTTTTCACTAAGATCTATGTGTATATTTTAGATCACAACAATTTTGTGTATGGATAAAATTTAGAACAATATAATGTATTTGATAAATGGCTTCTAATTATTGTTGAAAATTATATTAAAAATTTGAATATAGTTTGTGATGAGTGTTTTTTATGTTTAATGTTTGTGTAAAAGTGTTGTCTTTGTGTTGTTTGTATAAATGCGTCTTTGAGTGTTTAATTATATTTATAGGATGTAGATCCAACATAACCCACTTTACCTCTGAACATAAGAGATCTTTCAAGATACAAGTGAAATCTATATATAGACGCTTGTCCAAATTTATTCTTTAGAATTAATTTTGCTGTAAAAGAATTGAGTTTTTAAAAAAAATTGAAATTGATTTTTCAAAATTTGAGATCTACGATCTATTATGTAGAATCAATTTTGTTGTAAATGAATTAATTTTTTTTTTTGCCAATTTCTATGCGTATATTTTAGATCATAATAATTTTGTACATGGATAAAATATAAAACAATATAATGTGCTTGATATATGGCTTCTGATTATTGTAAAAAATTATATTAAAAAATTAGTTTGTCTAGTTAGGGGCTTTTATTTATTTATTGTCTTTTTTCCACTATAGACATTTTTTTTTTGACATTTTTACAAATTTAGTGAAACTTATTGTGAGACCTCACCCCAATCCATCATAACATAGATACTATATTTCTATTTTTGCTATTTAGAACTGGATATCTCGACATATATTTTGATACTTGATGGAAAGTAAATTTTACTACTTATCTAATGATATTTACCTTGTGATTTTTCATTATGCTCTATATTAGGACTTAATTGGCAAAGTTGATGAATTAATGGATGAATATTTAATTAGTACTGTAGACACCTAAATTTGTCCAAAACCCATTTCTTGACCAATTAAATAAATATTCATTATTTATTTAATTCCCCTACCTTAATTAAATAAATTTGCATTTATTTAATTACATTTGCCTTACCCTAATTTAAATAAACTAAGGTTTATTTAAATCCTTTGCCTTTCCTTGATTTAAATAAAATAAAGTTTATTTAAATCCTAACCCATCCCTTTTAATTAAGTACTTCGTTTACTTAATTAATTCCCTCCTAATCCCCCCTTGGAATTAAATATTGCATTTAATCCTATTTGAGCACATGGCTCCTACTTTTAACCCTCACCTAACCTCACTATCATACCTAACCCATCATGCTAAACCTACCCACTTCCTAATCATGCTTGCTTTGCATAATTATCCTAGCTAATCACCTCTTAATCCTAAGTGTGTTCTCACACATGTGTGAGGAATCCTCACACATGTGAGAGATGTTCACACTTTCCTTATCCCTCATGTCTTGCATGTCTCTTGCACACTTCTCCTCTTGCATGAGAGTCAAGGTGTCTCACACATGTGTGAGAAGCCATCCTTCTCACACCTCTTGCACACTTGTCCTCTTGCATGAGAGTCAAGTTGTCTCACACATATGTGAGAAGCCATGCTTCTCACACCTCATTCACCATCAAAGGTTTCTCACACATGTGTGAGCATATTGCCCCTTTTGAATGGTCAAAACCGTAATCCATGTGGAGTCTACTTGTCCTTCACCTCATTGACACCTCATCGATCCTGAGGGATCCTAGCCCTCCATCTTGCATTCAATCTCAATCGTTTGTTGCATCTATTTTCCTATAAATGGAGAGCCCTCTCCTCATTTTCACATTTACTATCTACCTCATTGTTATGTTGCAAGAATAGTGAGCAACCACATCCCATGAGTGATGAAATCATCTCCACTTGATGGTTTCATGAGGTTTGCATAGTGATATTTTGAATGCTTTTATGCTCTTTTTTGTTTCATGTTGCTTATTTACATGTTTTCTTTCATATTTTGAGGTTTTTCATGATAATGTAGGAATGTGCATTAGTTGCTTGATGTTATTCATTTAGTTACATTTTTATGCAACACATTTTGGCACACCCGGTGGGACCCACTTCACAGGTTCAAACTAACGATCTAATGTGTTTTGAGTGTTTTATGAGCTTTCAAGCTTGTAGGTCAAAAGCATGCATTTGGAGATCAAGTTTCATGAGGAGCCTCTAATCAAGTCAAGGAGCCCATCATTGCATTTGGAGGACTTAAGGGAAGTTTTTTGACATAAAACACTTTATATTTTGCCTGTTGCTTTGTTTTCAAGTTTTAGGGTACATATGCATTGAATATCCTAATTGTTATTAGGAAAAATTTTAAAAGAATTTTTTTTTTTTACTCCTTTTTTGTTTATAGATAAATGGCTTAAAAGAAAAAAGAAAGAAAAAAGTTGTGTTGTTCATGTTCTTCTTGTTCTTTTTTTAATCACTTTTGTATATATATTAATAATGCAAAAATAGGTTTCTATATATATTTTTATTATATACATCTATATAAGTTTAAAAGGGTGGGTTGAAAAGATTTTTTAAACCAAAAAAAAAAAAAGGGTGAGGGGGTTTTGTTACCATTTTTATATATATTCAAATATCAAAATACAAAAAAAAAAAAAAAAAAAAAAAAAACCTTCCCAAAAAAAAAAACAAAAAAAAAAACATTGTCTAACTTTGTTTTTTTTTCTAGTTTGGTCATAGGCCGGCTGTCGCGCCACCCACAGGCAGCGCCCACAAGTGGCGCAACTGTCGTGGCGGCCACCCCCCCTTCTCGCCACCCACGGCAAGGCTGCGGTCGCTTTCTGCCACTTTTCTGCAATCCACAATCTCCTACCGCCAACGTTGTAAGCCCACACCCGTCTGCAACAAATTCCTTCGCTGTCATCCAACCACAAATCCTCCGTGCGACCATTGTTCATAACATCGGCCTCGATCTCCAATTACCGCTGCTTGGTGTCGATCGTCACTCGGCCTACAATTGCGCCACTCACCATGGCTAAAAATCCCCACACTTCAGCAGGCCGTGGCCACTGCTTCCCGCTCACTGCGCGGCTAGCCTTCTACCCACGGCTTAACACTCCCCCGCCGCAGCTGCTGAAAATGCTGCCTCCTCTGCCACGACTTACCTCCTACCCCCTCCTCTGCCAACGTCGCTGTCGCTCCTCCTGCGAAAACCCTGCCGCTTCAAACTGCCCATCCTCCACTTCCCCGCGCTGTTTCCCGACAACCTCCACTTTCGTCGCTCCTCCCCTTTTCACAGCCCGCTGTAACCCTTCACCCCTCGGTGCCTCACCACTCCCTCCTTCGTCGCTCCTCCCCTTTCCACTGCCCAACAAACCCCTCCTTCTCTGCCCGTCGGTAGTGCGAAACCCCACCACGACACCTCTGCTCCACCCCACTGCTATTCCCCGCGCGCCGCTACCTACTCTCCTCCCTGCGCAACCTCTCGCCACCGCTGCTGAAACCCACGCGTGGCCGCACCGCCACCACCGCCTTTGGCCGCCTCTGCCGGCCTACAACCCTAACTCCCCACTCCTCCTCCGCCCACTCAAAACCCTTCCCTGCCCACGTTTCAATTTTAAAATATTTTAGGTTTATTATTTTTTTTTTTCATTTTAACAACACAAACATTGCATTGTCATTTTACTTTTTCAACATAAAATTTATCTTTTTAATGAACAATATTTCATTTTTTTAAATTTTATTTTGCAAAAACATCCAAAAATAAATTTTTTTTTTGCTTGATGTTCTCTTAACTGTCAAATTTTTCCTCGCAGGTCGCTGATGTCAGCACTGCATCAGCAGTCCACATGCCTTTTTAGACCATAAAAAGCAACCTTTGGTTTTTTGCTCATAACTTGAGCATACGAGCTCTGTTTTTGCAAAACAAAATATCATCAGAAAGCTGATTCTGAGCCTGTCGTCATGGTTCTAGTTTCATGAGATTTTGATACTATTTATATCTCTATTTTTCCTATCAAAGACCAAACTTTGTGCTAACCTTTTCATTGCAGGGTTGTTTCACGTTTGTCCTACATTTTCGTTGCCCTAACTTGTTATTTTGTAGGGATATTTTGTCACTAACCATATTGCTTGTAGATTTTTGTTTTAATTTTGTTTTGGGAATGAACTTGTATGCTTAAACACTCGTCTTTGAATGCATGGTTACACACTCAAACAATCAAATTCAATCTTGAATGCCTTAAGGGAATGGACATGTATGCTTAGGCTAGCAAACATTTGGAATTGGTGCTTAAAATGAACTCACACAATCTTGAATGCCGTAAGGGAAATTGATTTCATTTTCAACATTTTTCTTATGCACACGCTCGATTTACTTTCTTGTTGACGAATCTACATTTTTATTTACGTTGGCATGATTTCAAATTGGAAAAGAACATTGTAAGCTTTAAACACGTGTGTCTTCAAGTAGATTAAATAACCTAAAGTTTCATTGGGAACAAACGCGTGTCTTTTTGAACCCCAAGGGCACTTATGTATTCTCTCCCCTCGTGCCTTTGGGCGATCTTGGGTGCACAAGAAATAAGTGGTCTTATTTTTCTTTTTAGGAGGCCTGCTTGGAGATTTCATCACCCCTTTGGACAACCTCAACTCCAGCGTTCTGCCGGAGTATAAAAATCGGGAGGTGAATCGAAAGACACCTCTCTTGGAAGCAAAATATTGTCACTCTTGGCTAAGACCCAAAGAACTTTATACCTTTGGGAAGTGAAGGAGGAGATTTGGGTTATTGTCTCCCCCCGGCTGTGTGGCAGTATTTTCTTTCATCTACAGATTTGGGCCTCACGTACCTTGCGTATATCGAGGACACCCTTTAGTTGATCCTTGTACATCCTAGTCAAAACCTTATAGGTTTGTTGGTGTGTTTGACGTTCTTCAGTGTTTGAAACACACTTGCCTTATACATATTTCATTGTATATATTTTGCATCTTAAAACCTAAAAATCCAAAAAATCATAAAACATTAAAAAATAAAATAAAATCATAAAACTTTAAAAATCCAAAAAAAAATCATAAAACATAAAAACCCATAAAAAATCATAAAACTTCAAAAATCCATAAAAATCAAAAACAAATTTCAAAAACAACAAAAACAAGTTTTAGTTCAAGACCTCTTAGTCAAGTTGTCCACATCACTTCCACGTCACATCTTCTTTCCATCCAAGTCATCACACTCATACATCTCTTGTCCTCATCATTCACAACATTCCTTGACATCTTCATCATCTCTATATTCGTCCAAATCATTTTCTCATCATTCAATCTCATTCTTAATCTTCATCCTAGTCATGCTTCATCATCATCCAGATCCAATTTCCTCCGCCAATCTCATGATTCATTCTTAATTCAATCCTCCACATCATCATTCTTCTAATCCAATCCCTTGTCAAATTCATTCATTTCTAATGAATTTCTAATTTAATTCATTTACATATTCCTCCATAATCAATCTTCCTAATTTCATTCGTCTTCCTCTAATTCAATCTTTCACCAATCATTCTACTTTGGTCATAGGAGCATTATCATTAACATTGGACTTTCATTCAAATTTCACATTCACTTATTTGCAATATCATAGGGTTTTTATCAAATCAAATCAAACCCTAATTCAATCACATCATATCCAATCAACATCAAATCAAATCAAATCAAATTCAATCAAATCATATCAAGTCACATCCAATTCGAATCAACGCCAAGTCCAAAGCTCCTAGTCCTAAGTTCATATCAAATCTTTCATCACTCTTCTTCTAGCATCTATGGATTTGAATTTGCTTAATCAAATGGTTGACAATCTTCAAAGACAATATGGAGTTCTACCTCTTGTTCAACCTGCATATCAAATCCATCCTCAACACTTCATATCCAACTCTCATCCATCTCATGTGCATTATTCTTCTACCTTTGACAAGGGAAATCCACTTCATTATCCTTACGCTACATACAATTCCATTCATAGCCCACACACTTCCTCAAACACAAATGCCCTTGCCATGGAAATGGAACAATGAAAGAATTATCTCTTGGCAAGCCAACAACAAGAGGCCACCTTCCATGCCATGTGTCCTCTTCCCCCATGTTTCGAAGATCCTAGTCCTCATGTACCATCCAACCCCAACCCTCCATGCAATCCCTTAACCATAGTTCCACCTTCACACAATCCTAATCCTCCAAAAAGCTCATCCCCACCTCGTAAGGGGTTTTTCACATCACTCTTGGCTAAGTGTAAAGAATAAGATAAAGCGATCCAATCACCCAAAGTGATACCCCTAATTCCATCTCATGACCTTCATCCAAAGCATGACATTATAGATGCCTCTTCTCCTCTAGATCCGAGCATTTCTCCATCCCATCCTTCCCCTATCCCTCAAGATCTGTTTATCCCTCCTAGTCCATCTCATGTTTCCCTTCCTAATCAAGATCAAGGCATTCCATGTACCATGCACATTACTGCTTCCACTCCATCTCACAAGTTAGCATCCATAGATCATCCCCTTCATGCAGAAGTTCCTTCCACTCCATCCATTAATATTCCTCCATGTCAAGATCAAATCACCCTATCTCATGGCTCCATTCCCTCCACTCCATTCAATGATCCTATTCCATCTCATGATCCTCTCATTCCACTTCACGATCCTCTTTCAAGTCAAGATCAAAACACCCCTCCATTTTCCTTTCATGATCCCACCCCATCCCAAGATCCTATTATCCCTCGTGATCCCCCTTGTAATCCTAATCCTCCACATGATCCTATCATACCTATCCAATCCACTCATGAACCCCATATACCTGGACTCGCATTTTGTGTTGAAAATAATAAATATCCCATTAATGAAATAATGTCTCAAGATGTTGGTACACCTTCCACTTCTTCCAACCCCACAATTCATCCTTCCAAACCTAAAACTTCCCATCATTCCTCTTCCAAATCCATTTTAGGACCTTATATCCATATTCCCATTCCTTCCTCCCTTCTATCCATTCTAGGTCCTTATATTCTACCGCCAAATCCTTCATCCCTTCCTTCCATTTTAGGTCCTTACATACACCCATCCACCATATCCATGTTTTCCCCTTCATCCACTCATGCTCCTAAAGATCAACAAAGGCACACATCCTTGACTTCCTTCCAATGTTCACCATCCATACACTCTCCATCCCATTTACCTTCATCCACCCATACCATAGCCAATGGAAGAAAATTGGATGCCAAAGAAAAAGCAAATGAAGCAAAAAATCCACAAAAATCCAAGGATCAACATGTCCCCTCTAAACAACATGTCCAAGAAAAGAAAAATCTAATCCAAAGCAAAATCAGAAGGCCACAAAGGTTGAAAATCAAAAATGCAAAAATTTTGTGGATACCAAAGCTACTTAATGTAGTAATGAATCTCAAAGAAAGATTCCAAATGGCATCCAATCTTGCTAATCCAAAGGCTTCCCTCATGCATAATCCATCCATGCTTCCATTTTCCAAATCCGTTTTGGGTCCTTATATACCCAAATCCACCATCCCAAATCCATCATCTACTTCATCTATTTTAGGTCCCTATGTCCCAAAATCCACACTTTCCCCTACATATCCTCCACAATTTCCTCTTTTCCATCACCCTCCAAGGTGTGTGCCAATGACGATCTTTCCACCTCCTTCATCCATTCATTCGCAAGTCTTCCAACCTAGCATCCATCAACCATATCTTCCTCCCACCCACTCCACCCCGGTAATCCAAACCTTTTCATAAGTCATTGTCCTCCATTCACTATCCTACCAACATCTAGGAGGAAATAAAAAAAATTCCTTGAAAATAAAAAGAACAATATCAAGGGATACCATCTATGTAAATAGATGCTTGAGTCCTCCTTTCGTTTCCCTATCATGTATTCATTTCCTCCCTCTTCCACTTATCCATCAATTCACTTTTCCTCTTCCACTTGCACTCTACACTGGGGGCAAGCTCCATCCATACTACACTTACATACATATCTTCCATCCTTCCATCTACCGTTCATATTTTGCTTCCATCTTTGATCTTGACTTTCACTTTCCTTTCATCCATCCATATGCTCACTTGACATATCTTTTGCGCATTGTCCATCCATTCTCCTACATACGCCCATCATTCTTCCATATATTTGATCTTGACATGCTATCCCTCTCTTGCATCCCATAGTCCCTATCATGTTAATTTCATCCATTTTCCATCCATACTCCTACATGCTTCCTTCCTCCTTTCATATGTCTTTGATCTTGGTCCTCCCTTCCATTTCATCCACTTCATATCCCACATGTCATCCATACCCTTCATATCATTATTCCTATTTCATACCCTCCCTCACATCTCCCCTCTTCATTCCCCTTTCATACCCATGCTCATGATCAATACTAGAGGCACAATAAAAAAATGTTCATACATGCTTTGGAAGAGCACATGCCTCTTTTCCCACCATACTTCCTTCCATCTTCATACCCTTGGTATGGGGCATCATTTGGACTCCTTTGAAACATGGTCCTTGACTCCACATTTTCCAATTCCATATCATTTGGCCCCTCATATCCTTTCACTATTCCTTGCATCCACCAACATCATGTTGCTTTTCCTCCATTTACCATACCTTGACCCTCCCTTGTCATTGGTTCCATTCTATTCATTCTATTCCACATTCATTTGATCAATTCATTTCTATCCATTCTATCTCACATTCATTCAATCTAATTCTTCCAATCACTTCAATCCAATTCATTCATCCTCTAATTCAATCAATTTTCAATTCTTCTAATTATTTCACATCAATTTCTATTCTACTTTCATCATTTTTCATCCTATCAATATCTATTCTTCCAATCTCATCCACGTTCATTCTTCTATCCGCCATAAAATCAAAAAATCAAAAAAATCTCAATCACTGTGAAATCAATACTAATTCAATCAATCTAATCTTGTAATCTTGTACATCAATCTTTAATCGATTCATCAATTTGACCCGATCAGCTGATAATCCATTTATTATATTCAAACATCATTATCATGGGATGAATCCTTCCCAATCCTTGGATGTGCATTACACTTAGCATTAGCTTTTCCATCCTTAATCAATCATCATCAATCAATCCATTCATGGGTTTTCAACTTGACTAGGGGCAAAATGTTGGTTTGCTTTTGGTTTCTTGTGCATGATTGCTTGATTACTTGTATGCATTAGCATTTCTTGCATTTATCATGGTCTTTGCATCCTATTGTCCCAAGAATCATGGTCTTCCATATCATGGTTTCATAAGACATATGGTTGTATTAGACCCATTGTTTATCATGTACTTGACACATTGTCATCTTGGTTCCTCATACCTTGGTGCATAGTGTTAAATACAATATCAAACTTAGGTTGTTCACACCATTGCAGCATAACTCCCTTCCATCTTCCTATCCATTTCGAGAGAACATCTGTGTTCTCCTAACCCGCATGTCCTCTCGAGGGGGCATACCCTTCCACCCTCGTCATCCTTCCTCATCCTTTCATGACTGGGGCATCACGCTACTAATCTTATCCTTTCAGGCACTATATTTTATTCTTCTTTGATATAACATTACTAATGCTATATCAAAGAGGGGCAAAATGTAGACACCTAAATTTGTCCAAAACCCATTTCCTGACCAATTAAATAAATATTCATTATTTATTTAATTCCCCTACCTTAATTAAATAAATTTGCATTTATTTAATTACATTTTCCTTACCCTAATTTAAATAAACTAAGGTTTATTTAAATCCTTTGCCTTTCCTTGATTTAAATAAACTAAGGGTTATTTAAATCCTAACCCATCCCTTTTAATTAAGTACTTCGTTTACTTAATTAATTCCCTCCTAATCCCCCCTTGGAATTAAATATTGCATTTAATCCTATTTGAGCACATAACTCCTACTTTTAACCCTCACCTAACCTCACTATCATACCTAACCCATCATGCTAAACCTACCCACTTCCTAATCATGCTTGCCTTGCATAATCATCCTAGCTAATCACCTCTTAATCCTAAGTGTGTTCTCACACATGTGTGAGGAATCCTCACACATGTGTGAGAGATGTTCACACTTTCCTTATCCCTCATGTCTTGCATGTCTCTTGCACACTTCTCCTCTTGCATGAGAGTCAAGGTGTCTCACACATGTGTGAGAAGCCATCCTTCTCACACCTCTTGCACACTTGTCCTCTTGCATGAGAGTCAAGTTGTCTCACACATGTGTGAGAAGCCATGATTCTCACACCTCATTGATCATGTCACCATCAAAGGTTGCTCACACATGTGTGAGCATATTGCCCCCTTTGAATGGTCAAAACCCTAATCCATGTGGAGTCTACTTGTCCTCTACCTCATTGACACCTCATCGATCCTAAGGGATCCTAGCCCTCCATCTTGCATTCAATATCAACCGTCCATTGCATCCATTTTCTTATAAATGGAGAGCCCTCTCCTCATTTCCACATCTACTATCTACCTCATTATTATGTTGCAGGAATAGTGAGCAACCACATCCCATGAGTGATGAAATCATCTCCACTTGATGGTCTCATGAGGTTTGCATAGTGATATTTTGAATGCTTTTATGCTCTTTTTTGTTTCATGCTGCTTATTTACATGTCTTCTTTCATATTTTGAGGTTTTGCATGATAATGTAGGAATGTGCATTAGTTGCTTGATGTTATTACTTTAGTTACATTTTTATGCAACACAAGTACTTAATTATTATGATAGAAAATGGAATTATGTTGTGATTCAAAATACTTAAATTGATCTTATTAAGAAAGTCAGTAATATTTAGATTTTTAAGATTTATGTTTAAATGTATGTAAGCAAATGATGGAAAATAAAAAATAAATTATGAAATGTGTTATATGTGAATTGTAGAATAACAAAATTATCATGTATCTTTACTTTTATATGTATTTTATATGTGACTTTTCATTTGATTACTGATGCTCGAGTTTAGTGTGTAGGAAAGGAACCATGGAAACATAACAGGGAAACAAGGTATAAACACATGTTAATATGACACTGCTAAAGTGAATCTTTTGAAGATTTGTAAACTTTGTTGTGATGTGTTTATTTTGTAAATGTGATATGTATGTGTGTAGTATATATTTCATGAGTAGATTCAAAACATGTCATGTGTGATGTATAGTGAATTTTGTGTGTGTCACTTGACACTTGTACTTATTAAGTGAAAATGACATGTTCTCTGAAGATGAATCATGTAGCCACCTTATCTCAAGTTAAATTCCTTAATTAAGAATAATACTTAATTTCCTTAATTTAGCAAGGGGAATGAAGGTTACCATCATAGGAACTTGAAATTGGGCTTTACCTAGCATTGTGAGGCCCAAAAAGTATCTCTAAGGTGAATTTGTGATGAAAATAAATCTTACCCATGATAATACTTTAAGTTAGGAGGCTAATATTGACCACTAGGGTGCCTAGAAGACCTAGGAGACCCAAAAAATAATGCATTTTATATTGAATCAGAAAATGAGAGTCATATATAGGGGCATGACCAAACTAAAAACCCACTGACCCACTCTCTAACTTTAGAGAAATTTAGGGTTTGGAGGAAGAGAATAAGGAGCTCTACAACAACTTTCATTTGCCATTTCTTAGAGTGAGGTTGGTATCCATGATCCATGGTGTTCTTCATTGCATTGTAGATTTGATATGGTGTTTCTTTCTTGTATTGTAAATTTGATATGGTGTAGATGTGGTTTGGTGAAAAATCTTGTTGTATGTATGTTGAATGTGTAAAGTTTTATGTGATTCTTTTTTGAATCTTGTCTTATTAATGTTGTTTTTTGTGTAAATTGGGTGTGAAGCATCACTCACCCTTGGAAGGAAAGAGATGCTTGGGTGAAGGGGTTAGTTGGGCTCACCCATGTAGTTGAGAAACTCTCCTATGTGTGGAGATGATTTTGATGTGTTTCAATGGAGTATGGACTTATGATTTCTTGCATTCTTAAGAGGTATAAGGAGGTACATGAAGGGAGAAGATAATGATAAGCCTTGAAAGGGCATGCTACTTATGAGAATATGTGATTTTATGTGACTCATGGATGTGAAATTCTCCTCATTGAGAGAGCCCACCTTCACCCTATATCTTGATTCCATGAAAGAATCTATGTGCAAGCCTTGGGATGGGTTGTATTGTGTTGTGTTGAATTGTGTCATTATAGTTTGCATGATATGTGAATGTGAAGGTGTGCAACCATTTGTGCCTTATTTTTTCAAGCTCGGTGGGTGGCTTTCTTGAGGCCTAGGTTGGGAGGTGAGCCTCCATGGTTCTATATGTTGTCTCTTATTTGTAAGTTTTTGCTTGAGGCCTTGGACATTTGAAAATTGTGAAGTCTTATCTTTGTATAAAAGGAGAGAATACTATTGTATTTGCATTGAAATGGAGGACAACTCTATCTTATTATGTGAATTCATTTGTATTGTAAGAGTGTTATTTTTGATCTCATACATATGTTAATAGAGAGATTGTGAACCATCTATACTTGTAAAAGAATTCTTCTATTGTGTATATCTTGGTTTGATGTTTTCACCATTCTACTTGTTTGCTAGAAGTTTTTGCTGAATGCAAGTCTTGAGAGAATCATGAAGGAGAATTTCATTATATTGATGTTATTATTCTATTAGCTTGGATATGAATGTATTGAATATCATTGTTGACACTAGTAAATTGAAGGGAACTTATCTCTTTGTTAATCCTATTACTCTTCACCTTTATAGAACAACTAGATGCATTTTATGATCAATCTTGAATTTTGTATACATGTAGAGTATGCATTCAATCGTCATTGTAATTTTATTTAGAATATAGTTTTGGATAAGATAAATAGGTTTTAAGGGATCCTGAAACCCATAAGTTTTACAAAAAAAAGGCCGATAATAAGCAAAAGAAGCCTAGCCAAAACAGAGGTCCAACAACTAAAAAAAAGCCCCAAGGCCAGCCCAAAAAAAAGGCCCACAAAAAGGCTAGAAAACAAACAAACTAAAATAGACTATAGAAAGCCTGTCCAAAAGACAAAAGCCAGAAAGATGAAAATACAAAAGACAAGAAAACTAGTCTTCAGTAATCTTCTCCATTTCCTGCATAGTCTGAGCTGCCTCGACTATCTTTTGTTGCTCCTTTGCCATTTGATCTTGGACCTTCTCCATGCCCTGATCCATACTGGTGAATGTACTGATTGTGGCCTTGTCATCATTCAGCTTGGCCTTATCCCTATTATGTCCTCCCTCCTCCACCAGGAAGCCCCTGTCCTTAAGTTTACTAGTAAGGGATTGGATGTTGTCATTCATTGAACTCAGGAGAGAAATCATCTGACTTGCCAGGTTGTGGTTGTAGTTTTCAAGATTTCTAATTCTCCTTTCATTTAAGCTTTCTCTGTTATCCTGGTCCTCCTGGCTATCAATACCTGTCTTTTTCTTAGTACTTTCCATCTGGGATACCTTTTCTCTAACTTCCTCCAGCTCATGGAAGAGCCATTTGATTGATATGAAGTCGTCAATAATACTACTGCGGGCATTATTCAGAAGGTTCATTCTAGTCTCCCTTGCGTTGTTTGAAATGGCTAGGATAGTTGGGTCTATGAGCTCATTGAGCCTAGGCTCCTCTAGGTTGTCCACCAGGATCTGAGGGTTCATAACTTCCCTAAAATCCCCCATAGTAGCAGTCCTCACATTGAAATTTTTCCAGGCCTTTCTTCTATTATTGACCAGCACTTCCCCCTCATTCTCACCAGTGATGACATTCACTTTTTCCTCCGAAGGAGGCTGAGGCTGGATAGGGGAGAGGGGAAGAGGAATAGCATCCATCCTCTAATTTCTTGTCTTCTCAACTCTCACTACCTCCCTCTTCCATTTTTTCCCAGGTTTCTCCTCTTCCAACTCCTCCTCTGACACATTTTCAGAATCTTTCGTATCCATTTCCTCCTCCTCCTTAGCATAACTCTCTTTTGCTTGAGCTTCGCCGTGATCCCTAGGGCTTTTCCTGTTGGGAGTTGTAGCTGTGGACTATTTCCTGCCTAGACCTTTTTTCTTCTTTCCTGAGGTAACATTCTCCTCCTCTGAGCTAATGCTCTCAATGTCATCAGATTCTAAAGAAGAGCTGGAGCTGCCTTTGTCAACATCCTCAACTTGAGGAGGGTTATTGCATATAGACTGAGCTTTGAAATGCTCATGGATGAGGAGCAATAAACCCTCATGCAAAGCAGGGTTAACAGTGGATTTCTTCTTGAAACTAGAGATAACCTTGTTCATAGAAGTGAGAAAGTAAAAGGGAATGGAAATTCTATTCTTATGGTGAAAATGATTTAAAATCACAAAATGGTGAGTTCTGACCTGATCAAACCTAGGGTCCAGGGTAAAATAATCAATGAGAGCATATAAAACATACCTCCAGAACTTCTTTATAGTCTCCGCCACATAGAAAGACTCTTTCTTTTCTAGCTTGTTCATCTCTATAGAATTTTTCACGAACTCCTTGACTGCATTGGACGAAAGTTTCTTGTTCCTGTAGAATTTGAAACCCTCCATAGGGATACCAGTGACCTCCACAACCACCTCCTCTGTGATTTGGAAAGAAACCCTGTTCACCTTGACGTTGCCATTGTTCCATGAGTTCACCATGCTGTTGGTGACCTTAGGGTCAAAACCATGGAGTTTCTTAAAAAAATTTGCAACCCCGCCCTTTTCCAGTTTTTTCCAGAATTTTCCCATATTCTTCCACTTCTCCACTTCACCCACCAGCTCCTTTTTGCTCCATTCTCCAGTCATGACATCCATTTTTTCTTCAACTATTCTCATGAGCCCAAATCTCTGCAAATTTTTTCCAGCCAAGATTTTGGCTCTGTTTCTATTATTGGGTTCGTGATCATTCGCCTCTTTGATACAATAGCAAGTGAAAATGATAACGATCCTCAAAACGTGTTGAAATGATGGAAAAAATACCTTGAGATTATGAAAACCAAGAAACTTATTATGGCTCGTGCCAACATCCAATCTTTCTTTATTAAACATGATAACAGTTAGATTGACCCATACTTCCATGGATTTTCTCTAGCGTGATTAGTGACTTAGTCTCCATTAGAAAATCTTTTTCTAAATGCCAGGTCATCTCTTTGTCTGCTCCCACCCCTTTGTTAGCGAACCAGTCAGCAACTGGGTTTGCCTCTCTAAACGCATGAGTGACATGGACCTTCTCAAATTTTGTGAGGGCGGCACGTGTCTCATCAATTATATTTGCAATCGGCCACGAGGGGGGGAGATTCCATTAATTTTGTTAATTATGTTTTTGGAGTCCCCTTCAAGCCAAAGTTTGGAAATACCAGCTTCAAAAGCCAACTTTACCACACTGCACGCGGCTCTGGCTTCGGCCAAATGGTTGGTCTGGATTCCAAGCGGGAGAGCAAAGGCCGCAATCCCCTCCCCAAAACTGTTTCTTATAATTCCACCACTTCCAGAGGGGCTTGGGTTGCCCTTAGAAGTGCCATTGAAGTTGTCTTTTGACCACCCTTCCGAGGGTAGAATCCATTTGGCATCCTATCTTTTTCTTTAACCGTCTTCCTGTCCCCTATATCAACTTCCCCCTCCTTCATCACTTGAAGGTTTTCTTTTATGTTTTTTAAAATCTTCCTTCCCAGAATTATTGCCGGCTCCTCTCTGTCCCTAAAAATTCTGTTGTTCCTTTCCTTCCAGATGCTCCAGCAGAAGTGAGGCAAAAACTAGGCATAATTATCCTACCGACCTGCAATTTTACAAAGGCTTTTCCAATGACTGAAAAAGTCGATAAGATTATTCAGCCAGCACCAGAGAATCTCCATTTCCTGATTAAGAGAACTCCACACCTCCCTAGCAAAGTCACATTGAATGAAGATATGATTTCCTGACTCAGACTGGTTTTTACAGAGTGAGCATCTGCTGGGCATAACATGGTCTCTCTTTATGAGATTATCTTGCATTAGGATTTTGTTCTGAAGGGCCAGCTAGTAAAAAATTTTGATCTTTGGAGTGAGGCCCATGAGCCAGGCATCCGCCCAAGGGGGTTTCTCCTTTAAACCCCAGAGAGAGTTGTAGCCAGAAGCAACAGAATAACTTCCATTGGGATTATCCCTCCAGACCAGCTCATCCTTATTATTACTAGGGATCGAAGAGTTAAGCATAGTCATTATTGGTTTCAAATCCTCAAAAATGAGGGAAAGGTCTCTCCATTCTTGAACTACCCTGTAATTGCTTACTTTAAACCCATATAGCTCCGTGCATTCTTCCACCCATCTCTCAAATACTGGGTTGTTAGAAAGAGGGCCTTGACATAACCACCTGTCAGACCAAAACTGAATATCCTCCCCATTGCCTAGTTTCCAAGAGACCCTCGCCTTTTCTAGGTCCCTAGCCTTTAGGATACCATTCCAAACAGTCGACCCTTTAGGGATGTCCTCATTAAATAAAGTAAAATGAAGAGATGGTCTTCTAAGGTATTTATTTTCCAGAATGTCTCTCCATTCACCAGTGTTATTGAAGATTCGCCAGATTTGTTTTGCAAGAAGTGCCTTATTAAGATGGGTAAGCTTTCTGATGCCCAGACCACCATACCTCTTGGGGAGGAAAACCTTCTCCCAGGCAACAAGAGGGTACCTTTTCTTTCCTTCAAGTCCAGTCAATAGAAAGTCTCTTTGGATTTTCAAAGAGGTTCAGAGCATAAATGGGAAGGTTCTGAAGAGTGGATTTGACCAGTAAACATTTCCCAGCCTGGCTGAGAGAGGCACCTTTCCATCCAACCATCTTCTTGTTGAATCTGTCTAGAATGCCATTCCAGAAAGAGTCAGGGGGAGAGGAGCCCAAGGGGAACCCTAGATAGGATGAGGGGAGAGAGCCCACCCCACAACCAAGGATTCTGGAAATTTTCCTTTGTCTGACTACTGGGGTGTTAACAAAGAAGGTCGAGCTTTTGTTCCAATTAATCAGTTGTCCAGTCCCTCTAGAGTAAGTATCAAGAACCTCTTTCAAAGTCTTAGCTTCTTTCACAGAAGCTTCCCCCCCCATTATAGTGTCGTCCAAAAATTGCTGATGAGTGAAGGGCACATTTCTCGAAGAAGGCTTAATCCCTTTAAGACTTCCTTTAGACTTTTTACGTTCAATAAGCCTCCAAATGCATTCAGCTAAAATAATGAAGAGGATAGGAGAGAGGGGGTCTCCCTGCCTGAGACCTCTAGAAGGTTTAAAGAAATCAGATGGGGCTCTATTAATCAGAACAGCAAGAGAGGAGGTAGACACCAATTGAGAAATGAGTTTACACACTTTATTGTCAAAACCAAAGGCTTGAAGAACCTTCCCAAGAAAGGACCAGTCCACCCGATCATAGGCTTTTGAAAGATCCAGTTTGAGCAACATACCTTCCTGCTTGGAAGCTTCTAAAGAATGAATAACCTCATGAACCATCAACACTGAGTCCAAGATTTGTCTCCTAGGAAAAAAGCTAGATTGTTGTTGCGATATGATTAGATGCAGGATTTTAAGCATTCTAGAAGTGAGAACTTTAGAGATGATCTTGTAGAAAGAGTTGCACAAACTGATAGGTCTGAACTTGTCGAAAGAGTTAGCCCTCAGGGATTTAGGGATGAGAACCAAGAAGGTATAATTTATCTCCTTAAGAATACTTCTAGCTCCAAAGAACTCCTAAACTACCTTAACCACATCCCCCATGACCACCGGCCAGTACATTTGGAAGAAAAAGGTGGGAAACCTGTCCGAACTAGGAGATTTGTCACCAGGTAGGGAGAAAAGGGCCTCTCTAACTTCCAAAGCATTAGGAATAGCATAGAGAAGTTTATTTTGGTGAGGTTGAATAATCTGAGGAATACAAGAGATGATATCCTCTTGGTCCTCCTTGGAAAGCAGGGGGTCCTCAGAGAGAAGAGAAGAGAAGAAGGAGGCTGCTTCAGTTGAGATATCTGGATCTTCAGACAACAACACCTACCCCTTCCTGATTCCAGAGATCCTATTGTTAGCCCTATGTTTTAGGGTGGAGAGATGAAAGAACTTCATGTTTTGATCTCCATCCTTAAGCCATGTGATTCAAGATTTTTGCCTCTAGAACTTTTCCTCCCTGTTGATTATGTTATGAAGATTTGACAGGATCAATAGCTCAGCCTCCCTGTTACTCTCATTATATCCTTCCTTCTGTATACTATCTTGGATAATAGATAGATTGTTTGACAACTCCTCCTTGTCATGGAAAATATGGCCAAAATCAGACTTGTTCCAAATTTTTACCATCCTCTTCACATTGCTGAGCTTTCTAGTGACTCTGAACATGGCTGAGCCATCAACACCAATCCCCCACCATCTTTTGACATTATCCAATAGGTCGGGGTGAGTAGTCCACATTTTCTTGAACCTAAAAGGGCAATTTCTCTTGGACTGAAGAGGGGACATCGCAAGAGAAATGGGGGAATGGTCAGAACCAACTCTAGGAAGCAGAGATAATCTACAACTAAAAGAGTGCAACCAATCTAGGGAGATTAAAGCTCTGTCCAATCTGACCTGAATGCAGTCCTGACTAGCTCTCTTGTTAGACTAGGTAAAGGTACCCCTTGAGAGCTCCAAATTCATTAGGGCCAGGTCATTGATGAAATTAGAAAGATCTTGCTTACTTTCCCAATGCGGGGGCAATCCTACCATCTTCTCCTTGTCCTCCAGCAGAGAGTTGAAGTCTCCTAGGATTATGCCTTTCTTAATGTCACTGGCATGCACCAACTTTCCAACTTTGACCCAGTAATTTTTTCTATCTCTCTTGTTGTTGGGAGCATAAATGTTCACTAAAAACTAGCAATCATTAGTTTGCAAATGTTGAACTCTACAGAAGAGGATGTTATCCTCATCATACCCAGGCATAATATTGAAATGTCTGTTATTGAATAATAGCAGCAACCCTCCAGATGCTCCTTCTGAGTTTGAGGCAATTCCATTCATGTTGCTGTTGAATCTAATATTTTCTAGATTTTCTTTCTTCATTTTCGTTTCCTGAATAAGAAATATATCATGCCTTTGATCCCTTATCATATTCCTTACAACTTCTTGCTTGTGGATTCCATTGAGTCCATGAATATTCCATGAGAGGATCTTCATGCTTTAATTGATGAGTAGGCTTCCTGGATGGTGCGCTACGTTCCATCCATGATGTTTCTTCTTGCTTCCTCCTTCCTAATTTCATTCTTGTTTTTCCTTCCCACCGGGTTGGTTTTATGATCAAGATCTGCCTTGGCCTTGCTTCTAGTTGAAGCAGGAGAGGCAGGAGAGGGGTCCTAGCTATTCTTCTTCTTTCTTCTTCTGACTTCTATCCAAGGTGGCTCTTCTTCTTCTTTACATAAATCAAACAAAGCATCTAGCCTAGCCAGTTGTTCCGATGTTGAAGCAGACATCCGTTCTAAGATTCTATTCACTATCACAGGGGGTTCCCTACTAATCGGGTTTGTGGAGTTTTGAGACATTGGTTCCCCTTCCTTTTGTTCCTCCATAGAGTCTGGGATAGAGGAAAGGTTCAGATCAACCTCCTCAAAATTGTCAGGGATTTGAGACTCCATAATACTTGCCTCTTCGAGATTATCCTTGGTTTCCTTCACATGGGAAGGGTTGGTTTTGTCCTCAGTTGTCTCATTCCCTTCTCCTTCCAGTGCATCCACTACAACCTGGAGGTACTGGGGTTCAACTTGGAGGTTAGGAACAGAATCATTAGCTTTTCCTTTAGCCTCTCCATTTTTCTTGACTTGTATTTCTTTCTACTTCCAAATCTTTTTGGGAACATGAGCAACTTTCTTCCCACCTTGAGGGCGGGCCTTTCCCCCCATTCCCTTTCCTTTGAATAGTGGGCAGAATCCAGCCTTGTGGTCTGCCTTCTTACAATGGAAGCACGCAAAAGGCACACTTTCATAGTCAAGCTTCCCAATCGAGATTGAAATTCTATAACTTGAGGCATATCCTGTCCTTCGGTCGCTCCTACACATATCCTTGCATAGGTAAGTCTCTTCTTAGCTGCCGTTACAGGATCAATGGAAAGAAGCTCTCCAAAAGACTTGGGAATGCCATCAAAGACTTCCTCATGCTAGTATTCCATGGGCAATTCTGGGAGTCTAATCCAAACTAGAGCCTGGGATAGGAAATCATTATTCAAGTCCAGATTGGAATACCATTTCTGCAAGATTAAAGTAGATCTCCCCATAGACCAGTTCCCTATGCACAGGATTCTGGAAAAGTCTTCCGAGAAAGAAAACTCAAAAGTCATGCAACCTTTAGCCATTGCTATCACCTCTACATGCCCCTTTAAATCCCATTTGTTTCTAGAAAAAACCCTCACAACATTAATGTTGGGCCTTGGCCCTATAAATTTTCCCACCAGAGTATTCACCATACTGAGGATATTGTGGTCTATAATTTCCCGAGGAACTTCCAGAGCAAAGATACCCTTCTCCTTGTCTAATTTATCAATGACTTTTGGGAATGTCGACTTACCTGATGGTTTGACTCCAAAAAGGTTTGACCAGTGCCCCCAGGCCCCAAGCGACCCACCACCCGAGTGAAGGGGAGGAATCTTCTCACCTGGGTGAGGCAGCAACTCCCATGGGTCCCCATCCTTTGAGGCATCCGCATCATTCACCTCTGATTCCTGCCCTGTAGCTGCAGATTGCCCCCCAACGCCTGTGTTCTCCCGATTCCCGCCTAGCTGCTGATTCAAAATCCCATTCCCACCTTGCCGCTGATTCAAAGACCCATTCCTGCTCGCTCTGCACGCTCCACTCCCCATTCTGTAGAGTATTTTAACACCTTCAATTTAGTAGCCTCATTGATGATATGATTTTTTCATTGTTAATTTTGTCCCTTCTTTTGTATTTAGAATATAGTTGTAAATAGATATCATCCATGAAATTGAAATACTTGATGTTCATAAAGTTGCATGCAAACATTTCATTTGTGCTTCGAATAAAAATATTCGAAAACTAAAGTTGGTTAACAAATTGGATAGTGGTTATAAACAATATATTAGATTTCTATTTAGATGAAGTAATGGAGGCATTATACTATGTTAGTATGTCATCAACTCAATTAAATATAACTATAGAGAACATAGGATGATAATTAGGCAAATGAGTTTAACTCTATTAATAAGGCCTATAGATGCATGTTAACTTGTTGAAAAATGTATGATATTTCAAAAAAGACCTCTCTCCTATAATATAGTTAATAAAATAATAATATTAGAATAAAGTAACATTTTCCTACCAATGCTAGTATTTAAAAGAAAAAAACATTAACTCATCATTATAATAACTTTGCCTTACAAGAGGATAATCAACTTGAAGGGACCTAGTACAATGTCAACAATCATTTAATAGGTGAACAAACAAAGAAAATAAAATAAAAATTATATATATATATATATATATATATATATATATATATATATATATATATATCAAGAAAGGGATAAAAATATATTGTTATTATAATCCTAACTTGGAGCAACATAATAAATAAAGGTGGTACTAATATATATTTCTAATTTAAACCTCCACCTAGACGTACCTTAGATCATATTCTATCTAAAGCAATTTCAAGTTATATATATATATATATATATATATATATATATATATATATATATATATATATATATATATATATATATATATATATATATATATATATATATATATATATATATATATATATAATGGGAATTCCACTAGGAAACCATGTGAATGGTTGACCTTAAAAAGAGTATTAAAATCAAACATGTCATGTCTGACATCAATTAAACTCTCCTTAGACACCTTATTTGAAAGATGTAAAAAGGTGAAAGCTTTAAGTTTTGCAACCACCCACACCTAGTTTAAGAGAGCCATACATATGACAAAGAATTTGGGTGTTTGAACATTGAAAAGAAACATGTCATTAATGCCTATCTTTTTGAGATTTGATAGAATCACCTTGATAAACATGATGGGACCCTATCAACCCACTTGGATAAGAGTTTAGTGGCACGTGACTCTTCCTCCATGAAAATTCGCATGGGAAAGATGATAATATTAGTGTTTTTCATTTAGGAGTTAGTAAGTAGGGTGGTAAAGAAGTACATAAATAATGCATTTTTTTTATTTTAAAAAAAAAGTATGTTGATATTATTTAATTGTTGTTTGTTATTTGAAGATATGGTTAGGTAGAAGTAAAGCTAGGTTGTAGGAATATAATAATATTGAATTTATTTAATGAAAAATGTAATTAAGGGTTAAACTAAATTAATAAACTAGGTTGTTTTAAGGAATAATTATGAATGTATGATATTTATGAGAAAATTATTAGCATTTTAATTTTATGGACAAAAATGACGATGGTTAGCAATGTTAGTTTTTTAAAAATTTCTTATCTTTTTTGCGACATGTTAATATTAATTAATCACATTGATTTACTTTCTTTTAGATTATTGGTACTTTGAATTATTGATAAATAAATAAAGAATTAGTTGAAATTAAAATCAATACATATTAAATACTTAATTTTAAAATCCACACCCGATAAGTAAGTAAGCAATAATCAAATAAAAATAAAAATAATAAATAATTAAAAAGAAGAAGAATCAGATAAATATATAAAAGATAATTAAAATATCCATTAGTAGTATATCAAAGTGATCAAGGCCAAGGAAGGGTGAGGTGTAAGAGGTTTAGGGGATTATATATATGTTATGCAAATAATGAAATGGAAGGTTAATGGAGAAAATATGGTTGGAGTAGGACTTGTAGATAAAACACTTAGGTCAATTATAAAACATCTTCTCGTCGCAATCTTTAGAACTTTTACAACTACATTAATCCAAAATTTGAATCTCACTTGCACATCAGAGTGTCACAATTTGAGTGTAGAAGATAAATGGCTTATAACCATAAAATATTAACTTAATTTTACATTCAGTAACCAGCAACCAGGTGACCACCTCATAGAGAACTCAAAATTTAGATTATGAGTGGAACAAACTTCATTCCATCATCTAACTTTATCACCTCCAAGTTTAAGAATATATTATGTATCTTATGTTCATATTTCTCCCTTGTTTAAAATAAAATTAGTTGTGTTTTTGTCTTGTAAAATTTGGGGCACGAAACTTATTTTTATGCAATATGATTGGCCTATGTGTGCTACAGTAATGAGTTTGAAAGTTTTTAAAATTTTTTTGCACACAATTTTTTTTTTTTTTGGCCAAACTTTAGATATCAAAACTAAAAAAAAAAAATAATGATAGATATTCTCAAACATTTATAGATTTTGGTTATAGTTGTATTCCATTTTTAAAAATTCAACACAAACAAACAAAACAAAACAACACGATAAACAATGGGAAATATGACCTTTCTTGTCTTTTACGATTTTTGTGTTGCATAAGTTTACTTGGAATAGATGCTACGAGATATTTCTCTTTATAGTTGTGACTTATAAATTATTTTGAAGTCAACATTTGTCCTATGTGAACATTGATTATGAAATTCTCTAAAATTATTTTTTTCTCATTTATAGCATTGGTTGATTGTTTTTGATTCACATTTTAAAAAACTTTCATCTCTTCTTACTAAAGTATAAGTTATGTTTGAGATTTTTCTATTCTTTTTTTTAAAGATTATATTGTGTTGTAGTAATATTATTTTTTGTAATCATCATATTTACATGAAATTTATTTATGGAAGCTTGTCCAAATCTATTGTTTAGAACATATTGTGTTGTAGTTGTATTATCTTTTGTGATCATCATATTTACATGAAATTTATTTATGGAAGCTTGTCCAATTTTATTGTTTAGAATTGATTTTGTTGTAAAATAATTGATTTTTTTTTTTTCAAAATTTGAAATCAAATTATCAAAATTTGAGAGCTATGATCTATTGTGTAGAATCAATTTTGTTGTAAAATAATTGAGTTTTTTTTTTGCCAAGTTCTATACGTATATTTTAAATCACAATAATTTTGTGTATGGATAAAATTTAGAACAATATAATGTGCTTGATATATGACTTCTAATTATTGTGGAAAAATATATTAAAAATTTGAGTATAGTTTGTGATGAGTGTTTTTTGTGTTTAGTGTTGTTTGTGTAAATGTGTTGTCTTTGTGTTGTTTGTGTAAATGTCTATTTGGGTGTTTAATTGTATTTATAGGATGTAAGTTCAACATAATTCACTTCACCTTTGAACATGAGAGAGATTTCAAGATACAAGTGAAATTTATTTATGAAAGCTTGTCCAAGTCTATTGTTTAAAATCAATTTTGTTGTAAAAAAATTGATTTTTTTTTTCAAAATTTGAGATTGATTTTTTAAAATTTGAGATTTATGATCTATTATGTAGAATCAATTTTGTTGTAAAATAATTGAGTTTTTTTGCCAAGATCTGTCTGTATATTTTAGATCACAATAATTTTGTGCATAAATAAAATATAGAACAATATAATGTGCTTAATATACGATTTTTGATTATTATGAAAAATTATATTGAAAAATTAGTTTGTCCAATCAGAGACTTTTATTTATTTATTATCTTTTTCTAAAATTATAGACATATCTTTTTAAATTTTTTTTACAAATTTAGTGAAACTTATTTTTATGCAATTTGATTGGCCTATGTGTGCTACAGTCATGAGTTTGGAAGTTTTTCATTTTTTTTAATACACAAAATAATTTATTTTTTTCTCTTTTACCAAACTATAGATATCATTACTAAGAATAATAATTACAAGAATGATAGATATTGTCAAACATTTATAGATTGTGGTTACAGTTGTATTCCATTTCTAAAAATTAAAAAAAACAAAACAAAACAAGACAACACAATAAACAATGAGAAATATGACCTTTCTTATCCTCTTGATTGTTGTGTTACATAAGTTTGCTTGGAATAGATGCCATGAGATATTTTTCTTTATAGTTGTGGCTTATAAATTATTTTGAAGTCAACATTTGTCCTATGTGAGCATTGATTATAGAATCCTCTAGAATTATTTTTTCTTATTTATAACATTGGTTGATTATTTTTAATTCACATTTCTAAAGGCTTTCATCTTTTTTTACTAAAGTACAAGATATGTCTAAATTTTTTAAATTTTTTTTCTTTTAGATTATATTGTGTTGTAGTTGTATTATTAGTTCCTGCCGTATGGCAGGATACTATAGCATCCAAGTGGATGCAAATTTTCAATAAGTTTTGACCAATTGAAATTTTTTATATATGCATTCCAACCTGGTTTCATAATGTTTTTGAATTCATGCCATTATTTTCATTTATAAGAACATGTTAAATTCAAATTTCCCATTGGCTGTTGTGGTGAACAGTAGGGTATTGAGCTTTTTCCATTGTATTAAAAAATGAATTTGTGGCAATGCTGGCGGATGGATGGAACATAGAAATAGTGATTTCATTAATATTATTCACCTATCTTTGAACAATATCTGGCCAATTTTGACAACGTTTGATCTAACATTAAATAAGCGTATTGTCAATGACATTTTTTTCTTTGTAGTCTTTATTGCTTGGCTTTATGTTTCGTCAATTGTCTTATCTGAACCACTATGCTCAGCCAATTCCCAGATCTAAATCTTTAGGAAATCCACCGTATTTTGATTTGGATTTATGCTGTGCACTGTATAGGTGTCATATTGTCAGCGAAGATGTCAGTTTTGGGAGAAAATGTGGTCACAATTCTTTGGTTTGTCTTTTACTCATTGTCTTGGGGAATGTTTTTCGGCTGTCGGTCGACTGCATTTAATTGGATTCTTCAATTCTGGTCATCTAAAGTTCCTATTTATTAGTAATTGTTGATTTTAGAGGCATTGGGAAAATTGGACAGTCCCTTCTGTATGCTTCTGAGAAGTAGTTTTGTTGCAGAAAACAGGTATGTTTTTCTCCTTCTGTAATGTATTTTGCTTAGGATTTTGTTGCAGAAAATAGGTATGTTTTTCATTTGTTGATACTGCTTCGTTCACTACTTTCTCTAGAAAATTGTTTCAAGTTTGATATGCGTTCTGTGTGTATACATGGCTTATCTTTTTATTTACTCTTCAATATTGGTTTGGCCTTTTGGTAGCTCGGCCCTATAGTTCAGTTCCCTCCCACCCGATGCTACGTGGAGCTTCTCTTTCCCTACCCGCTGCTCTGCACTGTCTGTCCCACTGCCCCGCCCTGTAAGCCTCATGGGTTTTAGTCATCATGGATGATCAACTAGGAATACCCGTTGAAAAATAATTCGGCCGTATTTGCAACAGTTGAGAGTAGTTGAGATTTGACTTCAGTATTTTTAGCTCCAAGTAGCCTGATTTTGGATGAGCTTGTTGTTTCTCTATTTTTTCGCTGCTAACAGGGGGCTTTTGATATTCAGTCACGGGGGTCGCCCACGCCATCCAGTAGTTGCTACCTATTTCAAGTAGCTGAAATATTGTGTGTGCCAATAAGATGATGGGTATCAAAGCCCCTTTATATCCAGCAGTGATGTAAGACCAGTACACCCACAGACTCACCGTGCCTTTCTCTCGTTCCTCTTCTTGCACAAGCTGTGAACTTTTAACACCTTTTTCTATTTCACTCCCTTCATTAGTTTTTGATTCAAGATCTTCTTCTACCTCTCTTGATTTTTTGCTACTGTCCTGCTTCTGGAGGTTTTGACAATCAACATTTATTCCTCTTTCTCCAATTTCTGTTTGGTCGCCATATGGGAACAATTCAAGATCTTTTTCAAATGCACAGGCCTGCAGTACACTCTTATACCTGGCTTTGTCCCATTCCTTCCCAAAAAGAATATTGTCTCTAATTTTTTCGCTTTGTATCCATGGGGACCGACTAACGTATGCCTTGGTACCACTTATTTTCACAGATCCTGATATTTTGGGTATCTCCCCAAGTATACACGAGAGAAGGCTTGACTTGCTAGAACCAACTGTTCCGCACACTGCAACCCTCATGCCTCTCTTCACTTGAACATCTATGCCTCTAATGGTTGGACTAGGGGCAGTAGGATCCCAAGAGAATACCCCTTCATGAGGTCGGTGTGAAAATTTAATGTAGCCATCTACAAAAATCTATTTGCATTGAATGTGCACCAACGACTGGAATTAAACAACTGGAATTAGAAAAGCTAAGAGTTTGTATCCTCTGGTCATGGCGGTCTTACCAGATGTTCAAATTGTAATTTTATGTGCATTGTATTTCCTTGCAAACTGTGGCCAGTAGTTTTTCAAGAGCTATACATGCTTAAAGGATGATAATATAATAAGGAAAGCAGATAGAGAATGCTTTCTCAATAGAAAAATGCAATTTGTTTTTAGCTTGACTCTGGTGAACGTGGATTGTTAAAGATTGGTTTACTTTCAAGCTTGGCATGAGTTTCGAACCTAAAGATGCAAAATTTAAACAATATATAAGGTAAGTAGAAAGAAATCCTCTCATGGTTTTCAAATTGGTGTTGGGGGAATGTTTCTGTGACCAAAATTATCTTCTTCCTGCCTCAATGTTTTGAGTTTGTGCAGAAATATGGTCTCCCACACTTGCAATTTGAAGATTTTCATATTTCTCAATATTTCTGATGTAGCCTTCATCCTTCCATCTTTTGCTTCCATGATCTTTACGTTATATTTTTTTTGCATTTTCCCTAGTGGGAAATTCGCCATCATAATTAGGGCCATAACTGCCACTCCTGCAAGAGAGGCCAATCCCAAGTTCTGATATAGAATACCCAGGGCCAGAAGAACTTGCAAAGGTGATGTCCATATATCATGAAGATACCAACTGAAATCTCCAATACGGTTAGCATCAACACTCATGTAATTGACAATCTCACCACTTGTATGCTTTTGTCTTGCCTGGCTTGAAAGCACCAAGCCCTTCTTGTATATTGCAGCTGTCAATGCTGCCTTGACACGTATGCCCATGTGGACTGTTATAAAAAACCAATGCCGTTGTGACAAAGATTCTACTACCTTTGCAATAAGAAACGCACAAGCTAGAACAATGCCTTCACTAGCAAACTGTTCCTTGTCAGCAAGACATCGTACAAAGCTATCTATAAAATACGGGCCTACATATGATGAACAAGAAGTCATCAATGCCAAGAATGCTGTAAAAATTAGATCCTTTTGGACAATGACAAGTGCCATTTTTGCTAAAGACAAAGCACCACTTCCTTTGGCATCCAGCTGGTTTCTAAATTTATGGTAAATGTAATCAGCCTTGTGGGTGTCTGCAACTTGAGGTACATCATCTTTGTCCAAACGTTTCTTATGGCCAGCATCAAGAAAAGGCTTCACCCAAGCAAATGACATTCTACTGAGAAAACCTGCTGTTGCATAAGGAGTACTTTGGGCTTTAGGTCTTTAGTATTTTCCTTAATATTATTCGCTTTCTACTGAGCTTTTAAAATTTCTGGTAATTTTTTAGTTCACGAATTGCTTACATCTCCAACACATGTAGGCATTTTTGTGACTTGAAAGCTGCGACTAGGTTGAAGGGATGCCAAACTGTTCCACACCCCTACGAAGACTTGTCTAGAACATGTAAAGCACAGAGTATTGGTGCAGAACGCTACAAAAGATGATCATTTGCTGGATAGGCGAGCAAAAGTGGATCTCCTACTTTTTATTCAATTCTATATTAATTTTTATAGTGGAAATGGATTTGTGCTTTATATGCCAATACATGCTTACTAGGATGATGGAGTTTAGGCTCATTTAGGAGCATATATAGACTTGTAGCTGGAAACGGCTGATCCTGTTCACACGAGGCTTTAAATATGATTTTTACCAGGACTTTTAAAATTTTTAAATGCGTGATCCTTTTACTTTATCCTTCCTTCGCACACCCTATCTTTGCGGGAAATTCCCATGGAAATTGTGCAATGCAAAAGATATCCAAGTTATGACAAGTATTTTCTTAAACTACAGTTAACATCTATTGAAAGAACATTAACTGAAACAATTTTTCTATATAGGGGAAAGCTTTTTGGCTATTTGTTAGCAGTTATTCATTTTCAATACAAAATTTGAGAAGTATGTTTGTTGATTTGAAAAAAATCATTTGATTACCATGCATTTTGGTCTAGGACTTTCTCGTGTCATGGTATTTAAATTTTTTTTTTTGGGTTAATTTCATCTTTTAGGACTTTACAATTTTGCTTTCTATGTATAACTTTATTGGGGATGTACTAGGTACTCTTGTTGTGTACTTCCCAGTTATGTTGGCCTTTCCTAGCCACGCACAATAGGAGTGTGGAGTAGCTGCCATTTGCGTTATTTGATTGGATGGCATCTAGAGAGATTCTCAAACCCATAGCTCCATGGATTTCTCTCACCATTTGCATAGTGAATGCATCATTCACTCTTTTGAAACTCCTCTAATTCCTTTTCTATTGAAACCGAGTATAGTAGTCTTGATCAGAATCATTTATACCTCTTTCAATTTCCCTCACCATTCATATAGTGAATGCGTTATTTGCTCTTCTGAAACTCCTGTAATTCCCTTTCGATTGAAGCTAATTATAGTAGTCATAGATCTGACTGGATGGCATCTAGAGAGATTCTCAAACCCATATCTCTGTGGATTTCTCTCACCATTCGCATAGTGAATGCATCATTCACTCTTTTGAAACTCCTCTAATTCCTTTTCCATTGAAACCGAGTATAGTAGTCTTGATTAGAATCATTTAGACTTGGTGATAACTCAATAAAGAATCATTTTGGGGTGTGGCTAGGTTTTGGCTCTCAAGTTGGAGGATTTTCCCAAGACAAAATTCCTGTGTTGTTTTTTGCCCGTGTCTTTATGTTTCTGCAAATTGCTTCAATGCTTTTCCGGTTCTAAATTTAACAGAAGCTTCCACAGTTGACAAGTCAAGCTTCAGTTAATTCTTTTGGTTGGTGGGATGTCGTGAATGTTATCATATCAAAGTTGTTTGATACTAATAGAATCCCAAACTAGTCAACAAAAGATCCAAGAACAAAAACATTGATTGGTCTTGGACTTTCAGATGCATACCTGGCCATATTGATTTCTCAAAGACCTTGAAGTAAGCATATTAGAGTCATTGAGGTATAAGAAGAATGCCTTACATCTCCAACACATGTAGGCATTTTTGTGCCTTCAAAACTGCGACTAGGTTGAAGGAATGCCAAACTGTTCCACACCCCTACGAAGACTTGTCTAGAACATGTAAAGCACAGAGTATTGGTGCATAACGCTACAAAAGATGATCATTTGCTGGATAGGCGAGCAAAAATGGATCTCCTGAATTGACTTTGAAGCTTAGATGTTACTTGCAGGTGCCCTAGTTGCAAAGATTTCTTGTAGACTTTCCCACGCTATCAATTAGATTTAGATATGATATTTCGCTCCTGAGGGTTTTTCAGGTTCAAGTTTCTATCACGTTGAGAAATTTCTTAATAAAGTTTTTTTGTTTTGTTTTCCTTCACAATGAGTGTAGCCATTGTGATTGTCATGTTGAAAATGTAATGTATTCCTTTATGTCACACCATTATGAAAATGTAATGTATTCATTCTCAGCTTATGGATGGTTACTTTCAGTAACTGTGAATCATTTATCTGGCTTGGGATATTTGTTTTAGTATTCAACTGTGCTATGAATTTATTGGCCACCCATTTTTTTTTTAATTAGAAAACAATGTTAATTATGAAGCTCGAAGCTTTGAACGCTATGTGGCTTGGACATTTATGACTTTTAATTTTCCAGTCATGTGACCTCTTACTATTAGGTTGATATATATTTTCATGATTCTTATATTTTGTGTTTTGACATTAGATTTTGCACTAGCCAAAGCTCATGGGTTTTATCTGTTATATTGCAATATCTCCTCAGCTTAGGAATACTTTTACATCGGTTACAGCTCTCTTCCTAGGGAATTTACCCATGTGTACCTCAATAAGCATCTCCAATTAGATTACAATTTGAAAGTAAACAAATATTTCTACCGAAAACTATTAGCATGAAGAGTTTTTAAGATTGAAAAAAAAAATAGAGGGATAATGTTTTTTAGATAGATAAAAGGTCTAAGGCACAAACTTTTTATTAAACAGTTGGAGAGGTTGAAACCGATCACTATCAGATTACAATCTTCCTTTGCGTTTAGACCTTGTAAGATAAATTTTTGATTTTTCAAATAAACACGATTACAACTTAAAAAACACATATAATTGATGATTATAATTTGTGAAAAGATTGAAAGACAATAAATTATAAATGACAGCTTAAATTGTGACTTTTTCAAATAACATAACACATGGATTTATTGAGTAAATAACACATGGATTTATTTAGTATTTTTCAAAACTACTCGAATTTGCAACATGCATTTTATAATTTTGTTTGAATTTTAAAATTTTAGGTCAACCATGTCACTTCTCTTAAAAGTGTTTATTCATTTTGAATATGCGACAGATATTGTGTTATCAAAATGTCTGAACGAATTTATAGCTATATCTTAGAATTCAATTATTCGTAGAAAAAACTAAGAAATGTTGGTCATTTTCAACAGGTTTTCATCGGTCCACATTGCATCAGTATGAATACTATAAATGCATCTACTATAACATACCCTCGAACAGATGAATTCTCTGAATTTCCACAACTTTGTATCCTACAAAGAATCCAACAACTTCCAAGTGAATGCCAAAGAAAAATATTGGAAAGCTATTTTTATGACAACCATGCTCCAATGTTTCGATATCATGGATGGGGAAACATTGAGCCGATAGAAGAGACCAATGAAATTCATGTTTTGTCTCCATTCATGACAAATGGAGAATTAATTTACCTAAAATATCTGGTGCGGATATATAGGGAAGCTCATATAATAATTCATTGTCAAGATATTTTAATTCATTTCCCTCATGGAAATCATAGTGTTGAAGAATTAACTGCCATTTTCAATCCAGCATCTAAAATACTATTTTGTCAGCTATCACCATTTAGGGCAAGTAATGAAAATGACACACTTATGCACATAATAAACCTTATCATCTCATATCGAACTCTTTCACTTGAATGGATTATAAGATATGATAATATAGAGCTTGTAGGACAATGGTATGATGATGATAGAGGACATCTAGCAACTAAAACCATAAAGCATCATTACTCATGCCATTATTTGTTTGAATTTTCAAATAGTGACATGTCACCTGGCATTCATCTTGTAGCAGATATTGGAAGATGGCATATCCCAAATGGATGAATTAAGTATTACATCATGACGATTGACAGAAGCAAATACTTATGATGTATAAGATTAGCCTCCATTTCTGAAAAGTTGAAAAAATCTAGAGCAATATGTATCTGCTCATTGGCATGTCAATAATGTCTGCATATCTAAGTTTACCTAACAATGTCTTTTACTATTACAAACTTATAGCAATTTCATGAATTGCACTTAACGTGGAAGGATAATAATCTCTTTAGTTTGGAAGGTTGTCATCTTTTTAAAAAATATAAATTTCTTCATTAGAAATCCAATTGCAATTTTGTCATTCAATACAGTTCCAACAATGTCTTGTTATAATTAAAGCAAAAGCATTCAAAGTTCCAATGTAGACATAGTCATCATTGAGCCATAATATGCTTTTCAATGGCCAGTTGAAGTGAATATATTCATGTGGCAGGATTGACACATTTCAGGGACACATCTGTTTTCTATAAATTTCAATTTCACATCAAGAGCCATTGAAGTTGTTCAAAAGTCACTGTGTGAAACTCTCGGCAAACAATGGAACTTCTTGAAATAGTATTGGGAGTTGAATTTTTCTCTCTCTTGGTTCTATTTCTCACTGTGAATGAAACACCTACTTTCATTTATTTGTTGACTCTGAATGTAGTACTCTTCTATGTAATTCTCTATTTATTTGAGAAATATATGTAATGTCCATTGCAAAGAAGAATTTCATAGACAATAAAGTAAATATTATTGCATTCAAATGTAGTTAATGTTGATGATATCATGACATGACTACATCACCCAATCTAATGAATAAGTGTATCTTGTAATTAAAGTAATTTAAAATTGTAAAATATAATGACTTCTCCCTGTTTCATCTGTTCAAATAATCATGTGTATGCAAATTTTTTTTCCTCTTCACAGAAGCAATCAAAACCATGACTACTTTGATGCAAATACCAATTGTTGATTTAGATAATGAAAAAACATCAACTTTTGAAAAAATCAAGCAGACCTGTTGCAAAAGAAGGAAATGTTCCAAGCATAAAAAGTACAAGGGTGTGAGGAGACGACCTTGGGGTAGCTATGGTGCAGAAATAAGAAATCCAAAGACTAAAGATCAAAAATGGCTTGGAACATTTCAAACTCCTGAGGAAGCTGCAAATGCATATAGAGAAGCAACTCTCTCCATGAAAGGTGTAACATATTGTATAGATTGTCATATAAATTTGTCGGGAGCAAATAGTGAAGCAATTCATAATGCTAATATAATGACAATGATAGAATCTCTTTCTCAAAGTAAGCATATCTCAAACAACATGGAAAGTCATATCTGTGGACAGTTGACTGATATCTCTCAAGGAAAAAAATTCCACTCACCATGCCTTGATGATATTGCATTTGAGAATATAGTGGCTTCTGATGCAGAATATTTACTGACATCTACAGATATGAATCACTGTCAATCAAGAAATTCTCAACATTTACAATGTCCAACAAAATTATCTAGCTCATATGAACCCAACTGTTGCACACAATATAGTTATCCTCAACAACAACCATTATACACCATAGATGCCCAGAATCCACAACAAATAGAAGAACAAGAAAGCATATGCCAGCCATATAGTACTTCAACCATGCAAAAAGTTGTTACCACAAAGCCAACATTAACATACAGTTCCAATGTTGGAGATACAAATTTTGACCAAGCAGCTATCGGAATTCTCAAATCTACAGACTTAGAATGGATGAAAGTACATGGTAGCATTGGTATGTCCTCAAACCTTTTCCTACATTTTACATTAATAGATTAATTGATTAGCATTTGTAAATGGAAAAAAATAGTTACTACAATCAAAATATTGGCTCTGTACATATCCTCATTTTTGCTAACTACTTTATCTAACTATATCATTCCACAATCTAATGTAGGAAATGATACTATGGCAAGGCCTGCAAGAGAAGAAAGACTACCATGGAACCCAACTAGCCCAGTCATCCAGAAAAATACATACAATTATGACTTGAGTTCAATGAACATTGAACATAGTATGCACCATAGAAGCGGGTCTACCTATGCAACAAACAAACAAAGAATTAGCTCAACATCTGGTGATTTGCATGCCTCAAAAAATCTTGACAATAAACACCTTGCATTGTATGACAAAATTAATTTGGAAATGAATGTCATAAAGTGCAAGGTATCGAAAATTGAGAGCATTGTAACTAATATTGAACACTGTCTATTTAATGCTCTCAATGGTAGTAGCCAACCACTATGAAATGTCTTGACACATTTATATGAAAGGTCTTGTTATTTAACAATTTAAAGCTTCAACAGCAATTATTCAGAGAGTTCACAAATCAATATTCATAAAAAGTATAAATGTTTGTGTAAAAGTGTGCAAAAAAACACTGTTACAATGTCTTTGACATAAAATTTATTTAGAAATGTAATTACTTTGTTACTTAGATTATCAAGTTTATTCAATTATTAGCCAATCTTATAACTAGTCACTATTTTCCAACATTTAAAGAAATCTTTCTTGAAAAATAATTCAAAAAAAGTGCCTTGTATTCTTAGATTATCAAGATTTCCAGAATATTACAATTACTAATAGTGTAATAGATCATGTGTAAATGAGTGAATTTGTAAAATACTATTGTCCATAATTCAAAACATTTTATATATCTAGTACTATTGGTTCAAATAGTATAATAGCAATGTTCAGATGATAGCCGTTTTTCAGTAAACTAACAAAATTTTCTACAAAAAATATTCTATTTATAAAGTGACCCAATATAAATGAAACATTAATGTAAACATTGATTCGTAATAAATGCAGGATGCCAACCTATAGCATATGATGTACAATCAAAATGTAGCACATAAGTATCAACATACTACATTTGAAACAAACAAAAAACTACAACTTGCAATTTAACAATAAAAAAAAAAAAGAATCAAACTCATTAGTACAAGACTTCATTATATGAACAAATTGAACAATCAAACATCTACAAATCATGCAGCAAGACCAAAACAGATGTAATTGTAATGTACATTCAACTCACATTGACAAAACTCTTCTAAAGCATGGCTTATATAGGCCTCATGACTTCAAATACAATATCGGTGATTGTTTATTTGATACATTTGAATATCTACTAAAATTTCAACATACATCAAATGAAATTCGTAATGGAACAATAGATTTCTTCATTGCTTGCCTCCAAAATGGAGATGAGGAAGCTATCAATTCCTATAACCATGAACTCCACCCTCAAAGCCTGAGAGAGCTTCACAATGTAGAAGATATTATAACTTATTTGCAAAGAATGCATTTATCCGCAAAACCATCAACTAAGACAAAGCAAAATGGTTTGTGGGGGGATATATTTTGCATACATTGGATATCAAAGTGGCTCAATATTTGTATATGTGTTTGGTCTGCATCTTATGGAAAATGATATTTAGATTTTAACAACCACCTCGATTCTACTCCATTCAATATCCTCTTTCATGATGCAAATCTTTTGTCAGGGCACTTTGAACCATTGCTAACCAATGCAATCTTACAACAAAAACAACATAATATCAAATTGCACAGATTAAAAAAAATGATAAGAAACAATGGCAAGACACCACTCAAAGAAAGAAAGTGAAAGAAAGAAACATTAAAGAACTACAATATGTCTACCAATGATAAGCATAATATTGCAAAAAATTGACACAATATAACATTGCGTGCAATGAAAAGATTAATTAGAAATAAAGCTTGCAACATTAATCAACAAACAATTACAAACGAAAACAATAATATTTTCTCAACTAATAACCAAAATAATATAAAACCACAAACTCAATCCAGAAGAACAATAAATAGGAAAAGGAAATCAACTAAGACAACTTTGACACCAATTGATAAATTTTTTTCCACAGTAGAAGACACACCAAAATATCCTTGCACAATTTGTCAAATGCTCCATTTCAAGAAAGATATAAAATAATACAAAGAGGAACATACAGTTCTATACCGCAATTTGACAAAATTTTACATACCACTGCTTACCGAGTACATATGTAAAATATGCAACGATTCTCTCAAAAAAAAAAAAAAACCTAAATATGCAATTCCTCACAACATACGCAAAAATAAGCCATTACCAAGTGTACAAAAAATGACACAACTAGAGGAACGTCTAGTTTCACTAAGAATTGCATTTGCACAAATTTGAGAATTAGGATATAAAAAGTCTCAACTTGGACTAACTGGTTCCATCATAAATGTCCCTGTAAACATATACAATATTCAAAATGCTCTACCACTATCACTATCAAACACAACAACAATTGCAGTGGCTCTTAAAAGACAATTGCAATATAAAAATGCATTTCAAAAAGGCATGGTACGACCATATATAATAATGCAAGCTCTATTCGATTTAAGCAAAACAACCCTTTACCAAATGCAAAATGTACAAATAAATGAAAAGTGGATAGAAACATTAGATATCAACAATGAAGACAATGGTTGTGAAAACAAAAGTTGTTCTGAAAGTGAAAGTGAAAGTGATCTTGAATATGACAATCCAATTGATTCTTTAATACATGGATACACAGACTCTACATGCATCCACAATATGGATGACAAAATCATTCAAATTGCACCTGCTGAAAATTGTTATCCTATTGGTATTTTCAAAGACAAGTATGCAGAAGAAATGAATTTTCCAACCCTCTTCTTCGGTGAGCCATGCAATAATGACATAATGGACAAATTTAGTTATCAAAAATTATCACAGTGGGAATTACTTCATTATGAGCAAGATTTTTCACTTCATACAACAAACCTTTTCTTCAAAGCCATAAAAATAATTATACATAAGGTCTTATCGACACTATGGATACGAATTAGAAAAGGACAATTAAAAGGACGCAAGTTACTCGCAAAAGATGTAAAGAAAAAACCAAATTTGGAAAAATTTTTACGATCAGACATTGGATATGTAGATTTCAAAAGAATTCGAATATCCCCAGACTATATGCATCAATTGAAAAAAAACATATTTGCTATGATTCGACAACTTGGCCCACCTACATTTTTCCTCACTTTTACAAGTGCGGAAGAGAATTGGGAGCCCCTAATGTCGACTCTCCAATATTTACAAAAATTACGTCAACAAAAAATAAAAACAAATGACACATTTCAATGCAACGACACCAACAAAATAATACTTGTGAAAGAAGACCCAATAACAGGTGCAAGGTACTATCGACATAGGATTAATGCTTTAAGAAAACTACTATTTCAAGAAAATTCACTATTTGGAAAAGTTGTAGACTATTTTTCGGTCACTGAATTTCAAAATAGGGGAAATGAACATGAGCACGTGTTAATTTGGGTCGAAAATGCACCTATCTATGGGAAGCAAACAAATGATGAAATAGTAGACTTTGTGAACATGCACATCACATGCAATACTGATAACTTAGAAGCACAATATGCTAATTTGCATAAACATCACCATACTAGACAATGTAAAAGAACTTTGTACAAAAAATGTAGATATAATTTCCCAATTCCACCTATGCCAAATACAATGATTTTGGACCCTTTGTGCGATAAAGATGCTACTATTAACAGAACTGCCAACCAAATATTTGAATCTTTGGAAAAAAGAGACTTCAATAGCTCCTTCACATTTCAAATGTTAATTGATGAATTGCAAATAACAGAGAATGAGTACATCATTCTGCTACGATCAACAATAGACAAGCCAACTATATTCCTTCAAAGAAATCCTTCCCAAATATGGAACAATAGTTTCTGCAAACAAATTCCAAAACTATGGAGAGCTAACACAGATGCCCAATTTGTGTTAAACGCATATGCTGCTACCATGTATTGTAGTTCATATATGTTAAAGGTTGACAAGTCTATGACACGTGCATTCAAAAGAATAAGAGATGATCACCAAAGTGAAAATATAGATGCGGTTAAAATGATAACAAAATTAGGAAATGCTTTACTAAATTTGCAACAAATGTCAGCACAACAAGCAACACATTTAGTTCTATCACTTCCCCTTAATAAGAGTTCACGAAAATGTGTTTTCATTGATACAAGATCAGACAATGAGCGAGTATTTGTACTCAAATCTGCCTCAGAATTAAACCAAGAAGCGGATAACTCAGAAAATGTAATAGCAAAATCATTAATAGACCATTATAAAAATCGCCATGATAGTGTACAAAACATATGCCTAGCTGAGTACATCTCTAACTATAATGTTAGAGGAAAAAATAAAAAACTAAAACAAAAAGAAAATATTATATGCTTTATTAGTTACAATAAACACAATGACTTAGAAAACTATTGCAGAGAACAACTACTTTTTGTACCATTTACAAATAACGAATCTCAACTAAAAGAAAATTTCAAAACTTGGGAAAGTGCATATACTTTTCATGAAAATATAATAAGACAAAATAGTTCAAAATTCTACTACAAATTAAATCAAGCATGGGGTGACATTGATAAAGAAGCTATAAAAATCAGTAATCGATTATTAGAAAATAATCACAATAATAAAACAAATAAAACAACTGTCATAGATGAGACATATGACATTCATGATGATATTCAAATTGGAAAATATAACAAAATTACAAATACAAAATATGTAGGTTTCGAAATAGGAAAACACTCGGAAATAATTGATAATGATGAATACTTTAAAATTCGACAAATGCTAAATACAGAACAATAGGCAATAGTAAAAGACATTGTCTGCAAAAAGGTCACAAATAAAACACCACGTCACTTATTCCTTACTGGCGGAGCAGGCACTGGTAAGACCTTTACGGCAAAGATGATCTATCAAGCACTCTTGCGTATATATAACAACACAATTAACAACAACCCAGATAAACCAAAGGGAATAGTTGTAGCTTATATAGGAAAAGTAGCATACAACATCGGTGGCATGACTATACACTCTGCATTTCATATTCCTTTCAATAAATTAGAATTTCTTCCACTAAATAGTGACACACTAGACAAAATGTCCAAACATTATGAACAACTCAAAGTTATATTGATTGACCAAATATCTTTAGTAGGTTCAACATTCCTACGCTATATAGAAAAACGACTAAGAGAAATAATGCGCACACCAACCTCTTATTTTGGCAATTTGGACACAATTTTTTGTGGTGACCTATATCAAGCCCAACCAGTTCTTGACTCTTCAGTATTTGAAAATAGAAATACAGACAAAGACTTAATGTCTTACAACTTTTGGAATGATAACATCAAATGTTACACATTGCATACCACAATGCGTCAAAAGGATGAAAATTTTATACATATACTTAATAGAATTCGTTTGGCAAAACAAACAATAGATGATATAACATATCTGAACCAACAATGCTTGCGGCCAATACCAAATGACCCAACACTTCCTTTCCTTTTCTATAGAAAAAATGACGTATATATACACAACCAAAAAATGTTAGCAAATATGTCTGGAGAAGTTATTGTTCTAAGGGCCATAGATGAATACGAGGACAACATAAATGGCATAAGACTTTACAACCATACGGCAACCCTCCCAATTGAAATACAACTAAAACGAAACATGTTGATAGAGTTATACTCAGGAAACTACAATACAACTGATGGACTAGTCAATGGTTCAGATGGAATATTCAAAGATTACACAAAGCACAACAATTTAGAAATTGTTTGGATCAAATTTAATGATTCTAATATTGGAAATCTCCAAAAAATAAAATATGCACAATACTACAACCAAAGTATTGAGAAAGCATGGGTCCCTATTGTACAAATTTCAAGACCAATCCAAAAAATCTCAACAAGCAAAAAAATTACTATTAGAAAACAATTTCCAATACAACTAGCATCTGCACGCACAATTCATAGATCTCAAGGATTGACAATGGAAAGATTAGCTTTTGATCCAACAAGTATAAGACACCATGGAATAACATATACTGCATTATCACGTACAAAAACTATACAAAACCTATATCTTGTGAAACCACTCACTCAAAAACATTTTCATGTAAAACCAAAAATAAACATGCAAATGGAACGCCTACAAACAAGTGCCTGTTGGAAACTTGAAAATGAGGCTTCATGCACAAATAATACTGAACATTTGCTATTGTGCACATTAAACACACGAAGTCTACATGCTCATGACAATGATTTATTCAATGATATTGAAATTATGTCTTCAAACATTATATGTTTACAAGAAATTCACATAAATTCAATAAAGCAAAATTCAGTTCTAAAAGACTTCACTATTCATGTCAACCATGGAATACATGGCATTATGACAGTAGTAAGAAACAATATCAATGTAACAACATCATCAACTCATACATCAAAACATGTAGAAGCAATCACATTAACCATAACAAAATCTACCAATATATTGAATATTTGCAATATCTATTCAAGGCCAAATACTCTCTTCATAGATATTAAAAATGTGTTAGACACTCTAACTTCCAAAATGCATCCAACTGCACTCACTTATATTCTAGAAGATTTTAACATTGACATGTTAGCTAATACAAAAAATACAAAAGAGATAAATAATCATATGCAACAAATGAAATACACATTTCTGCTTCAACATAGACATAGCATGAATAAGCCACTCATAGATCACATTTGGTCAAATAAAACATCAAATGTATGCTTTATCCATAAAACAGAGGCATATTGGTTAGATCATTTCTCTACATTTCTTAAAATACATTTACCTGACATAATGACTATAAAAAAATGACATTTTCGTTATTCTATCATAAAACTTTAAATACAAATTTACTCACAAGATTCATTTTCTACATTCAAAACAATTCAACATAATAAATTTTATTAACCACTATATGAACAATAAACTTCAAATTTCAATAATTACATTCTAAAAATTATGGAAAATGTCTACAGTAAGAAGAAATCTGATGCACTAAAGCAATTTCTCGTTTCCACAATTTATGCACAGAAATCAATGGATGCAAACAAAAGAGCAGGAAAGGCTACACAAATGAGGCAAGAACAATCTACAAAAAGGTAACATCTACTTGCTTTCATGAATTTTATAATTTTATATGCACATGGAAAATGCACTAACATACATGTCAATGCAGGACAAAAGTGAAAACTATTGGCTCCATTACAATAGAAGAGTTGAATGCAAGAAAAGGAGGCAACATATTTGAAGGAGATGTGTTGGTTGTCTACAAAGTCAACCTGGACAAAGTCAACAAAACACGAGAAGTGCTACGAGCAGATCTGACAGATCATAAAGCAGAAATGACAATAACAGTCACTGTCAATCCAAACTTAGTACAACAATTTGAAGACAAAATAATCCCAGGCATGGGTGTTTGCATTACCGGATTTGACATTCAACCAAAATCAGACTTTGATAGAGGTGATTGCGACTGCATTATTCTACTAAAGGAAACAAGCACAGTGGAAACAATCAATCACATATGCAATGACTACAATTTCATCCCCAACACTACAATAAGCAACCTACTGAATAGCACAAGCAACTACCCAATTGGAACAATAGGTGCATTGGTGTTTGCAACAAAAAAGCAAGGCAATCTCAACATTCTAGAAATAAAGGATGGTCAATCTGAGGAAGACAAAGCATAGGTAAGAATTAATGGCAATTATTTCTCAAACTGTACTTAGTCTAATTAGTAAAGCATTCAATATGCAAATAATCCACGTAATCATTTCAACTCCGTATATGTATATTTTATGCAGCTAGAAATCCATCCAAATTTCCTTCAGCACTACACCACAGCAGAAGAACATCTTGTTCAAAATGAAACACCAACATTGCTTTTTAGAAATATTGTAACAAAGACAGACAAAAAGCATACACTTCGTACAGGGCTCTCCACATTTATTTGCAAGCTAAATGACAAAATGACATTGCAAATGTTACATGACATAATGCAAAAAAATAGAGAGGTAACGTATAAGCAATATGAAAATCTAACAATTGTCTCTATGAAATGTGACCAAGACTTACACCCTGCACTTTGCAACAGGAACATGGAAAATTGAAAATTGCAAATCCATTCTCTAACCCATTTGCTGCATTTTGTCCACACTGCCACCACAAATTTGAAAGATATGGAATCCTTGATGAAGAAACTACACACTGCATTGGATGCAAGAAATATGTCAACTATCTGCACAAGTTACACTTGAAGACATTGCTTCTTACTGAAAATAAACAACCAATCCAATGCTTCATTGACAACACATTAATTGAACAGTTAATCCCACGACTCCACAGCATCAAGTATGAGGAATATATGCAACAGAAATCCAATGTCATCTTCATTCTTAAAGAGCTTTGCATTGAAGGTACTTTCACCTTGACCCAGGCCAATGCAATTATGCATGTCAACCTGAAGCAGAACACACAGGAAAGTCATAAAGTAAGTTAACAAATATATTTTAATAAAAGCACAAATAGGAATTAGTAGAGATATGTTTTATATGTCAAAAGTAACTATGTAACATTATTTTGTGGCTGATATTGCAGGCTAAAGAAGAATGAATAAAGTACAACCAACAATATGAAAAGAATCTCTACTACAAAATGCTTGCAAGCCTCATAAACTACAATGTCAATGGTTACTCAAGTTTAACTCCTATGTAATTCTATAAAACATAAAACCTGTAAAAATAAATAATTTTATTCTCGGGCTAGACTGGAGGTTTTCTTCTCTGTTCTTTCCTACCAGTGCCCATTTGAACGGAGATAAGCTATTGTAACTTTCTAGTTAAGTTAAAGAAAATTAATGAAGGCCTTAGCCATTTACTGATAAATTTTATTTCTTAAAATTAGTAATTTGATACAGTATAAAGTAGATGAAAAAATTACACAACTATCTTCTATCTTTAGCAAAAGGTCAAAGATGAAAATAACAAATGATAAAACAAAACATACAATTTACTTCACAAATACAACCAAAAACTCAAACAAAACATAGAGCTAAAATAGATAGCATTTCACAACTTCTTACAATGCAATAATGTAAACAATTATGAAGCATTCTAACCCAAAATCTCCAATTTAAAGTTAATTTCCTCCCAACATAATCTAACTAAAAAATTGAAAAAAAATATGCTTATTTAATAATTCAACTAAACAAATACAAACAGTTGACAACAAAAGAATTAAACTTAAAGAAATTTAATCAAATAATTTTTTTTCAATCCTAACCATATGCACTAACATATTTTTTTATTATAAAAATAAAATAACACACGTAGCAAGAAGTTAAAAATAATTTTGGCAGGAACTAGACGCTTTGCGTCCTTGTTTTTTGTGATAATCATATTTACATGAAATCTATTTATAGAAGCTTGTTCAAATCTATTGTTTATAACATATTGTATTATAACTGTATTATTTTTTGTGATCATCATATTTATATGAAGCTTATTTATTGAAACTTATCCAATTCTCTTATTTAGAATTGATTTTATTGTAAAATAATTGAGTTTTTTTTTCCTTTTCAAAATTTGAAATTGATTTTTCAAAATTTGAGATCTATGATCTAATGTGTAGAATCGACTTTGTTGTAAAAGAATTGAATTTTTTTCGCCAAGATCTCTACGTATATTTTAGATCACAATAATTTTGTACACGGATAAAATTTAGAATAATACAATGTGCTTGATATATGACTTATAATTATTGTGAAAAAATATATTAGAAATTTGAATACAATTTGTGATGAGTATTTTTTTTGTTTAGTGTTGTTTGTGTAAATGTGTTGTCTTTGTGTTATTTGTGTAAATGCATCTTTGGGTGTTTAATTATATTTATAAGATGTAGATCTAACATAACCCACTTCACGTCTGAAAATGAGAGATCTTTCAAGATACAAGTGAAATCTATTTATGAAAGCTTGTTCAAATCTATTGTTTAGAATAAATTTTGTTGTAAAAGAATTGTATTTTAAAAAAATAAATTTGAGATCAATTTTTCAAAATTGGAGATTAATGATCTATTATGTAGAATCAATTTTGTTGTAAAAGAATTGAGTTTTTTTTGGCCAAGATTTGTGCATATATTTTAAATCACAATAATTTTGTACATAGATAAAATTTAGAACAATATAATGTGCTTGATATATGACTTCTGATTATTGTGAAAAACTATATTGGAAAATTAGTTTGTCCAATCAGGAGCTTTTATTTATTTATTATCTTTTTTTCATTATAGACTTTTTTTTTGACATTTTTGCAAATTTAGTGAAACTTGTTCTTATACAATTTGATTGACCTATGTGTGCTATAGTAATGAGTTTGGAAGTTTTTCATTTTTTTGCACATAAAATAATTTATTTTTCTCTTTTGCCAAACTTTAGATATCAATACTAAGAATAATAATAATAAGAATGATAGATATTGCCAAACATTTATAGATTGTGATTACAGTTGTATTCTATTTTTAAAAATTTAACACAAACAAATAAAACAGGACAAGACAATAAGCAATGAGAAAGATGACCTTTCTTGTCCTTTATGATTGTTGTGTTGCATAAGTTTTCTTGGAATAGATGCTATGAGATATTTCTCTTTTATAGTTGTGGCTTATAAATTATTTTGAAGTCAAAATTTGTCATGTGTGAGCATTGATTATGGAATTCTCAAGAATTGTTTTTTTTCTCTATTTATAGCATTAGTTGATTGTTTTTAATTCAATTTCTAAAGGCTTTCGTCTCTTCTTACTGAAGTACAAGGTATGCGTGAGATTTTTCTATTCTTTTTATTTTAGATTATATTATGTTATAGTTGTATTATTTTTTGTGATCATTATATTTATATGAAATCTATTTATGGAAGCTTATCTAAATCTATTGTTTGTAACATATTGTGTTGTAGTTGTATTATTTTTTGTGATTATCATATTTACATAAAACTTATTAATGAAAACTTGTCCAATTCTATTGTTTAGAATCGATTTTGTTGTAAAATAATTGAATTTTTTTTTTTCAAAATTTAAAATTAATTTTTTAAAATTTGAGATTTGTGTTGTATTGTTTAAAACTGATTTTGTTGTAAAAGAATTAAATTTTTTTTGTCAAGATTTGTGCATGTATTTTAGATCACACATGGATAAAATTTAGAACAATATAATGTGCTTAATATATGGCTTCTGATTATTGTGAAAAAATATATTGAGAATTTGAGTATGGTTTGTGATGATGGTTTTTTATGTTTAGTATTGTTTGTATAAATGTGTCTTTGGGTGTTTAACTATATTTATAGGATGTAGATCCAACATAACCCATTTCACCTCTAAACATGAGAGATCTTTCAAAATACAAGTGAAATCTATTTATGGAAGCTTGTCAAAATCTATTGTTTAGAATCATTTTTTTTTATAAAAGAATTGAGTTTTTTTTTTCAAAATTTGAGATCGATTTTTTAAAATTTGAGTTCTATGAACTATTGTGTAGAATCAATTTTGTTATAAAAGAATTATTTTTTTGTCAAGATCTGTATGTATATTTTAGATTACAATAATTTTGTGCATGGATAAAATTTAGAACAATATAATGTGCTTGATATATGACTTTTGATTATTGCGAAAAATTATATTGAAAATTTGAGTACGGTTTGTGATGTGGTTTTTTTATGTTTAATGTTATTTGTGTAAATGTGTTATCTTTGTATTATTTGTGTAAATGCGTCTTTGAGTGTTTAATTGTATTAATAGGATGAAGATATGACAAAACCCACTTTACCTTTTAACATGAGAGATTTTTCAAGATATAAGCCCATCCACTTTTGAGCCTTTCTATATAAAGTGAAGGAACCTTGTTTTTCCAGTGGTCTCGAAGCCTACGAGCTCTTCTAAATGCTACTACATAAGGTCTGCATACTTGTGTAGATTACATTCCATCTCCTACACAAGATTATTCACATTCCTCTTAACCTGTACACCATATAATCATACAAGACACAAAATTTGAATCCATCCCTGTGCAAGGGATGAAGATAATATGGTTATTTTTGTTGAAATAATTTGTTTCTTAGCCCTGCTTGATGTCTGGTCATATACATATTTAGTTTCCAAAAATTTGTTTGTCTAGATTCAATTTAAAGCTATATAACCTAAGTTTGCAAACTATATTGCACATGGCATTAATTTTATCAAAAACCTATGTTTTCATTTCAACTTTATGATCTTGGTCCCTTGTAATGCATGCATTCAGTTACAATCAAGCATATTTATAGTTAGACCAGTCTATAATTACCATCATAATTTGTGTCGACTAAATATTGTCTACTACATAAAAAAAAATGCAAAATATAAATGAAAATAATGGTTTTTTGAAGACCCATTTGGTTTCACAATACTATATTAGAAAACTAGAGGAATACCCTAGAACATTTCTTCTCCCCTATTGACCAAATATGTGTATAATGTTGTAGGTAAGTTTCAATGCAATTTGAACCACATAGTACATTTGAGTTTGTAATATTATTTGTAAATGCTATGAGTTGCTGTCACAAATTGTGCTACTAAAATACTACATAGGTTACAGTGTTCTTAGGTTTCCACATTCCAACTCATATCAAATAGTAGTGAGAAACAAATATTTGATACATATCAATAAATAATTTTCATTTCAAATAGTTGCACATTCAACTTGCAAGCACATATTAGCCACAGTCAACCTTATCGCAGAACGATTGATATAATAGATTGATTATGCATCCACATTTTCATTCACACCATGGCACCAGTCTCATAAAAATGAGTAGCTATGTTTTCTCAAGAACATAGGATCTCATCGGTCCCTTTTTGCCATTATTTATTTGTCGAAAAAGTGGGAGGCCTTGTACAAATCACTACTTCATTCATTGTTCATCCGAATTTTGGGCTTTTTCCTACTTGGGTTTAGCTCGGTCTAGGTGATGGCATATACAATTTAGTACTAGCCCAGAGTTATAGTGAAGTCTATTTCCTGTATACTTGTCAAAAAGTATTCTCCTATAATTTATTACTTCATTATAAAGTTATATTCTATAACTACTTCACAATAGGAGTAGTATAATTATACTTCATGAATAGAGAGGAAATGGTACTTCATTGGTTGATAGCTACTTCACTATAATACCATCACCTCTAGAAACATCATCGGACATAGAGACATTAAGATTAATTTGTTTTCAAAGGATTTAATAAGTAAAGAAGTGCCCTTTTATATCATTTATCTCATTTTGTATATGAATTTGTTCAATTACACTACATGGCTATGGGAAGATAATAATACAAACATGTGAATCTAACCTTTCAATTTGATTATAGAGCATAATTGATCAGGATTCCCTGTCTTCTTTTGTAGGGTCAGAGCTATCCAAAACAAATCTGCCTTTTTTATTATTTTTCTTGTATATATGTTGATTCTTATGGTGCCCAATATCTAAATTTCATATAAAACTTCTAAATTTCCTATAAAACTTCTAAAACTACTATAATAATATATATAATAATATAATAATATAATAATATAATTATATATATATATATATATATATATATATATATATATATATAATCAACATAAAAATGAGTCAATACTTGGATTACAAAAAGTAGGCAATCATTGTTAATTGTAGGCCATTATGCCTCATTACATGTTATCGAGCTTAGTTTAAATATTGAGTTCTCATTGTAACTTAACCTGAAATCATAAATATAATAATAACCTAGATAAAACTACTAAATATTCATAAATATATTTATAACCCATATAAAAAGTAGTCAATGCTTGGATTTTACAAAAAGTAGGTAATCGTTGTATAATTAGTTTGTCCCATTCATAAATTAATGAGGCTTAGTTGAAATATTGAGCTGTCATTGTATAGATCCAAGTTAAAAGGGGCACATGAAAGGCTACAAGTAGTCTCATAATTGTGTTATAAAGAACTTAAATTGGTCCCATCGTGATGCATAAAGAAATATCTATCATTAATAGAAAAAAACTAACTATTGACACCACAAATCCTAAATGATAGCATAACATTTAAATAGTTTTTTCCATCAAAGATGATAAACATTATATAAAAAATGTTCAAATCCTTATCACGAATTAGAGATGATAAGCATTGCAATCAAATGAAGTTATTTTCCCTTTTAGATTTGGTGCTATAATAAATAAAACATAGAAAAATCAACACAAAACTATTATTGTGCATCTTGATTTTTATTGCTTTTTCTTTTCAATCATGAAAACTTGTGCTATAGATAATACATGTGACACGTTTTTCAAAATCTTGAGCAATTACTTCCTCTACTAGGATAATTATACTAGTAGCTAATATAGCTAGCTTTATAAATTTCAAAATAGAAGACTGTAGGATTTGGCAATTGGAAAGTTGATAATAGACTTTACAAATTGAAAATGGATAAGCAAGTATGTATTCCAAGGCCGTAGTGGGACTATCCCATTATAGGACAAATTGAATCAACTACAATGCAAAATGTCTTCATATATTGACTATTCATGTACCAAGCAATCTCTGAGGACATTGATAAACAAAGGCTTTCTGGAAAATGCTTCAAGAAAAATCTTCTATGCTAATATTATTTCACAATTCTTGTTAAATTGTATGAACTTGGTACAAGAAGAAAAAATCATTGAGAAACTAGAAAATACTTATGTATGAGAGTACTTTGTATCACTGAAAGGATACCATGAAGTAATTTGTGCATATCAAGCAACTCAATGAGCATCTATTGATGGTGGCCTCTTTTTTCATAAAGCACTTGAAGAATGTGAGGTTGCATCATGCATTTATAGTGTTGTGCATGTAGCTATTACTAATGAATGTGATCTTGTTCTAGTTCATGCATTAAATGCACACACTACTCACTTGGGTGAAAATCTTGTGACAAGAGTGACAAATGTGTACAATGCATTCGTGTCTTTGTACATAGATCTACCCAAGGGAACTAGTGTTCCATGTGAACAGAAGAATCCAACTAAGCAACAACTCCCAACTACAACAGATCTGATGACTCCAACTCCTTCAACTGTAAGCTCTTCATAAACTATTTGATTATCTATTTGTGCTATAAATTAACATTTGCTCATAAATTGAAAGTACTAGTGTCCTAGTTCAATTATCAAATCATCATTTTATGTGGTTACATGTATGTATGAAGTGTTAGAAATAGCATAAAGACTATTGTCGTTTGACTATTGTTACATGTATCTATAAAGTGTGGAGAATATTGTGGAGACTAGGTGCTCTATTTGGGCACTTTATGCTATCAATGAACAAGTATGTACAAGTAATATGAGTATTGTATCCATATATGAATAAAATTATTATGAAAGTAATGTCTCTTCTACCTTTGCTATGAATCTAATTGGTTGTAAACTTAGGATACTATAATTACTATAGAGAATTTTAGAACTTGAATACTAATTATACTATTAACATGCAATGAATAGTAGAATGCATTATCATTTAAGAAATGCATTGATGCAAAATTAAACATTGTAAATGATAGTCATTCATTGCACATTTATTGAATAGTATGTACGAAATTATTTATATTAATGATATTTGTATTACTATTTCCATCAAAAGTATATCGATGAAAGAATGACACTGAGTTGAAGATATATCTTAGAACTAACTAAATCTTAGTAAATTCTAAGAAATGTTCCCCATTGCAAACAAGTTTTTCATCTCTACATTGCACAACACAAGTATGGATTTTCTTGATGATTTGTTTTGTTAGATCGTAATACAGATCACCCCCTTAAAAGTCCAAAATCTAGTATTCTTGAAAAATTTCTAGAACTTCCAAATGAATGCTAAAGAAAAATATTGAAAAAATATTTTTAAGATAAGCATGTTGTCATGTTCAGATATGATGGATGGGGAGACATTCAACCAATACCAAACACCAATCAAATTTGTGTTCTATCCCCATTCATAAAAAATGCATAATTAATTTACCTAAAACATCTAGTGTGAGAATACAGGGAAGCTCAAATCATATTTCATTGTCAAGATATGACAAGCCATTTCCCTCCTAGAAATCAAATTGTAGAAGAATTGATGGCCATTTTCAATCCATCTTGCAAGACATTATTCTGTGAACTATCACCATTTAGGACAGTTATTGAAGATGACACACTTTTATCCATAATAAACCTTGTGGTAACATATCCAACCTTTTCACTCGAATGGATTATAAGACATGAAAACACAGAGATTCTTGGGCAATGGTATGATAATGATACAGAAGCCTTGGCAGCTAAGACCATAAAGCACCATTACTCATGCCATTATTTGTTTGTATTTGAGAATAGTTACACGCCACTTGGCATACATCTCATATTGGATATTGGAAGATGGAGCCTTCTTTATTGATGAAATAATTATTACAAGATGACAACCACCACAAGTATTTAGTGATGATGTATAGGCTTATGCTTACTATAAATGATAGGTCACAATTTGTATGTAAAAGGTATAATATTTTCCACTATGACATAGTATAATATGTATCTTGTCATTTCCATGTCATTTTTTTCTTAGTGAAGTATCCCTTTAAGCTTCAACAAATGTACTACAATATGTATATGGTAATCTTCATCTTAGTTTATAATATACTAGAAGTTCTTTTTAACTTGGGCTATTGCAAACGTCCAGATAACTTTGTTTAGCTAACCATGTTTTTGTAAAGCTTGCTAAGAACTAGTAATATTTTGATCTACAACATTTAATGTGCACAAAATGATTATGCTACACAATACATTATTTTGGCATATGTAGAATAAGAAATAGTGACCTAATTAATTACATCTAATGTTGTGAAGGTTTGATTATACTTTCTTAATACTATACTTTGATTGCAAACCAGGAATATCAAAAAGGTTCAAATACACAAGGTTGGTAATTCAGTGAAGAACAAAATAGTAAGTAAAGTTATACATTTGATTAGAATCCATAAATAAAGTTACAAGTTTCCAAAATTTGCTAGTTTCCTTCTATAATTTTTTTTCCTTAAGATCCATGTTAGCATTTCATAAGAGCTTTATTGGCACAAGTTTCTTTGTTTGAAGTAATGATTTCTAACAAAAAAATTCAAAGAAACGGTGTCATTGAATAGATCTTAGAGATGCAAACTTACTAATTGTATTGTCTTCTTAACAAGCTTAAGAAATCTAAAATCAGAACCTCATAGAATAGATTAGAACACATATATACATTTGTAGGTCAAGACCACCTACAATCTGAGAATTTTTTTTCCAATGTTTGAATTGTGTGTCTAGATTGGTGACCCCCTATAGTGAATGGAGCATATCCACATAACATGATGACTAAGTTGGATGAGAACAAAACTGAGCATGCGCCTACCTATGATGAACTTGTAACAAAGGCATGGATGGCACTAATCTTGATAATATTGGTAGATTATACACTATTCTTCATAGTGGAGAATACTCTGTGGTTTTTAACATTAATTCTAGTGAGTATAGTAGTCATATTGTATGCATTTGGTATGTAATTGAGCAACACACAATGATAGCAATGTCACTAGTCATGAAAATAATAATGACATTTAGTATTTATTGACTAGTAGTGTTGCGATTGATTATAGAATATAAATAATTTTTATAATGGAGATAAGCTACAAGTAACTATTGATAAAAGATGATTATGAAGAATAGGAAAACAAACAGTTTTTTGCTATTATTTTGTGAGGCCTTGCTCCAACCCATCGTAACATAGTGGATACATTACTATTTTGATTCTCATGACTCGATATGTCGTGACATTATTTGATGCATTGAACATTATTATGCTATTTTATGATGTGTGATGCTTACCTTCAGATATTTGATTTTTTCATTTAATGCTTTACAAACATGTATAATGATGAAGTAAATGAATGCAGAACTAACACTTTGATTTTTGCAATTTCAATGGTCGAAAATATGAGTAGAATGAGATAAACAATTGATTATTAGAAAGATGGATTTCTTTTTAATTTATATGATTTTTTTTCTGATACGTAATTTACATAATGCATGTGATTTCTTGAACTATTTCAATGTGTGCAATGAGTGTGCAGGATGTTTAGCTAGAAAATCCGATGGGAAAGACTAAACTGAAACCCTTGCTATTTGTGCTAATTTGCATTGTCTTTCTTTGAAGGTTGTTATATAGTCTTCAAATTCTCCTAGCTTTTGTTTGAGTTCGATCAAGTCTTTAAGGCCTAAAAACATTAAATTTAAGTACCCTAGGGGTAAGGGTAGGGGTTGGGAGTACTTTCCACCCCCTTAGCCTCTTAGGTTGACTTTTAGGGTCACTCAAAAACCCTACTTTTGGTTGATTGCGAAAATTGATTTGTTTCCTTCATGGGTTGGTGACTCAAACTTCACCTTGGGGTTACCTAAAGTCTAGTTGAGTTAGGGTCATATTTAGAGGCATTTTGGAGAATTTTTGGGTTTTGTTACCCAATCTCTAGTCTTAGAGAGAAGTTGGAAGATTGAAGAAAAGGAAGGATAAGCTCTTCTCAACTTGTCATTTTACCATAACTTTTTGTGAAGGTAGGGTTCTTCACTCTTTTGATCTTGTTTCTTCTTATTGTTCATGCTTGATTCATGCATAAGGAATTGTGATGATCTTTGTATTGCTTGTATGTGTGTTGAGGGTGTTTTGGGAGGGATCTTAACTTTTTCTTGGGTGTCATTCTTATGCCTTGCTTTGAAATTTTGAGGAGATTTCATGGGGATTGTTTTGGCATCACTCACCTTTGGATAGGGAAGAAGAGGCCAAGTATGGGGGAAGGGCCTTAGTTGGACCTCAATAGTGTAGAGTCTCCTCTCATGGTGAGAAGAGGGAAAGAGGGTAGAGTGTATGAGCCCCTATTTGTCATCACATACCTTGTATGATGATTTTAATTCTTGAAGAAGGGAAGGAACAAATACCCTTGTTATATTGGCCCCGAAAGGGCATTTGTAGAAGAACAAAAGTTCTTGAATTTTAGCCCCAAAAGGGCTATGTTATGGTATGGTGATTGACATCTCCTATTGAGAAAATAAACCTCCCCCCTATTTTGGTTCAATGTTGAATCTATTGTGCAAAAATGGGTTACGAATGCATGCTTGAATTGTTCATCATATATGTTGTTTTACCTCCAGGTCAGTTCTTGTCTTTCCCATGGTTTCCTTGATGCATTGAAGATATTGGAAAAGATATTTTGTGAAAGACCTAGAAGAGAATTCAATTGAATTGTAACATTATGTAAAAATGTATTTAAATTTTGACGTATTTTGGCAAGGATGTCAGGTTTTCTTACAAGTTCTTTCTCGATGGAGCTTTGAACCAGGTTAAATAATAGAGAGAAAATATTGAGAAAACCTCCTTGCATTGCCCTTATGTGTTTTAAACTTATGCATATGTGTGTGGGAAAAATAGATTAAAGGATAATGTTTTTGAATTATGAATTCTCAAGTTTTCAAATATGTTAAGGAAAAGTAATTGGATATGTTGAAGTTTTCAATTCAATGTTATATGTATTAGGAGAAAGTAAATAATCCTAAATTGAGAATAAAAAATTTATCACCTTCCTCGATAAACTATGTAAGTGGCAGAATAAAATTGATACACCCAAAAAAAAAAAAAAAACTACACACACACACACACACACACACACTTCATTGTGATAAACACCTATCAAACAAAAAAAATAAAATGTCTCTTAAATAATTATGCAAGTTTAAAAAAAGAAGAAGAGGGAGTTGACACAAAAAAAAAATAATGGCTGGGAAAAGTATACATTCCCAAGAGCAAAAATGCTCACTGGATTTTGTATGGGGAAGAATTAAGTCATCTCCCCTTTGCAACAGAGAATCTAGAGATTTCCCTATTATTCCTTACTTGGTTTTATCATCATTAGATATTTAAATGAATTTAAAAATAATAATACCATCTACTTAACTTTATATTATTACTCCTATCTCTTACTTCTTACCAAGTAAACTTTAAAACATTATTACTTCTGCAAGTGCACAGGCATCAGAGGTGATTAGGAGGAAAAGAAGTTTATAATAATCAAAAGTGAGTCATTGTATTAATGCAGATTCTGCCACTAAAATCTTTGGGATCATGAGCCTAGTCTAACATGTCCTTGGTAATGAATTTTGGGCTCAACATTTATAAGGTCAAGATTTTAAAACCCCCTTTACGCTCCACTATGGTAAATCAAGACTAAGCATATGTTTCTTTTTAAAAAAACCAAACATTATTGCTTCTTGCAAGTCGAATCAGCCCCCACCTTTTTATGCATGTGACGTGGGGAGGAAGAAGGAGTTAGGTGAGTTTTAGATGAGGAATTATGCTTTGGGAAAGTTTTGGGTGTTAAAGTTTATAAATGAAAACTGGCCTTTCAAACCCTCCACTGCTGCATACTCCCTGTTGTCCCTGCTGCGTGTGCAGCCTTGGTAGGCATGGTACGACTTTGGGAAGCTATCCATGTCAGGGGAGATGGGTAAATGACATGTGGCATGGGAGTAGGGTTAGGGAGTAGAGATGTTAGAGTAGCTTTGGGCTAAGTTAGTTTCAAAATTGAAGTTTTAGTATTTTCTATTTGAGTATTAGTCTTAATAAAGTGGTGGGTTAGTATTGTTAATTGTATATGTTAGCATCATGTTAAGTTAAGATTTGTTAAGATAGATGATAGGAAGTTTAGATAGTATGGTTAGTTTTTATGTTTAGAATTATTTTATGTTTGTGTTTAGTTTAGTGTTATTATATATTTTTATATACATATTTAAATTTGTAAAGTTAAAATCTTAAATTTAATGCTTAAGTTGGTGTTAGTATAGGATAGTATTGAGTGTTAGAGCATTATTTAGTTTTAATTTAAATATTTTAATTTGAAGTTAGTAGATTCTAGTTAGAATAATTTAGTATTAAATTATTATTAGTTCAATTTATAAGTTAAAAATTGTTATGAGTTTGTGTTAAAATATTAGATTGTCATGGCATGCAATTTAATTTAAATATGTGTACATGTTAGTAAAGTGATTAACAGAAATTAATATGTTTACATCTTGTTATATTTAAAAAGTTAGTATTTTATTGCTTTTAAATTGATGTTGGTATATTAATGTTGTGGTTAGCTTGTCATTTCATATTTTTATTTTTAGTTAGTGTTAATTTTAAGAATCTTTAATTATTATGTGTTTGTATACTAGTTATTTTAGTAGATGTCAGATAGAATAATGATATGTTAGAATATGTTGAGATAATTTAGCTTCGTTATTAGTTTAACTTATTTGTTTAAGTAAATGTTAGAGAATTTATTAATTTGATAGTGTTAGAGTGTTATTCAAGTTGCATTATTGTTTTATTATGCAGTCTCGTTAGAGTAATAAGAGTATTATGATGCCAACTAATAACCAAGTTGAACTATTGGATGCTAGATGGTATTTTTCTTAGGGGCTCTTTTATCTCAAATGTCTCGAATAATAAGAGTTATAATTACTGATATTGTTATCAAAATAATTGAATTATATGGTTATAAATATTTTGGATCAAATAACATTATAACATTCATATTCATGCTACTTTAAGGTAGCTGTAAATTATGTTTTCTAGTAGATGTAGCAGATGGTTGGTTTACGTATGAGTTTTTGGAAACTATCTAAAAATATTAAGATATTGATTAAAATTAAAGTATAACGAAATAAACGTTAGATCAATTAAATTACTAATATTCAAACTTAATGATCTATTTCTACTCATTGATTTTAAACTTAAATGGAATGTCAAGTTACCAATAGGAGAACCTGTTTCGTCATGCAATGTATCTATACTTTAACTTATGCTATTAGGCTTACCAATCTTAATGATGTTATGAATTTTTTTTTTATAAGTGTGTTTTGCCCTCGTAATTTGGGCATGACATATTTTCTAGAATTGCATATGGTTTTCATTTCTTTAGAATTGAAATTTTTGTTTGAGAGGATTGGTCATTTGTAATGTAATATAATAAATATGTATATATTGCAACATATCTTAACAAAATTTTAATTGTGATATAAAAACACAAAAGAAGAAATGAAGAAGACATATAGGGGTGTTTGCAAGCAAGCATCTAGTCAATTTTCACTAGAGATAACATTCCCCAAGCTACAAAGACAAAAATGGCTAGATACATTTGACAAAGTAGAACAAGAAAAATTTGCATATGACATGGCGAACATGTCAATAAGAGGCAGTAATGCATACACCAAAATTTTCCATGTCAACTGTATGCCTCATAATCAACCTTGTAATGTGCATATCAATTAGATCTCAATTGTAATGAGATCAAACAAGAAGAAAACTAAATTCATGAAGTTGTCTAAATTGTAAGAACATACTAGAAAAGTTGAAGAAAACAAAGAATATGTGTCATTTTGCAATGGGTCTAAAATCTGTCCAAAAGAAAAGTCATATCGAGGTGTTAGGGAATGTTTAAGTGGCCGTTATGTTGCACAAGTGTGGAATCCTATACAACAAGAGAAAAAATGGCTAGGAACATTTGATACCAAAGAGGAGGCTACTATCACATATGACATGGTTGTAATTTCCTTCAAAGGATACAAAGCCATTACAAATATTGTGTGTATAGATACAAAGACACATGAAACAAAAAGTATCTCTCACTTGGAGAGACATCAACTAGGATTGATCCATCAAGTTAAACGATGTCCAATAGAAATAGAAAGAAATGGTCCATTGTCAATGGTCTATACTAATGATCATTTTGGTTATAGAATACCTATTAGTGAGAACCAAAACTTTCCAACTATGATGCACATGAAACCCTAATATCCTTGAGATTTTTCATAAAAATCTAGTACAAGATCTTTCATCGAAAGAACATATCAATTCCATATATACTGCTAGCCTAGATATTCTTTAGAAATTGACACAAAATTTCACTATCCATTATCTGAATCAAGTTATCCTAGTGAAATTGGACTACCCAATTTTGAAATGAGTTATCAAAAGATACATCCCTCAAATTTGGTAAACTCATGCCTACTACAACTATTACAACAAGATGTTTCCCCCATGCACTTGTGTCATGAAAAATGCAATGCTAGACTTCTCAACTTGGATTAAATTATAGAAAAATATGGTAGTAATACTCCCAATGAAAATGTGCCTTCATTTCTAAACAATCTTGCTACCAATCCTAACAATATAGAAATGTATGCTGTTAACCATGAGACATTTGACTTTTCCAGTTTCTATGTGACATTAGAATATATAGGCCCTGAATGTCATGGCCTAAGTGATAATAATGTCATTGAGCTTCACCATTGAATTTATGATTCAAATGGTATAGACATAGAGCATTTTGAACATTATTTCTATTGCTTGATGACATAGTCAGCATATCCTATTTGATGTGGTGATGTGAAGAGTAAAGGTGAAAAAAGCATAAAGATAACATGGAGACATGATCAAATAAAAGAGGAGTAGAAATTTTTCTATTCACTACTTGTGTTTTGTATTAGAATTTTTCTTGTTTGAATATTTCATTGATGATTGTTTAATATTGTGGTGGTGATGTGAAGAGGAAAGGTGAAAAAATCATAAAGATAACATTGAGACATGACCAAAGAACAAGAGGAGTATCAATTTTTGTATTTGCTACTTGTGTTTTTTATTAGCATTTTTCTTTTTTTGAATATTTCATCGACGACTTTTAATGATGCGATATGTTATGTGTTTTTTAGTCTAGTATCATAATCTATCTTTTTCTAATATGCGATAGTAGAAGAGATAAGAAATATAAGTCTTTGTACTACCTATGTGTCTCTAGATTAACATTTATCATTGTGAAATAGTGTATGCAATTATTTGTCTATAAAAATATCAATGTGAAAGTACACTTTTCTTGTCATGATGACCATAGTCCAAATCTAAATCATTCTATGATAGTTGAATTGTGTCATACTAGATACTTGTGAATAAATGGGACTAAATATTGCAATGTATAGTATATTTTCTTATAGCATGTGTAATTTCAAATAATAGAAAAATCAAAGTAAATAACCCAAGATAACTAAAAATGGTATATTGAAAATATGCATCTTGTCATGCAAGAAAGAAATATCCGCATGTAGGAAAGAAATATTGCGGAAGTATACAAGTGATAAGAAAACTAAGGTGGTACTAGTCCTTCTTAAAACAAAAAATATCACAAAATGCAATAGAAATCATAGACCTAGAGCATTACAAGCCAACATGTCAAGATAGAACTGGCAGTATTGACATTGTATTAGAGAATGAAGGACTATGTAGAGTACCAACATTCAAGCACAACATAGGAGACTTCTTATTTGACTCCCAGGAATTCCTACTAAATTATAGATATACATCACTTGAGCTAAGAAATGGGACCATTGATTACTTACAATGCAAACAAGAAGGTGAATTAGAAGCATTGCATTCATATAGTACAAAACTTCACAAAAAAACTCTATACAAACTACACCAAGTACATGATCTAGAAACATATTTGCGTAGAATGCGACTTTCTGCAAAGCAAAAATATACACAATAAAGAAGTTAGACTATGGGTAGATATATTTTGCATTCATTGGTTATCCAAGTGGTTAAATATACAAATATGCCTTTGGTCAACAATAACAGGAAAAAAGCACCTACACTTTAATGAATCAATACACACAGAGGCATGCTCAATCCTCTTTCATGATACAAATGCTATTGCTAGTCACTTTGAACCACTACTAAGATTATAGTAAAAAAAAGTCATTTATTGAGCACATATGCGATATAACAAATTGAAGAGATTTATAGAAGACCAAAAGGCACAACACAATGTAGACATTGCAAAAAAAAAAATATAGGACATCAAAAGGTGTACATTAAAAATATCAAACAAGAATACGCTAATAGAAAGCATGCACTTTTACTATGTCACCTCAAGAGATTTATAAGAGATTCTCCAAGTAATACTATTACAAATAGAACAGATGCACTTTGACTATGTCATCTAAAGAAATTTATTAGAGATACACAAAATAATACAATGACTGATGCAAATCAAAGCAAAAACACTCAAAACAAGTCAATATGCACATATGGAATCAAAAGAGCAAAAAAAGAGGCAGGACAAAATCGTCTTCTAAAAAAAAAAAAAGTGGACTGTCACCAATAGAGATATTTGAAACAATAATTTAGGATACACCAAAATACACATGCTCAATTTGTCAACTATTGTGTTTCAGGAAAGACATTAGACCAATGAAACAAAAGCAAAAGAACAACTACTATACTCTGATGTAACAGAAATATGAAGCACCAAATAATTTCATCTATCAAACATGCTTGTTTCCATTGAAACAATTCAAGCTCCCAACATATAGTGTATACACTAATATGTTAGCAAGAAACACTAATCTATTTCAAAATTAATATAAACTTTAGATGAGATAAAGTGAGGTCCTCAAATAAGAATATGAGCCATGGATAGGCTCTCTCAATGGGGATGATCACTTGATTTGTAGAGGTGTCATTTGATATGGATTTGTGATGTATGCTCAAGCTTCAAAATGCTTCAATGGAGATGGATTTAGGATTTTTGGTGTGGATATATGTAAAAGTATGGATTTGGCTTCTCAAACTGACATGGTAACTTTAGCTTAAAGATTGTGATAAAATGGCTTGGGAGGGGATCCAATTTATAGGCTAAGGGCTTGAGGGATGGAGGGGTAAGATGCAAGGATGACAAGATGGTGAGGGAGGGCTAGGATTCACTTAAAGGGGAGCACATGGATTGTGCTTGTTTAGCACCAATAGGGAGTGGACACTTGTCACAAGGAGGATGGGTGTGAGAGGATAGGATATGGGTTGGTCAAAGGCTTGATGAGGGTGGTTGGGTATGTAAGAGTCATGAGTGAGAATGTAAGAGCCATTTATGTCTTTGTAAGAGCATTCATGGCTTGGTGGTTGGGATATTTTGAGGGGAGACTTTGTCTTGGTTTAGGAAAGTCTTAATCTCATTTAGGATTGTGCAAATGATTAGGGAATGGGTTAGGCTTGAGTTAGGATTAGATTAGGGATGTTAGAGATGTGCAAGTGGATGACATTTATGAGGGTGGGTAAGTTAGTGGCTAAGCTTAGTTAATATGGGTGGATGGGGTGGATTAGGCTAAATGGAGGATTTTAAGATAAGCTTTAGGGGTTATTAGATTTGAGGGTTTTATTTATTAAAGTGATTTTAATAAATTTGGGATTTGGAATTAGATAGGAGAATAGGATTTAATTGATAAATAATAGGTTATTTGATTTATCAATTAGGACTATAGATGATTAATTAAATTAATCAGCTAGGGGATGGCAAAGGATTAAATAAATAGAAATTTAATTAATGATGCCTTTTAGAGATAGCTAAATAGGATTACCAAAGTGGTGTAATCGAATTTAGGTGTCTACATATAGTACACCAAAAAATATTATAAATAATGAACCAATAAAAGATGTACAAATCTTGTCACAACTAGAAGAATGAGTAGTTTTAGTGAGAATTGCATTTACTCAAATATGAAAACTAGGATACAAAAGATCACAAGTGGGATTGATAGGCTCTATTATCAATGTTCCTGTTGAGAATTTCACTAAGTTTAATAGCATTTTTTTTTTTATAGAAGTAAACATCACATATAACTTATGCACAATAACGGAAGCAATAGCAATGTCCATCTGAAAGTAAACATAACATAAATAACAGATTACATTCTTTAAGATTCCTTACCGTTGAATTACATACCTAAATCCATCTAGTACAACACCCTCATGAAATGATAATGATAAGTCCAATGTTTATACGTTACCTTTCAAATGCTCAATTCATCCACTATACATGTCACAGGGTATGACAGGCTCAAAAATATACATAAATAGAATAAGGTACATCATCCTATTCTAATCCATGATACATCAAAGTAGAGATAATCACATGATACACATGATAGAGAACATATACATCCATCATAAAGATCAAACATAATAAACTAAGTACACGGTTCCTCCCAACCGTCAATAGCATCATTAGACCATCGTGGATCCTAGCCATCCCTCCGTGCGTAACATTCCAAATCACCGAAGAGATCATCGGTATTACATAGTAGGAATGTCACTCCTAATAAATACAACATCATATGTAGAAAGTAATGTAACATGCAAATAAAAGCATAAGATAACATCATCTAACATATGCTAATCATCAATGAAAAAGGATACATATCCACCATCATGAAGGACACATCAGCCACGATGTCTCAATGAATCTCAAAATGATAAGAGTGGAAAATACACTACCACCCGACTGTGTGGTACCTAAGTGGTCCACTCCCATCGTGCTAAGGAGATAATCTCAAGTCCCAAGAAGGCTATCAAAATCATATAGTACATATCTCTATAAGTCCAGGAATCCTAAAAGTATACTAACTCAAAGGTTCCAAACACAAAATCTGACATCTAATCTCCAGAGGCACACAATGCCATGTAGGAACCTACTATGCAAGTGGGAAAGTGTCATCACAATTATCACGTACAAGTTACCCTGGCAGTTAGCTAAACTCCACGGGTCCATACTGATCTCATGCGGCCACTAGTATCATCTCATACTGATGAGGCATACTACGGAATGCAAGGTTACAACCATGTGTCTCACTACTCCCATCCTAGCCTGTACAAGTGCTCAAGGCATGGGCGAGAACAAAACACTTATCTTTTTAGGTTCATTCTGTTAGTATTAGGTGTGAATGTTATCACTTATTAATCCAACTTATAATGAGTTACCCTGGTAGCCTCTTAGGGCCCCGACCCCCATTGCAAGCCACTTCCCACCACTACATGCAGATATCCTACCCTAATGCTCATGGACTCATAAATCTCAAAATCACAAAAGATAATTCATAACAAAATTATCAAATATGCATAAAAGCATCAAATCTCCATGAGCAACATCCATAGAAAATCATGAACACAACAGCTCTCTATTGGCAACTGAATTATCACTAATAATCAAATATCCAATGGTTCTCAATAACCAATAAATATATATCTCAATCAAATTGATCAAATACTCCAAAAATGGTTGAGTCAAACATGTCACATCATGACATCATCAAAATAAATCCACATAATAGTGTCTCATACATAAGAATCTCAACTATAACAATTAGTAATCACAACCAATACATAGAGCATTCCATGACATAACCATGGTTGGGTTTATAAAGATCGAGATTAAAACATCATCATGTCACCACAATCACATAACTCCCAAGCCTCTGGTAGACGTCCTATACTGGTCAACACTAGTCAACCCAAAACCCAAAACAATAGCATAAAGAATACACAATGTAGACACATGTTTTGGTTTTACAACTTGAGTTTAAATGTAGAGATCTCAGTTTATGTTTCCAAATTTGAAGAATGAATGGAGGAACACATATATTGTTTTGAATAAAAGTTTTCCTTATTAGAACAAAAAAATCCATTTTCCAATTAATAACATTTGTTTGATACATCCCCCACCCAACTATCAATTCCTTATTTAATAATTTAAAACATTTAAATTATTAAATAGTTGAAAGTTATTAAAGAGTCACCTTATGAAAATAAACCATCAATATAAGCCATTGATCAAATAATAACTTAAATTTACAAATAACATACATACATACATACATACATACATACATACATACATATATATATATATATATATATATATATATACATACATACATACATACATATATATACATACATACATATATATATATATACATACATACATACATACATATATATATATATATACATACATACATACATATATATATATATATATATATACATACATACATACATACATATACATACATACATACATACATATATATATATATATATATATATATATACATACATACATACATACATACATACATACATACATACATACATACATATATATATATATATATATATATATACATACATACATACATACATATATATATACATACATACATACATACATACATACATACATACATACATACATACATACATATATATATATATATATACATACATATGTATTACATTTTTATTAAATCAAATTAGTAATTTCGATTTATGCCATATTAGAATTGAATTGTATGTAAACGTTTTAACATAAACATTATTGTTATCTTTTTGCATATCATTAACATCAATTAAAAACCCCTCCAAACTCATGCTGCAGTACGTAGTACCTGTGGTCGCAGGCACTGCGCCGACAGCGGGTACGTGGTACCCCTGTCGCCGCAGACCTGCGACAGCAGGCCTCTGCCTTCTGCCAGCGCGGGGTACGAAACGTGCCCACAACATATTATATATAAACTTTGTTCCATGCGATATAAATCACGATGCGAATTGATAAATTTCCACTGCGATTTTATTAATCGCTCAATTCGGTGCATTATATATATACATAGGTATATATGTATATATATATGTATGTATATATATATATGTATGTATATATATATATATATATATATATATATATATATATATATATATATATATATATATATATATATATATATTCAAATTTTATAATAGATCCATAATAAATGTATACATATGCATATATATAAATATATATTTATATATATGTATATGTATGCAGATCTGAATATATAACCATGTATATTTTTCACAAAGATTATATCTACAATTACGAATAAGATATTTGGATATAAAGTTCTCCAATTAAATTAATCTACCCACATTGAGAATGCATATAAATATGAAACTTCTCAGAAGACATATGGAAGACATGAAGAAGACAAGGAATGCATGATGCGAAAATAGCATAAGTAAAATCACAAGAATCTACCCGGATTCTGATGCTAAATCGCTCTTCCTTAGAAAATTCGCAGAGTAAGCTTCTCCCTTCTTCAGAATTCTCGAGTCCTCCAATGCTCCAATTGCACTCCAAATGCTATGTCCATGCTTCTATGAATGCCTGAATATAAAGAGCTTTTAGGAAACATCTAGAATGCTTCTAGAAATAGCTGGAAGGTGTCACCAACTAAGCATGGGTCTTTTCCAACCTTCAAGATGAGCCTTAGGGTTGTAGACACCATGTGCTTAATTGATGCACTAACCTCCATGTTGTTGACACTTGAGAAATAGAGAAGTGCGCTAACTCCCATGCAAGCTTATAACTCCAATTCACTTTTTATATAATTTCTATTTAAATATTTATAACTTTCATTTTAACTTTTATAAATTTTATTATTATTATTTATTTATTACTTTATTATTATTTTATTATTATTATTAATTTTAATTTCTAATTTTCTTTTATTTAATTCATTTTTCCTCAATAATTCACATTTAATTGATTACAATCAAAATATCAAATAACATGATATTTTATATTAATCTTCTCAATTAATTAATTTATTAATTAAATCCATTTATTTTTTATTTAATAGAAAATTCACCATAGACCTCCAAGATAAAATATGAAAACCCATCATAGAGCAAATCATTCAAAATTAGTCTAAAGGGTTATAAATCACGAATTGTGTCATCTGACACATTCGGCGGGTAAAATATCCAGATACTTGTCCTACCTCACTAGGACAATTGGCTTAAAGGTTTGGGATTTGGACTTGAGAATTTATCTCCCTTCTCTTATCATTGAGATAGTATAATAGGGTACGCTCATCCTGGAAATTTAGGAAAGTTGATACTCGGTACCTGCAACCTGCAGAAAAACCATGCATGTACATATAATATATTTAATGCTAAGCTAAACAGACAATGGCAGGAAGTGGTGCATCGTGTAGATCCCGACTAAGCAGCTAACTATGACTCCCTTCCTTAACCACATCAAAAATTCCATACAATAAGAAAATACACACACCATACATGTGCAAGTATGGGGTAAGTATCCATAATAAAACACATAAGATAATAAACCATCCATCTAATCATCAATAATAACTAAAAACAATATAATGATCATCATGTATGCATGAAATGTAAAATCTAAATGATCTCATCATATAACCACTGAATCCATAACATAATGTCTGATAGTGTCAAAACAATACCACTGATCCATCAACATAAGACTTGTCTATCATAGTCTGATAATAGTAACAATGTCCAGAAAAGATGTGAACAAGGGTAGGCACTACAACATCGTACAAAATGCACTACCACAAGCAACCAATAGCACAATGACTATTATCGCTACTCTCAAAAGGTGATTGGAATACAAAAATGCATCTCAAATAGGAATGGTGTGGCCAAATGTAGTGATGCAAGTGCTCTCAAAACTCACAAGTACACCACAATACATAATGGAAAATGTTAAAATAAATGATGATTGAAAAGAAGCTCTCAAGATTAATGCTGATAATGAAATGATATATGCAAGTTGTGAAGACCAAAAATCCTCTCCACTTAGTGAAAATGCAACATATTTAGACAATGACAAAGAACATAACAAGCCTTCAGAAAATTTGGTACACAAATTCATCGAATCTAGATCGATACATAAAATGTAGGACATGATAATTGACATGGCACTTGCACAAGAGCACCACCCAATTGGAATATTCAAAGACAAATATGATGAGGAAATGATTTTTTCCACCTTATTCTTTGGAAAACCATGTGATGAAGACATCGTTCAAATATTTTCTTACCAAAAGATTGCATGATGGGAACTCCTGCAATTAAAAAAGTACTTTTCATACCACATAACAAATATCTTCTTCAAGATTATCAAGATATTGGTACAATAGGTACTTTCCACAATGTGGATAAGAACACGAAAGGGACAATTAAAAGGATGCAAATTGCAAGTGAAAGACATTAAGCAAAAACCCAACTTGGAAAGAATTCTCAAATCGGACAATCACATAGATTCTGAGTGCATCTTGATGCTCCAAGAGTCAAGCACAATTGAAACTATACAATGACTTTGCCAAGAATAAAAATTCATACCAAGCACCACAATCAAACAACTACTCATAGCCACAAGTACCTATGCCATTGGTAGAATAGGTGCACTAGTAGTTGTAGGATAACAGATAGGCTCCCAATAAGTTGTTGACATAAAAGATGAAAATAATGGTGATGATAAAGTATAGGTAAAAAGTACACTAAACACCCTTTATTTCTATACAACATGTATAGTAGTCATGTTTCTATTGAGTACAAAGTTCTAAAAATAGAAAATAAAAATCTCTTGTCAATGACTAGCTCCAAATCAACTTTACATTCCAAGAAGAATCCATGCAAATAGCAATCCAATTGCAAAGAGGTGAGAGTCCTGCAATGTTGCTTAGAAATATTGTATAATGGAATGACATGGACGAAACATTTCACACAAGGGTTGCTACATACATTTGTACACTAAAAGATAGGAGAACATTGGATGTCTTGAATGAATTGCTAAAAATAACACTTTAGGTAATCAAACTTAGATAATTCAACACTTCAACTACTAATTAATTCATACACAAGATACATTAATATGAAAACATATCTTGTAGGTTGATGGGGTTCTCAATGTAGCCAACTCATTCTCAAATCCATATCATGTATTTTGTTCCCAGTGCAAGATGGTTTTATGAGTTTCTAAAGGTTGTTTTGTGGCTTTTAAAGTAGTTTCACAATGTGAAACAAATTTTCTGGGCAAAATGTACAAGGGCAATCCCATATTAAAAGCCTTTTGGTTAATTACATTTTTGAATGAAAATTGTCAACCCTTCTTGATAATTATTTTTCGATTATTTTTTATCTCATTACACTTTCTAATCCTTATTCCCCCCCCACTATTTATTTAGTATAATTAGCTGATATCTCCACTTTTAACTCTTATTTTTTTCTTATTTATTTATAAAATCAATTTTTTATTAACTTCACTTTGTTTTTTTGATCGGTAAGAGGCCAAAGTGAAGATTAATTATTATGTATTATTATTAATTATCATTTTATTAAGCACGAGTAGATTCGAAGCCAAGACCTCTTCAATAAGAGGCTCACAATTTACCATTGTGTTGTAGGCTCTTTCCTAGTTATTAACTTCACTTATAACTCTTGTTTTTTTTTTTCCTATTTATTTAGAAGATTGATTTGTTGTTGTTGTTGTTGTTGTTGTTCTTGCTTTATAGGTAGAAGGCCAAGAGGCCCAGGCCTAAAAATAAATTAGATGTCCATCTTAGTTAGGCACTAAAGATCCTTGGTTTAACCTTTACATAATTCTTTATAATAATTTAATAATTTAATGCCAACTTTTAACTTCTGTATTTGTAATTTTGTTTTTAGATATCCTTGTTAAAGTACTTGTCTATTAAACTAAGCTTAGATCAAGTTGTTAGAAATGAAAGAAATATATTATAAAATATAAAGAATTCAATCTCTTACTTGTTGATATTTAAAATCAAATGCGCATTAAGAAATTCTTAAATATTACTATTTAAGTCACTACTTAACAATAATCTTTTCAAAATATGAACGAAATTCCAATAATTTTTTAACCTTTTAATTTGTACATAAATGTATAAAATAGTATTTATTATTCATTCTTCTTTTCTTTACATATGAAAAGGTTGTACACTAGATTACTGAGAAAGAGAATCAAAATCAAATATTTCATCATAAGTATTATTTAGTTTAATGTATTTGAGATTGATGTTTTCATTATCCTCCCATACATTGACTTGATCCTCCTACATAAATTGATCAATATATTCACCCCCAGGTGGGTAGCTGACATGAAGAAAATACAAGAAAAAATCCACATTCTAGCACTTCTAATGAAAAATTTCTATTTATTAAATCTCTTTCGATCATTAGTGAATACAACGAAAAAAGTAAGGAGATTATTCCTTCTTGTGATATATAATCCAAATCATTTATATGAAATATTCCACTTTGACAATTTTATTGGTTCTATGGATTATGGCTTTTACCATGCTTGCTTCAAACTAGTTTACTAAGGATGAGACCTTTATATTTTTATTATAAATATTATAAGCCTATACAACTCCATGGGAAAAAATTACCCAACACTAGTATCTAGCTTATATTTTCCTATTTGACTTATCTAATTGGAATCTCATCTTCATCTGCTCCTTTATTTGTGAGATTATTTCTTGTTCTATTGCCTTCCCTATATGTATGTTTAATAGTTGTCTCTTCAAATTTATCTATTAAGGCTAGAGCATATTCAAGTTTAGAACTAAAGATCTAATTTGGGGCTCCTCTTTTATGTAATGTATTTAAGATCATTTTTGAATCTCCTAACTAATCTATTAATACCTATCTCCCTGCTTAGAAGTATGCCTTCAATAAGAGCCTCTAGTTCTTCTAAATTATTAGACATAACTCCTAAAGGCTTGACACATTTAGTTAAATTTCATTTTCTAAATGGATAGTACAACCTAAACCCATTGATCCTAGATTATTCTTGGAGGCCCCATCAAAATTTGGCTTTAACCATCCTGCTGGTGGAGGTTCCCCTTTACATTTTTTCCTAGCAAGCTTGCTCAATTTTGTGTAGGTCATATGTGGAATAATTAGATTAAACTAATTTTTATGCATTTCTGCATCCCAATCTGAAAAGGAACCTTTCTCCTTATATGAGATTATTACATTATTATTAGCTACCTCAACAATACATGCCTCTACTTTTTTTTAAAGAATGTTAGATCCATTTTTTCATTACAAAAAATTCTTTTATTCCTTCCTCTCCATAATTCTCATAGAAGTATGGAAGGGGAAATTTTATAAAGATTACCATAGACCTTAGAGAAACCATATTTAGGCTAGCTACTTAAACTCTTAATAGGTTTTTAGGGAATGTAGATTACCATATTAATTTCTTACATAACCAATACCAATAGTTTTTAGCAAAGGGACACTTGTAAAGCAAGCACTCATAAGTTTCAGATTCTTTTTCACATAATAGACATCTTGATGGTCTCTCAAAACCCATTTTAGTAAACCTATATGTAGTTAAAAGTCTCTTTTGAAGAGTATCTCAAAGGAAAATGCCCTCTTTTAGAAGACACGTCATATGTCAATGTAGGTTAAGAGGAATTCCAATCTTATCCCAATGTTAAGAATTAATAATCTTTTCATACCCTAATTTGACTTTATAATTTCCATCCTTCTAGGCATCCCATATTAATGTATCTCTCCAATCTTTGTGATTTACTTGCCTACTATTGAAGTATCGACTAAAAATAAGATTTTTCTATAATGAAAGAGAAGTTTCATCGGTGGATTTCCATTGCCATCCTCCATATTGATTATCACTGATTTTAATTTTACAATCACTTACATTTGTACCCCACTAGGTTGAAAGAGTGTTTTTTAATGTTAATTGATAGATTTACACTATTTGAAGAAGGAAGTCCATCTCATGAATCTTCCCAAAATAAAGCATCCTGCCCTAAACCAACACCCCAAGTTAAATTATTGGTAATTGAAGGATGTTAGTTATGAAGTTCCAAATTAGATCCTTTTGGTGGATTTATTGTTCTAAAAAGAGATACAAGATCATTATTGTTTAAGTATTTATGGTATAAAATCTTGGCACATTTACTATTATGTTCTTTGTACATTCTCCAAATAAGTTTTTCACCTAGAGCTTCACTTTGCCAGTTCAATTTTTTTATACCTAGACCTCCAATTTCCTTTGGTCTACAAATATTTTTTCATTTTATCAAAGCTTTTTTTTTTCTTGTCTCTAGTGTCTTTCCAAAACAAGTTTACAAGTTTAGAGTCTAATTTCCTTTTTACACCTTTGGGTAAAGGAAGACATGACATATGATATGTGGGAATGACCAAAAGAATTGATTTGATCATAGTCACCCTTCCTACTTTTGTTAACCATTTTCTTTTCCAACTTCACAAATTTTTATCTACTTTCTCTAAAATCGAATCCTACATTTTTCCTTCTCTGATACCTTTTTTCAAGTTGTATACCAAGGTATTTGTATGGAAAGGTTCATTTTCTATATACCATAATTATACACGTCTCTCTCTACTTCCTCTTTGGTATTAATAAAGAAAATCTCCGATTTATTAGAATTTAATTTTTGACCTAATGCTTTCATATATTTATTTTTGTATTTGCTTAAAATTTTGAGCTTCTTCCAAAGTACTTTCTCTTAGTAAATTAGTGTCATTTACAAATTTTTGATGTGTTACTTTAGAAACATCTTTTGTTACAGTGATTTCTCTAATTTTTCTTTCTATTTGAGCCTTTATTATAGCTTTGTTGAAAGATTTTGCTATAATAATGAATAGAATAGGTGATATAGGATCCTCTTGTTTGACACCCCTAGATATACTAAAAAAGCCTTTCAGAGTACCATTAATGAGAAGGAAAATTTATGGAGTTGAAATGTAGTTAAATATTAAAATTGATCCATTGACGTGAAAATGCAAATGCTTCTAATGTTTTGCATAAGAATTTTCAATCTAATTTATCATAGGCTTTTAGAGTATCTAGTTTCATTGGCATGCAAGATTCTTTATTAATTTATATAGAGTAAGTTAGTTCTTGGATTATGATAATACCATCAAGAATCGACCTATTAGGGACAAAACTTGTTTGTTCCTTAGAAATTAACTTTGGTAGTACTTTTTAAAATCTATTGACTAGAGCTTTTGAAATAATTTTGTATATAGTATTACAAAAGACTATGGGCCTAAAATCTCCTGGGTCCATATGATCACTTTTCTTTGGAATTAAGGGTAAGAATGTATTATTAGTCTTAGTTAAAAGAGATCCATAATTACTAGTTATTTTCCCCTAAGAAAAAGTTGTTTATTAGTATCAAACACTTAGTCATTCACAAGGCAAGATTTGTAGGTCATCACTATGACTGAGTCATCTTATATAGATCAAGTAACGTAATGAAGACTTGTGCATAATTTAGCTAGTGTTGAGCAATAGTTACTACATAGCAGGTTAGAGGTTGCCAAGTTATCTAGTATTAGATGAGTTGGTCATGAGATAGTATATTTGTCAAGTGTATACATAGTTTGAGAATAATAGAGGTCACACATTATAGTGTATGCCGAGTAGAGTTGAAGTTGAGTGACACCATGCAAAAGAAACATGGTTGAGTATCAACAAGCCACTAGTGAAAAGTAAGACCATTTGAAATATTTGTTTGGAATGATAAAAAATATTAAGTAAACTATTTTTTTTGAGATGGAGATGTATTTCTATGATTGAGAAGTTTGTTAAAGAGATAATTATGCCGTCAATCACGAACCATTAATTCCTATGCAGAGAGATTAGCTAATTCGAAAATTGTAAGGGTTAAGCAGAAAAGCGATGGATCTAGATCATTGATCATGATCTAAAAGCTTCACCAAAAAACTATTTAAGGAGGGTTTTAGAACTAATTTGTGTGTGTGTGCACGCGTGCATGCATGCATGCATGTGTGATTAAGTTTTTAGATGCATGTAAAGTTGAAGGTGAATCAGGTAGAGCAGTCAAGTAGTGCAACGAACAATTCAGAGCAGAGTTATTGTAGATCAATCATAGAGAGGTGATGTCATATTCAATAGAGGAGATATTTCATCAATGTTATAGTGAAAACTAGAGTATTAGGCACAGATACATCTTAATAGGCATTTCAGGGTAAATCTCTTAATAGAATGGTCCTAACAAACCTATGTAAATCTCCTAATAGAGTGCTCACTTAATTGTGTAGTTTAAATCCTTGAATCAAAGTAGACTTAAAAGTATTGTAAGTCATTAATAGGGAAGATCCTTTAAAGGAAAGATAATTATAAATGATCAAACATTGTATCCCTAACAAGCACACTTTATTGATTTAGTAGTGAAGATCTTTGTGGGTGTCATCCCTGCCATAGTTTTACCTTCACCTTGGAGGGTTTCTACATTACCAAATCTTTGTGTCAAGTGCTTTATGTGTTTGTAAGTTTTATTAAAGCAATTAGATGTTAATCTAATATTATGTTGTAGTGAATGTTTGATTTGGTATAAGGTTAAATAGAGATAAGGGTTAATGGTGAAGTTATCAAATATGGTTCATGTTTGGAGTGTTAAATTCTTATAGATCCTAATCCCCTCCCTGCCCCCCACCCCCTTAGCATCTTACTTTCCCTATTAGTTTTCCAAAAACTGGTATCAGAGTTGTGTTCTCTTAGTAGAAGTTGAACCACTTGAGAGTAAAGATCTTGAGAATGGAAGCCTACAAATTGGGAAAGATCATTGAAAATTAGAAGCTTGATGTTCAACTTGCATTTGAACAAGTTAATACTATAAAGGAGACTCCAAGTAAATCCTCTAAGAGAAGGAAAGAGATGGAAATTCAAAAAAATGACACACAATACAAAGAAGAAACTATTTAAGAGTTGTTTGATGAAGACAGATCTAGTGAATCTGATGCAACCATAGCAAATCTATTAGAGAAGAACAAAATTCTAAATAAAGAAGTAAGAGCACTGAAAAGAGAACATGAAATATAGTTAGTAAGGCTATGTGAATTGACTAAACAAAAGAAGAAAGTTGAGGATGACAAGGCAATGGCTGAGGAAGACAGAAGGAAAATGACTACAAATCTTGATATAGGATCAATGAGGTACAAAGGCTACCTCACAATCAATTTGACATGGTCAATAGATTTTAGATTACGGTCAAAGAAAGTTTTGAAGGGACCCTGAAACCCTTTAACAACTAGAGAAAAGATAAAGCAATAAAACCACTAGGACAAAAGTATTGAAACCAACAACAAAATCAGGTTTTATACGGACCTGCAACCACAAACATAGTCCAAAAAAAGAGAACCCAATTTTTATAGGGACCTAGAACCACTAAAATAGTTTAGACCAAAAACTAGTAAATAGGACCAAAAACCAATACCAAGTACCACATCTAGAAAATAGGACCAGAACGGGACAAAACCAAAGAACAAAAACCCAAGACAACTATTGTAGCTCCATAATCATCTTGATAGCCTCTTTACCAATCACAACAGTATCCTGGATGTAATAAAAAACCGAAGCATCAGCATCTTTCAGGGCTTTCTTCCTTGAGCTCTACCTTGTTCTTTTGTTTGGACCTTCAGGAAATATAATTTCTTCATTGACTCTTTTGCCAAGGCTCGCAGCAGCAACACAAATACTAGATGTGACCTATTCCATCCTTGTTCCACTTTTATTGATAAGCATTTTGAGATTCTGCTCATAGTTTTTGAGTTTATTAAGGATATCTCCCATTTTCTCTTCCAAATGGCTGATTTTGGCACAGTCAGTATCCTGGATGTGTTGCAAAGTTTCCACTTTCTTCTTCAGCCCCATCAATTCATTATAAATCCAAGAATCAACATGAAGAATGTAGTCAGCTTTGAGCTTGGCAGAATGAAGGAAGGAGAGCTTGGTTTCCCTCTCCAAAGAATTCGTGGTACCATCTGCAAACTCATGAGGAGGGGAGCCAACCATATCTACATGTTCCTCCCTATCCCTCTGTTCCTCCTTCCTAGTCTCAATAGGATTCTCATTTTGAACAAGGTCCTCCTTGTCATGACCTCCAGTCTCTGTAGCAGGTAAGGTAGGTTTAACCATTTGGTCCTTTTCTCTCACCTTAATAGGATTCACAATAAGAATATCTTTGTCTTTAACCCATCCACCAAAAATAGTCTGAATGTCCTCCTTCTCAGGGTTGCTCTATTCTAAATTATCTTCACTTATGTCTTTCTCATTCCCTTTCTCAATTTTTCCTTTGGTCTCCTAATATAATTCCAAATTTGAGCTAAAATCCCCAACATCTATATCATCCTCTTCCTCACAGATATCATTCTCTGAGCTAAAAATATTATTAGACTTAGAAACCTCTTCCACAACTTGTTTCTGAGTATTAGATGGTTTATGTTTGGGGTCCTTTTCTTTTCCTTTTACACTACTCTCCTTCTTAATGTTTTTTGAGTGAGAACCCTTATTTTTTTCACAAGGGATAGAGGATATAGATTTATTGTTACAATAACCCTCTATGAGAAGAATTAGACCTTCATGCAAAATAGGACGAGACTCCTTCTTCCTATGAGCATGCAAACTTTGAAGGAAAGAAAACTGTAGATAGAAAGGGAAAGAAAGTCTATCCTTATGCCTGAAATGATTGAGAAAAACAAAATGAAATTTATGAACCCTTTTATTTCTACTGTCAAGGATGAAATACTCATGAATACAACATAGCACATCCCGCCAAATTTCTTTAATCTACTCCACATCAAAGAAATCTCCATTCTTTTCCAGTTGTTTCTCCTCAACATCTGACTTTGAAATTTTTTTGTAGGTAGCATTAGAGATACTAGTCTATTTGGTGAACTTAGTGCTAGCCGTGGGGAGCCCTGTGATCTCAGCAATAAAGTCCTATGTTAAATTCATAGTGACTCCATGAAGAAGGACCCTGTCAGCGGACCAATTATTAAAAAAGGCAGTCGTGATATGGGGTTTAAAACCATGCAGTCTCTCCAAGTAACTGATCACCTTCCCTTTTTGTAAGATGTTCCAAACTTCCTTCTAAACCTTCCATTCATCACACTTTTTAGGTTCACCCCCCATATTCAAAAAATAGGTAGAGCCAAGAACCAAAAACAAACAAACACAGAGAGCCAAGTTAAAATAAAACCAGATTTTTGTCATTTGGAAAGGGTCTCACTTTTTCAATGATACATGCAAAGGCCACATTACATTCATATGAGTGTACTTCCTCGGGGAGGGTGAACTGACAGCCATAAGGTCACTCCATAAAATCATTAAATTTCTAATCCGAGAAAATCTTTCCCACTTTGGAATGAATGGCATCATAATTAATGATAGCTTTTAGATCAACATGCTTGTTTAACTCATCAAGCCACCTCACCTTATATCTTGACTATACTGCATGATTGGTTATCCAGTTAGTAGCCCCATTGGCCTCTTGATAAGTATGGGAAATGACAACTTTTTCAAATTTATGTATTAGGGATTTGATCTCCATGACCGTTGCTTCTATCATCCATGAAATTGAATTTTTATTATTCAAAATGTTAACAATATTCAAAGAGTCACCTTCCAACCATAGATTAGGGTATCCCAGATCAACTGCAATCTTTATAATGTATAGGGCAGTAGTAGCTTTAGCAATATGACTATTAGAGTGACCTATAGGAACTACGATCACATCTATTACATTTCCCACATGATCTCTCAAAACTCCTCCACATCTCACTCTTCCCGAATTGCCCTTAGTAGCTCCATCAAAGTTGCCTTTAATCCAACTGTTAGGAGGAGTATTCCATCTTATGGTTAGTCTTGGATTATCAGTTTTCAAGTTAGGATCTTTAGATTGCAAAGGAGTATCAAATTGAAATGTTGGACCAATTTTCCTTTGAGAAATAAAATTCTCCTTGAAGGCTTTAATGATATTCTGTCCAAGCACCCATCTTGGTAATTCTTTATTTCTAAATATTCTATTATTTATCTCTTTCCAAATGCCCCACTAGAGATGAGGAAGAGTTAATTTCTAGAGAAATTGAACATAAGGGTCCTTCGAAGGTCAATTCCAACTTTAAAAAAAAAGTTCAACATTGTTTGGTGAACCCAGGTCAAGCTCTAGTAGTTAAGAATCTTAGCCTAGACTTGTTGAGTATAAGCACAATTCATAAACAAATGATCTCTATCTTCAAAACCATTTTTACATAAAGAACACCTATTAACCACATTAATGCCTCTTTTTTGCAGATTGTCCAATTTCAAAATTTTATTTTGAAGCATTAACCAGTAGAAGATATTAATTTTGGGTATGAGATCCTTAATCCAAGCATAAGACCACAAAGGATGATTGCCCTTTTCCCTAGAAGCAAAGATAGTAGAAACTTTAAATAGACCACTTGGATCAGCATTCCACATTATCTTATCTTCAAGAGATGGATAAAGAGAGACAACATTTAGAGACAGTTGAATGATATTGAAACCTTGATTAATATCGGACAAATTCACCCAAGAATTATTTTGCCAATAGTGAGAAACTAAAATGCCATATCTCTATTTGCATATATCAACCTGAGCCTTATCCTAAAAACATTCAATCAGAGGATGATCCTTTAACCAAACATCTTCCCAAAATCTCACCTTGTACCCATTTCCAATTTTCCAGGAGCACCCTTTTACAAGAGTCTTCTTTGTCCCCTAAACAGATCTCCATATGATAGAAGGATGAATAACATCAAGAGAGGAGAAGAAATTAGCTAGAGAATTAACATTGAAAAGGTACTTATGTTTCCAAATGGTACTCCATTCCTTGTTATCATGATAAGTTCTCCATCCTTGTTTAGCCAAGAGAGCTTTATTCATACTTCTAATTTTCCTAATTCCTAATCCTCCTTCACTGAAGGGCTTACAAGCTTGATCCCAAGCAATTAAATGCATTCTCTTTTTTTCCTCAATACAGACCATAAAAAATTTCTTTGAATTTTTTCAATAGCCTCTGCAAATTTTAAAGGAATTTTGAAAAGGCTCAAGGCATAGGTAGGTATGCTTTGGAGATAAGCTTTGAGAAGAATTAATTTACCTACCTAACTTAGAAGATTACCTTTCCAACCTGCCAATTTTTTGTTAAATTTATTAATGAGATCAACCCAAAAGGAATAAGGGACTTTCAAGCCTAGAGGAAGACCCAAATAGGTTGAAGGGAGAGACCCTATTGAACAACCAAGGATCTTAGTAATTTTATTTTGTCTAGGAATAGGGATATTGAAAAAGAAAACAACACTTTTATTCCAATTAATCAATTGACATGAGGCTAAAGAATATAAATTAATGGCTTAATTAAGACTTCTGGCTTCCTTAACTTCAAATTTACCCATAAAAATAGTATCATCAACAAATTGATCATGCAAACAAATAAGAGGGTGGGAAGAGGGTTGCAAACCCTTAATGACTCCTCTTTGGACCAAATCCCCAATATATCTCCCCAAACAGTTACCAATAATAAAAAAAAACAATGGGAGATAAAGGATCTCCTTGTCTCAAACCTCGAGAGGGATTAAAAAAATGAGAAGAGTTACCATTAACCAAAACCGCAATAGAGGAAGTTGAAATCAGCTGAAGAATGACACTAACAACCTTTTGGTCAAAGCCAAAAGCATATAATTTTTTTGAGAGGAAAGCCCAATCAACTATATTATAGGCCTTGGCTACGTCAACTTTCATAATAAAGCCCTGATTATTAGAACATGACAAGGAATGGATATTCTCATGAGAAAAGATAACAGAATTAAGAATTTTTCTACCTGGGATGAAGCCACTTTGCTAATCAACAATGATCGAAGGAATCACCAAGAGCAATCTGGAAGTGAGCACTTTAGAGATAATTTTATAGAAAGAATTACAAAGGCTGATCAGTCTGAATTGATTAGGAGAGTCAGCTCCAGTTTTCTTAGGAATTAGGTAGACATGGTCAATCAGTTATTAAGTGCTAATCATGAGATTTCTAGAAAGGTGGAAGAGATTTCAAATATTAGATCTGAAAATGATCAACTAAACAATGAATTAAGAGCTAAAAAAGAAGTCATTGAATGGATGAAAATATTGAAGAGGCTATGAGATTACTTAATGAATAGTTGAATGCATCAAGGAGACCTCATGCCACTTCTGGATTAGGCTATGTTGAGTTCCTATTAGGTGTTAGGCAAGGAGAATAGAAGAATGTGATTGCTAAACCACAGAATAAATATCCTACATACCATCACTATGTAAAATGAGGGCACACAACAAACATGTGTAGGAGCAAATTTGGTAAGTCAAATTCTAATCCAAAACTCAATGGTTATTGTTTTAGTTGGAACAAACAAGGACATTAAACACATGAGTGTAGATCAAAGGTCAAACAAATACCAATTACTTCTTGATTTGAAGGTTACTATTATACATGTCATAAGTATGATTATAAGACACAAGATTGTGCAGATCTAAAGTAAAGAACAATTGGACACCTAAAGGTGTAATGCCTCACCATTTGACCCAAAATAAATTAACCTAAAGTTTCACTAAGTTTGACAAACATTTTTTTTATAAAGATAATAACTTAACAACAACATATATAATATGGCGGAAGCAATTAACATACACTCATACATCAACAAAACATAAATAGATTACAACTCTTAAGGGTCCCATGATGATGAATCATGTTTAATTTTTAATTAACTCTAAATCCAATGTATAACACATCCACATTAAAGAATAACTACAAGAAAAAATTCTATTTAAAAATATACAATTATATATGATGCCACTTGGCAATAAACAAAATGCACAATCATCCCTTGTATAGGTCACAAGATATGAAAGGCTACAATAATATACATCATGAAATAGATTACATCATCTCATAAGATCTATGAAATCAAATACAATAAACTAAGTATAACCATCCATCATAGAAATACAAGAATAGATAGAAAGGAATATTTACACAAACACATCCAGCAGTGGCATCTGATGGTCGGATCTCAATGGTATAAGAAAAAGCACTACCACCTGACCTCATGGAACCCAAAAAGGCCCCCTCCCACTATGTTGAGGAGATAACCTCAAGTCCCAAGTAAGATAAAAAACTCAAAAGTCAAAACCAACATCTAAGTTCAAGGAATCACCTGAAAGAAAACTATGATCTCAAAGGGTACCAAGACATAAGTATCAACTAAACCCAGAGGCAACACAAACATGTAGGGAATCTATTATGCATATGGGCAAGTGTCATCGCATGAGCCAACTCCAAGGTTACCCAACTAGTCTTTTAATCCTCTACCCCCCTAGTGACTCTATGCCGCACTAGTATCCGTTTGTACTGATAAGGCATACTAACAATTCAGCTCTTAGGTTACTCGGCTAGTCTTTTAATCCTCCGACCCCTTAGTGACTTTCTGTAGTACCAATATCTTGTTAATTTGTTTTAAACCCATTTAATGAAATGTTATCACTTACTAAACAACCTACAATGGGTTACCCATCAACCTCTTTGGGGTGTCGGCCTCCATTGCAAGCCGCTTCCCAACATGACATATAGATAACCTACCCTAAGCTTAGTAAAACCAAAATATCACAAAAGACCACATGTCATACATCAGTTCTTAAACAAGAAACTGACATATATTGAAAATCATTGATCATAATCATGGATTCAACCAAAATAATCATCCCAATAGGACTAATTGAAAATCAAGTACACATAAAGCAATCCACATTATAATATGACATCACCAAGAACAAATCATACAAACACCTCAGTCCTATACAAGAAACTAAAAAGAAATCCAAATACAACTGATTGAAGACTCAAAGGTTATATTAGATAGGTCACACCATTCACCTCGGTTTCACACAAGAACACTGGAAAGCAATAACAATCAATATATCAAAACACCTCATAGAGTATACCAGACACATTACCATGGTTAAGTATAAAAGATCGAGATTAAAATATCATCATGACATCACAGACAAAACTCCCAAGCCTCTGTAAACAACATGACTGGTCAAAGCTAAGTCAACCCAACACCCAATAGTAAAATCACACTTCATAAAAAGAGTACATACAAAATTGAATTTCATAATTCATTAGGTTTTGAAAACCCTAAAGTCCAATATTTACTAAAGGTTTTTAAATTAAATCACAGACAATTCTATAATGGAAATCAATTTTCTCAAAAAAGGTTTTCAACTCAAAGAAATTCTAAAAACAAAAACACAATAGACACAGAGAAGATAGAAATTTGAAGAACGAGCAACTACTGCACAAACCCACAAGATCCTACTTAGATCTAATGCTAAAACAATGAACACACAAACATGAAAGAATCTTCCCTTTCCTTCGAAAAGCCTCTTTTTGGAAACTGGCTTCTCCAAACCTGTGTGTCTAGAAATGAGCTTTGATTTCCTTAATAAAGAGTTTTTCTCCCCAAATCAGGGCTTTGATCATGCAATCATGCAAAAACTCTGTGTCTTTAATTATTATATTTTAATTTTTATGCACACACTTTGTGCAATTTAATTAAAATAAACTTTATTAAATTAAAGCTTTCTCTCCCTTACTAATTTTTGAAGCATTTCTAATAATTATATCAATTTAATTAATAAAGTTATTTAGAGTTTATTATTAAAATAAAACTCATAAATAATTATCATTAAATTAAATAAATATAACTACACCACAATTAGAACCATAACTTTATCTTTAAATTTTCATTCTCTTATTTAAATAAATTCACAAGACGTTTTTTTACTAATATATTTATTAACTCATTTAATAACATCATTTAGATTTTATTATTAAAATAAAACTCTTAAATAATAATCATTAAATTAAATAAATATAAATATGTCAAAAATATAACTTTAATATAGTATTTTAAATTTAATTCTTTCATGTACATTTAAAGAATTTTTAAAATTAAAATGTTCTTTTATATTTTCTTTTCCTTCACTTTATTAATTAGCGCAAGCACTATTTAAAGCATACTTTATTATTTAAATTAATAAGAATATTAAAGCTCATTATTTAAATGCAACTCTAATCTAATAATTATTAATTAAATAATCATAATAAAAAAATATTAAATCTTTAATCTTTTAATATTTTAATTCTATTTTTATTCAACTTCTTAAATTAGACTTTTAAAACAAATATTTTAAATTGAAGTACGTTTTTAATAATGTAATTAAATAACATCATATTCAAATTTCTCTTTAACCAATTTTCTACATTTAGACCTCTAAATTTAGACTTCTAATTTTATACTTTTTATTTAAAGCATAAATTTAATTAGTTTTTAATTAATCAAATATTCACATATTTTAATATTTTCATTTTAATCAAAGAATATTCATTACTCAATAATAATATTATTTAAGGTTTATTATTAAAATAAACTCCTAAATAATAATGATTAAATTAAATAAATATAAATACGTCAAAATTAGAACTTTAATAAAATCTTTTAAATTTAATTCTTTTATTTATTTAATTTATCAATTAATTAAATATAATTAAGTATTACATTTTCTTTATAAGATTTACATTAAATTAAATCATTAAATTATCTTTTAATTTAATTTAATTATAATAAAGAATCATCACATACCCACAAAACCAAAAATGACAACTCAACTGAAGACAAAGGACAACATCAAACTCCAAGGTCAAAATCACAAATTCATGTCACTTGACGAATTTAGAAAGGTGAAACTAACTCAGATACTTGTCTTATTTTCTAGGACAATTGTCTTAGGTTAGGATTTGGACTCAAGAGTTATCTGCCCACTTATACCATTGAAATACTATGATAGGGTACGTTCATCCTGGTCCTTCAGAGAAGTTGATACCTAGTACCTGCAATCTGCATAAAACCCATGCATGTACAAACACAATATTCTAAACTAAAAATACACTGGCAGGAAGTAGTGCATTGTGTAGATCTCGACTAGCAAGTGACTATGACCCCCTTCCTCAACCACATCAGAAACATCAAACATAAAGAAAACATACACACACACCATACACATGCAAGTATGGGGTAAGTATCCATAGAAATTGCATAAAAATCATTCGTCTAACTAACATCATTAAATAACTGAAAGTCACTAAATGAACATATATATCATCATCAAAAAAATCATGAAATAACTAAAATAACTAGTACTAAAGTAACACAACACATATATTAACTAAATATGAAATACAATTAATCAATTCCGATAACCCAATGCTGCTAAACATAAAATGAAATAAGAAAACTGGCCTAAAAGAATTCAATAATATAATTAGAAAAGTCAAGTAGGGGTAGGCATTACAAAAGGTCAATGAAAATAACCTAAGAAAGGTAATACCATAAATTGGGATTACAATACTTGGGTGAATTATCAATTTTGTGGAAAGTATAAACACATTACAACAAATTGTGCTAAGATATATCTCAGAGGAAGATCAAAAAACTTGATTTTTTTGAACCAATATGTTTCAATTGTTAGAAGGTTAGTCACTTAAGAAGAGACTTTATGAACCAAGCAACAACACCTAATGTTGAAGAGAACGATTGAATGAAAAAGGTGAATACTGAAGAAGTGAGAAGCCAAATGAATTTGACATGGAGAAATAAAATTAAAGAAAGTAATAGTTGAAATGGTGAAGTTGTGATCACCGAATCCAATGGATTATGTGACTCCCCCACCCCAAACTAAAGCAAAGAGGTATATATGTGATGAAAAAGCATCTTGGATTTCCTTGCAATCCTACTCATTTTCATTCTTTCTTCTAGTTGCTGTCGAGTTCCTGTTGCTGCCAAGTTGTCTAGTGTTGGCCGAGTGTTCCTTCAAGTGTCGAGTGAACCAATTATTTTTCTAATGCTCAATTCCTTCTTTGAATGAGTTGTTTGTGTTTTGATTCTTAGTGGGAGCCGAATCTTGTATTTAATTTAGTTTGTGAATTTAATGATAGGATCTTGTCTAGGGATAAGTGTTGACCATTTTGAGGTCGGCCTTTCTTTGATGTAATGTTCTAAAATCTCCTGTAATCCATTTTGGAAAGTATAAATAGGGTTCTTAGGCTTAGGTTAGAGGTAAAATGGGTAGAACTTAGAAGGTTTAGAGAGTTCAGAGCATATGAGTCTAGAAGTATGAATTTGAAGCTAAATCATGGATCTTGAGGTTGTATTTTGTATCTAACCGTAACCTAGAAGGCCTTACAATTGGGCATGCATGTTCTTAACTTGATGAATCTATAAAAGTATCTCTGTCTCTGTCTCTGTCTCTGTCTCTGTCTCTCTGTCTCTCTCTCTCTCTCTGTCTCTCTATCTCTCTGTCTCTCTCTCTCTCTCTCCTGGGTGTTGTTCTTTGTTGTGTTTACTTTGTAAGGTGGTTTAGATAACTGGGTGAGCCTTTGGCCTTAGTTCATCCCTCCTTGCATTAGGTGGTATGAAAGTTTTAGGTTCATCCTTATGGAGATTGGATCATGTAGAACCCTAATTTGGATTTGGCTGTAGGGTGGAAGATGTAATGATTTCCTATAACTTGTAGAGGGTTATGATCTTGCAAGAACCTAATTGTAAAGATGGTTTGAGGTAGAGGAAATGCTAATAATGCCATATTGGATACTTTGAGACAAATTGTATCCAGATTAGATGTTGTGGAGACAACCCAGAGGAGAGGAGAATGTCTTAATGATGAAGCAATAACACCAAACCCTAATCCTGAACCTGAAGAAGATTAAGATGAGGAAATATTATTGAGAGTATTATCTAGGGAACATTCAAAGCCTATTATGGAAGTTGTTCCTTATGATGGAAAATTGGACACCCATACTGTGTTGGATTGGATCTCTAACATGGATAAGTTCTTTGAGTTTGAAAACACTCCTGATAATAGAAAGGTGAAATTGTAGTTACTAGGTTGAAAGGTCACACTTCATTGTGGTGGGAGCATTTATAAGATATACAAAGGAAAGGAAAGGAGAAGATAAGGAATTGACTAAAAATGGTTAACATGGTGAAGAAAAAATTCCTTCCTATTGATTACCAAGTTATCTTATTGAGAAAGATGCAAAATTTGAGACAAAGAGACATGACTGTAAAGGAGTATACTGAGGAATTCTATAGATTGGACATCAATTCTAGACATGTGGATGATGATGTTGAGAAAATTGCAAGGTATCTAAATGGATTAAGATCTAGAATTAAAGATGAAATAAGTTTTGTAAAATTGGAAAGTCAGGAAGAAGCATACCAATATGCCTTGAAAGCTAAGGAGATCTTGACAAAGAAACATGAGAAAAGATAAAGAGGTAGAGGTGGTAGATTCTAGAAAGGCAGAGGTAGATCTTATGGAGAAGGTCACATATTTGACAATTTTGTGCAAGATAAGGGAAAATATAAATGGAAAAGTGATGACAAAAACAAGACTAAATGGAAAGGTGGTAATTCTCATCAAAGAGGTACTAGTTCTTACCAAGGAAGAGGTAGTTCTTATTCTAGAGGTGGTTTTCATGGTAATTGTTTTAGATGTGGTAAAGAAGGGCATAGATCCTTTGAATGTAGATCTTCTAAAAATGGGAAAGGTAACAAAAATACTATGATTCAAGGAGACATTGAGGGTTCATCAAGTGCACTTGAGGCTAGAGAAAATCTGATGGTAAGAAGAACCTTGTGTAACAAGGGAGTTGATGAAGAACCCATCCTAAGGAGAAATATTTTCTAAACTAGATGCAAGATGGTTGGAAAATGCTATAATGTGATCATTGATAGTGGAAGTTCAACAAATTTGGCATCAAAAGAGTTGGTTACAAAGTTGCAGTTGTAGAGGCTAAAGCATCCTAAATCCTATCATGTTTCATAGATCAAGGATGAGCATACAATATTGGTAAGTGAGAAATGTATTGTGAAGTTTAAGATTGGATATTAGTTTGATAAAGTTTCATGTGATATTATGCCTATGGGTTGTTGTCATATTCTATTGGGTAGACCTTGGAAATACGATAGATATGCTATACATAATGGAATATTGAATCAATATACTCTTTGGGTGAATGAGAGAAAGAATATGTTGTTGTCTTCGATTAAGAGTCTAGATGAGGTTAATTGTACTACTATGAGAATTTTTAAGGTTAATGTAAAGAAATTTGAAAAGGAAGTGAAGAAGAATCAAATCTATTTTCCATAATTCCTTGGAGATGGAGTTGTGCTAGTGATAACTGAGTCACAGAAAACAATGCTGACTGAGTGACATATAGTGGTAATTGAGTGACAATCAAAGCTACTAGTATAGACTGAGTTCCAAAAGAAATTGCAAGTTTGTTGAATGAGTATAAAGATATTGTTGCAAATGATATACCTAATGGTTTACCACTAATAATAAGTATAAGCCATTGTATGGATCTGATTCCTAAAGCTAGTTTTCCAAACAAAGCACCATATAGATTGACACCTACAGAGAATGAAGAACTTAACAAGCAAGTGCATGAGTTGTTTCAGAAAGGTTTGATCAAAGAAATCTTGAGTCCATGTGTTGTACCTACCATATTAGTACCTAAGAAGAATGGAGAAAATAGAAAATGGATAATGTATACTAATTCCAGAGCTATTAACAAGATCGTAGTGAAATTTAGGTTCCCTATGCCAAGGATGGATTCCATAATGGATTTTTTGAGTGTAGCAAAGTATTTTACCAAGATTGATTTAAAGATTAGTTATCATCAGATCAAAATTAAAGAAGGTGATGAATGGAAGACTTCTTTTAAGACAAAAGATGGTCTATATGAATGGTTGGTAATGCCTTTTGGTTTGAATAATGCACCTAGTACTTTCATGAGGTTGATGAATGAAGTTCTCAAGATATTTTTTGGGTAAGTTTGTGATTATTTATTTGGATGACATTATAATATTCAGTAAGACCAAGGAAGAATATATTGAGCATGTTAGACAAGTATTGTAGAGATTGAAAGAGAATAAGTCAATGATTAACTTTAGAAAGTGTTCTTTTTTACAAGAGGAGATTGAATATTTGGGATTTTTGATTTCAGCTGATGGTTTGAGAATGGATCTCGAGAAGGTTAAAGAAATTTTGGAATGGCCTACACCTCATAATGTGGGTGAGGTAAGATCATTTCATGGTTTGGCTAGTTTCTACAAAAAAGTTTATAAAGAATTTTAGTTTTTTTTGTAATGCTATGACTATGACAATGAGGGGAGATAAAAAGGATTTCAAGTGGACACATGGAGCTAATAAGAGTTTTGAGACTTTGAAACGAAATGTTGCTAAGTTACATGTATTGGCTTTACCTAATTTCAATAAAGTAGTTTAAGTTGAGTGTGATGCAAGTGGTAATGCAATAGGAGCTATGTTAAGTCAAGAAGGTAAAATTGTTACTTTCTCTAGTAAGAAGTTGAATGATGCTAAAAGGTATTATTTTGTGTATGATCAATATTTTTATGCTATTGTTCAAGCCTTGAAGAAGTGGAGACAATATTTGATTCCTAAGGAGTTTGTGTTGTATACGAATCATAAAGCTTTGTAGTACTTGGGAAGTCAATATAAATTGAATCAGAGACACATGAAGTGGGTTGAGTATTTGTAAAGTTTTGAAATTTGTGATCAAGCATAAAAGTGGAGTCACTAACCAAGTTGCTAATGCATTGAGCAGAAGATGTTCTTTGTTGACTGAGATGAAGGTTAAAGTTCTTGGTTTTGATGAAATGAAAGAGTTGTATGATACTAAGCCTGATTTTTCTAAGGTTTGGAGAAAGTGCAAAGCAAAAAATCTATCATATCACATGAGTAAGTATTATGAGTATTTCATTCAATAAGGTATGTTGTTCAAAGGAATTCAATTGTGTATACCAAGAAGTTCTATGAGAGTTAATTTGATTAAGGAAAAGCATTGTGGTGGATTGGTTGGACATTTTGGAATTGATAAGACATTGAACTTGTTGGATGATAAATATTATTGGCCATAGATGTATAAGGATTTTTAGAAGTTGTGAGGAGTTGTGGAGTTTGTTAAGTTACAAATGGAGTAAGTTAGAATACTAGATTGTATACACCTATTTCTATTCCTAAAAACCTTGGAGTGATATCAATATGTATTTTGTTCTTGGATTACCTAAGATAGTAAAGGGGTATGATTCTATATTTGTTGTTTTGGATAGATTTTTTAAAATGTCTCATTTTCATACCATGTAAGAAGACATTAGATGTTGAGCATGTTGCTAATTTTTTTTTCAAAGATTGTTAGATTGAATGGATTACCAAGGAGTATTATTTCTGATAAAGACAGTAAGTTTGTTGGTTATTTTTGGAGAACTTTGTAGAAAAGGATAGGTACTAAGTTGAGATTTAGTTCTACATTCTGAAATGTCCCTTTACTGATTTTGTATGATATTTTTAATCTCTAATCAGATCTTTAAGATCAAACAACTAATATCACAAAGATCCACCAAATTTCTCAAGAAACCCCAAATCAGGTATGCCAGAAATAGTGCCAAAAGCTTCACAGCTTCACCTATTATTAATAAATCTGAAAGTGGAAATTTTTACAAAAATTTGAGCAGCATAAAATCCTATAAAATTAAATTTCTAGATCTATATGACATGCACACAATAGCTCCCAAACGGAGGACAAAAACAATGCTCATCGGGCTCCCAAAAATAGCACAAAATAGCCCGAAATCACCACAAAAAATTAATAATCTATCACAGAAGTATAATCATATCCAAATACATTTTTTCAGATCTATTTTAAAATTTAAAAGTCTGATATACAGCAGCAACCCAGACTGATATGAAATACTCAACTGGAAACACCAAACTCTTACAAAATATACACCCGAAAACCCATAAATCTGCACTATTCAGCACAAAGGCAAACTCTGCATGAGCATGCACATGGAATTTCTTCAAACTCCCATCCTTAGCCTTCATAAAAACCTGAAAAATCCCATTCTTGGGTCTCCTTGGAAACCTGCAAACTCCCGTTCTTGGGTTTCCTTCTCCACAGGTTTGGCAGCCTTTGAAGAATAACAAAAAAATGAGCAAAAATCAAGTTCTGGAATGAGCCCAAAATGCCTCCAAACTCCTTAAAAGAGGGCATAAGCCTAACTCACGTCCAACAGGGGTTAATAAAACATATTTTAATAATAATTTTCATTTATTAGTCTATTAGCTTCCAAAGATTATCCCCTTTTTCTGAAACTTCACCTTTTTGGGCTTGCCTGCATTAGAAAAGATTATTATTTTTAATTATTTGAAAAGGGGACATGACAAGTCCTCCCCTCCAAAATATTGCTTGTCCTCAAGCAATGGCTAAACAATAAACCAATCAATCCACTTGGATCCCAAATGTAGTCATGAACTATACTACTGCCAATTAACACAGGCTCCTGCAATATCCTCTGCAATATGACCAAGAGGAATCCATAATCAAATTGACAATTACTGCTCAACCAAACTCCAAAGTCACAACTTCCACAGTCAGAAACCCACGAGACACAAACTCTTAGAACATCAAAACTCAAGTAAAGTGGACTACCAACACAATAAATACCATCAATGCATTCCACTGGCCTATACAGAATGTACAATCCAACTCTGCAACAATGGTGAATGCTCCTGAATGAAACTGTACCAAGTATGGAGAATCTACACACTATACAATGCCTGCAGTCAACACAACTCTATAGATCACCGACCACTATCTCATAACCATAACTACCATGCACCCCTGATGGTGAAAAGCCATCACAAGATAAACAACAAGAATTGGAACCCAAACCAAATTTTTCTGCCATCAACTCCTCAACACAAGGATCAAATGCTAATTGATGTACATACCTTGCAATATAATGTTGATAAAAAAAACCAACCTCAGTCAACAACTCACCATGAACAAGTGATATAACTCACTATGACTGATCACTAGCTAACTCAGGAGATGTCATAGCCAAAGGAATAGAATCAATAACAACACCCACTGAAGCATCACTCCCAAACTCCTGCTCTAAGTCACATATTATCAAGTTGTCAACTACAGAACCTATCACCATGTCATGCCCATCACAACTCTCATCTTGAGGCATCAAACTGTCCCATAACTGATGATAAGCACTAGGAACCAAAGTACATCTCTGTATCATCATCTCATCAACGTGGTCATCAAAGGTAGATTGATGAGCATACCTCAGAGTGTAATGCCGATAGAATGCACCAATCTCAATCAGTGGCTCAGACTGCAATCTAGATGTAACTAACTACAATCAATCACTAACCAAGTTGGAACTGACTACTACCTCTGAAGACATCACCAAGGGAGTAGTATTACTAGCAGGAACCATGCCAAATATCAGCTCACCAACATCACACATGGTCTTTGATACAACATCTCTAGTCTTCGTGCCATTAGTACTAGAGGTCACCACCATGTCAGGCATACCACAACAATCCGCTGTAGCACCCAACTCAACTAAACCTAACTCTAGTGGGGATGAACTTGATATTCCAATGTTAGTATCAAGGATGGATGCATCCCCATCTCCACTATCTTTGACAATCTCGACCATGGACATCCTCAGATCATCAGACACCATCGCTTGTGACTGTACAGAATCTGGTAAAGACTGTAGTTGCTCTAACTCCATGGTCACCTTAGCCAAATGAAATTGTGACTCCTTGAAATCCAACTGTGTACTCTCAAGAATCTCAAAAGTCACCTCAAGTTGCTAAGTAAGCTCACTCACCTCATCTTCTTTGGCCAAAAATGCATCGTATGCTGTACTGCCCCACTCCATAAGATAATCTCTATCAGCTACCAACTGCATATAATCCTATCTCAAAATTTGGATAGCCTCCCATAAAGAGTGGAACTCCGTCAAGGAAAGATAACTGCCTCCCTTCTCATCACTAGTAAGAGAACCCCATCCATAAACTGATAACAATTGACAAGCAGCATCGAAATGCTAGCAAGTGATAGCAATGTCTCAGTCACTAACTCTCAACTGATTAGACACATGATGGCACTGGCTTGACTATCTCCTACAAACCTCCTCTGATGCATTGTCTAAAGGAGTATCCTCAAAGTTACTAGTCTCTAGAGTATTACCATCCATATCTTGTGAATCAACTCTAAAGCTCATATCAACATACAGAGTATCAAAAACTATAGCACTACTGTCCAACTCCTCTATACCCAAGGAAACTAAGTCTTCAAAACTACCCACTGCATCCTCCTAGATGTCATCAATGCCAATATGATCCCGGGACTCATCTGTACACACTGCCAAATATGAAAGATCATCAACACATTCCAGCAAGTATGGTCGACTGGATATATGAATAAACTCCAACACCAGTGTATAAAAACTAATACCAAGATCGGATAAGCTCCTGGCACAAGAGAAGACAACACCATGCAATTTGCTAATCAAATCCATGATAGCACCCAAACAATCACTGCTACCAAAAAGTGTTGAAGATTTACAGTCAACTGAATCCCAAATGCCAATATAACAATCTCGAGTCCATATCTGTAAACTAGAATCAGCTGGTAACTCAAGAAAAATCATCACTTGAGTAATATGACCAATACCAACTAACTCCACATACCTGTCATGATGAGATAATGTAGTCACAATACTGTCTTCACTCACCTTTAGCTGGCGGGATAAATCATGTGAAGTAGTACTAGCCTCAACCTCATGTGATGAAGCATCTAACTGTGCCTAGTACTCTCTCTCAGAAAAATCATGAATGCTCAATGTCTGCTCATCTCCACTAGGTATCTCACCATCATGCACAACAACATCCTCATAATCATCATCCTTGAGGTCAAATCTATCTATCACTCTTTGACTAAAATAATCAAATGTAGTTACCTGATCATGACCTTGAGTAGTCATTCCATGATACCACCAATCATAGGTTGCATCTTCCAAGTGTAGACTTGCAATTTGAACAACATCACTCTCCTTCATGGGGTTAAGTGTGAAGAAGGTCTGTAATTTTTGTAGCCATGCTCTAGCTGAAATTTTATTTGTTCCATCAAAAGTAGGTGCTATAAACTTTCTTATTTTATTTTTGAGCTCTCTTCCACTTATGTCATGCTCCCTTCTGTACTCTTTCTTGGGCATCAAAGTGTTCATCATATCCACATATTCTCTAAAAGGAACTAAACTACAAAAGTCATCATCTAAGCCATTGTAAGTAGCTCTTAATGTAATCAAGTTACCTGTAACCTCTTTCACAGGATTAATGGCTGGATTTGGTACTGGTGGCCATCTGCAAGCAAAAAAATAGTTTTGGTTGATTTAGATGGTGTGGATTTTAGATTTCTTGGTTCCTCTGAAGTGCTCCCTTTCTCATTAATAGATGAAACTCCTTGTAGTTTTTCTGTCAATATTTGCAAAGCCTCTCTAGTTTATGCCAAACTATTCATTGTTTGCTTCTGAGTATTTTGGATGGCTTGGAAGAATGTCTTTGCCATCTCGTCTAGATTAGCCATACTTTTTCCCTTCCTTGGATTTTATAATTTTACTTTCAACTGGAGGTTTGATCAAATTTTTTTTATTCTTTTCTTGCTGTAAAAATCTCTTTTCTCTTTCACTTAGTTGCATGCAACCATAAATATTGACATGCAGCTGATTAGAAGCAACATGCAACCACCAAATTCACCAAGAACTAACATGCAAATGATTAGAAGTAGCATGCAACCATAGATTTTGACATGCAACTGATTAGAAGCAACATGCAACCACCAAATTCACCAAGAACTAACATGCAAATGATTAGAAGTAGCATGCAACCATAGATTTTGACATGTAACCATAAATTATGACATGCAAGATCGGGGTAGTTGTCAAAACTGACATGCAAACTTCTACAAACCCTCAGGCTGGCAAGATCATGGCTCTGATACCACTGAAATGTCCCTTTACTGATTTTGTATAATATTTCCAACCTCTAATCAGATCTTTAAGATCAAACAACTAATATCACAAAGATCCACCAAATTTCTCAAGAAACCCCAAATCGGGTATGCCAGAAATAGTGCCAAAAGCTTCACAGCTTCACCTATTATTAATAAATCTGAAAGTGGAAATTTTTAAAAAAATTTGAACAGCATAATAGCCTATAAAATGACATTTTCAGATCTTTATAACATGCACACAATAGCTCCCAAATGGAGGACAAAAACAATGCTCATCGGACTCCCGAAAATAGCACAAAATAGCCCGGAATCACCACAAAAACTTAATAATCTATCACATAAGTATAGTCATAGAAAAATACATATTTTAAGCTCTATTTTAACATTTAAAAATATGATATACAGCAGCAACTCAAACTGATATGAAATACTCAACTGGAAACACCAAACTCTTACAAAATATACACCCGGAAACCCACAAATCTGCACTGTTCAGCACAAAGGCAAACTCTGCATGAGCATGCACATGGAATGGCTTCAAACTCCCATCCTTAGCCTTCCTATAAACCTAAAAACTCCCATTCTTGGGTCTCCTTGGAAACTTTCAAACTCCCATTCTTGGGTCTCCTTCTCCATAGGTTTGGCAGCCTCTGAAAAATAACAAAGAAATGAGCAAAAATCAAGTTATGGAATGAGCCCAAAATGCCTCCACACTCCTTAAAAGAGGGCATAACCCTAACTCACGTCCAACAGGGGTTAATAAAACATATTTTAATAATAATTTTCATTTATTAATCCATTAGCTTCCAAAGATTATCCCCTTTTTTTGAAACTTCACCTTTTTGGGCCTGCCTGCCTTAGAAAAGATTATTATTTTTAATTATTTGAAAAGGGGACATGACAAGTCCTCCCCTCCCAAATATTGGTTGTCCTCAAGCAATGGCTGAACAATAAACCAATCAATCCACCTAGATCCCAAATGTAGTCATGAACTATACTACTGCCAATTAACACACGCTCCTGCAATATCCTCTATAATATGACCAAGAGGAATCCATAATCAAACTAACAATTACTGCTCAACCAAACTCCAAAGTCACAACTTCCACAGTCAGAAACCCACAAGACACAAACTCTTAGAACATCAAAACTCAAGTAAAGTGGACTACCAACACAGTAAATACCATCAATGCATTCCACTGGCCTATACGGAATGTACAATCCAACTCTGCAACAATGGTGAATGCTCTTGAATGAAACTGTACCAAGTATGGAGAATCTACACACTATACAATTCCTATAGTCAACACAACTCTGTAGATCACTGACCACTGTCTCATAACCATAACTACCATGCACCCCTGATGGTGAAAAGCCATCACAAGATAAACAACAAGAATTGGAACCCAAACCAAATTTTCCTGCCATCAACTCCTCAATACAAGGATCAAATGCTAACTGATGTACATACCTTGCAATATACTGTTGATAAAAAAAATGAACCTCAGTCAACAACTCACCATGAACAAGTGATACGATCCACTATGACTGATCACTAGCTAAGTCAGGAGATGTCATAGCCAAAGGAGTAGAATCAATAACAACACTCACTGAAGCATCACTCCCAAACTCCTGCTCTAAGTCACATATTATCAAGTTGTCAACTACAGAACCTATCACCATGTCATGCCCATCACAACTCTCATCTTGAGGCATCAAACTGTCCCATAATTGATGATAAGCACTAGGAACCAAAGTACATCTCTGTATCATCATCTCATCAACATGGTCATCAAAGGTAGATTGATGAGCATACCTCATAGTGTAATGCCAATAGAATGCACCAATCTCAGTCAGTGGCTCAGACTGCAATCCAGATGTAACTAACTGTAATCGATCACTAACCAAGTTGGAACTAACTACTACCTCTGAAGACATCCCCAAGGGAGTAGTATTACTAGCAGGAACCATGCCAACTATCAGCTCACCAACATCACACATGGTCTTTGATACAACATCTCTAGTCTTTGTGCCAGTAGTACTAGAGGTCACCACCATGTTAGGCATACCACAACAATCTGCTACAGCACCCAAATCAACTAAACTTGACTCTAGTGGAGATGAACTTGATATTCCAATGTTAGTATCAAGGATGGATGCATCCCCATCTCCACTATCTTTGACAATCTCGACCATGGACATCCTCAGATCATCAGACACCACCGCTTGTGATAGTATGAAATCTGGTAAAGACTATAGTTGCTCTAACTCCATGGTCACCTTAGCCAAATGAAATTGTGACTCCTTGAAAGCCAACTGTGTACTCTCAAGAATCTCAGAAGTCACCTCAAGCTCCTGAGTAAGCTCACTCACCTCATCCTCCTTGACCAACAATGCATCGTATGCTGTACTACCCCACTCCATAAGATAATCTCTATCAACTACCAACTGCATATAATCCTATCTCAAAATCTAGATAGCCTCCCATAAAGAGTGGAACTCTGTCAAGGAAAGATAACTGCCTCCCTTCTCATCACTAGTAAGAGAACCCCATCCATAAACTTATAACAACTTAAAAGCATCATCAAAATGCTGGCAAGTGATAGCAATGTCTCGGTCACTAACTCTCAACTGATTAGACACATGATGGCACTAGCTTGACTATCTCCTACAAACCTCCTCTGATGCACTGTTTAAAGGAGTATCCTCAAAGTTACTAGTCTCTAGAGTATTACCATCCATATCTTGTGAATCAACTCTAAAGCTCATATCAACATACGGAGTATCAAAAACTATAGCACTACTATCCAACTCCTCTGTACCCAAGGAAACTAAGTCTTCAAAACTACCCACTGCATCCTCCTGGATGTGATCAATGCTAATATGATCTTGGGACTCATCTGTACACACTGCCAAATATGAAAGATCATCAACACATTCCAGCAAGTATGGTCGACTAGATATATGAACAAAGCCCAACACCAGTGTATAAAAACTAATACCAACATCAGATAAGCTCCTGGCACAAAAAAAGACAACACCGTGCAATCTACTAATCAAATCCATGGTAGCACCCAAACAATCACTGCTACCAAAAAGTGTTAAAAATTTACAGTCAACTGAATCCCAAATGCTAATATAACAATCTCGAGTCCATATCTGTAAACTAGAATCAGCTGGTAACTCAAACAAAATCCTCACTTGAGTAATATGACCAAGACCAACTAACTCCACATACCTGTCATGATGAGATAATGTAGTCACAATACTGTCTTCACTCACCTTTAGCTGGTAGGATAAATAATGTGAAGTACTACTAGCCTCAACCTCATGTGACGAAGTATCTAACTGTGCTTGGTACTCTCTCTCAAAAAAGTCATGAATGCTCAATGTTTGCTCATCTCCACCAGGTATCTCACCATCATGCACAACAACATCCTCATAATCATCATCCTTGAGGTCAAATCTATCTATCACTCTTTGACGAAAATCATCAAATGTAGTTACCTGATCATGACCTTGAGTAGTCATTCCATGATACCACCAATCATAGGTTGCATCTTCCAAGTGTAGACTTGCAATTTGAACAACATCACTCTCCTTCATGGGGTTAAGTGTGAAGAAGGTCTAATTTCTATAGCCATGCTCTAGCTGAAATTTTATTTGTTCCATCAAAAGTAGGTGCTATAAACTTTCTTATTTTATTTTTGAGCTCTCTTCCACTTATGTCATGCTCCCTTATGTACTCTTTCTTGGGCATCAAAGTGTTCATCATATCCACATATTCTCTAAAAGGAACTGAACTATGAAAGTCATCATCTAAGCCATTGTAAGTAGCTCTTAATGTAATCAAGTTACCTGTAACCTCTTCCACAGGATTAATGGATGGATTTGGTACCGGTGGCTCATTTGCAGGCAAACAAATAGTTTTGGTTGATTTAGATGGTGTGGATTTCAGATTTCTTGGCTCCTCTGAAGTGCTCCCTTTCTCATTAATAGATGCAACTCCTTGTAGTTTTTCTATCAATATTTGCAAAGCCTCTCTAGTTTCTGCCAAACTATCCATTGTTTGCTTCTGAGTATTTTGGATGTCTTGGAAGAATTTCTTTGCCATCTTATCTAGATTAGCCATACTTTTTCCCTTCCTTGGATATTATACTTTTACTTTCAACTGGAGGTTTGATCAAAATTTCTTTATTCTTTTCTCGCTGTAAATATCTCTTTTCTCTTTCACTTAGTTGCATGCAACCATAAATTTTGACATGCAGCTGATTAGAAGTAACATGCAACCACCAAATTCACCAAGAACTAACATGCAAATGATTAGAAGTAGCATGCAACCATAGATTTTGACATACAGCTGATTAGAAGCAACATGCAACCACCAAATTCACCAAGAACTAACATGAAAATGATTATAATTAGCATGCAACCATAGATTTTGACATGCAACTAATTACAAGCAACATGCAACTATAAATTATAACATGCAAGATCTGGGTAGTTGTCAAAACTGACATGCAAACTTCTACAAACCCTCAGGCTGGCAAGATCATGGCTCTGATACCACTGAAATGTCCCTTTACTGATTTTGTATGATATTTCCAACCTCTAATTAGATCTTTAAGATCAAACAAATAATATCACAAAGATCCACCAAATTTCTCAAGAAACCCCAAATCGGGTATGCCAGAAATAGTGCCAAAAGCTTCACAACTTCACCTATTATTAATAAATCTGAAAGTGGAATTTTTTAAGGAAATTTGAGCAGAATAAAAGCCTATAAAATGATATTTCTATATCTTTATAACATGCACACAATAGATCCCAAACGGAGGACAAAAACAATGCTCATCGGGCTTCGAAAAATAGCACAAAATAGCCCGGAATCACCACAAAACTTAATAATCTATCACAAAAGTATAATCATATACAAATAAATATTTTTAGCTCTATTTTAAAATTTAAAAGTCTGATATACAGAAGCAACCCAAAATGATATGAAATACTCAACTGGAAACACCAAACTCTTACAAAATATGCACTCGAAAACCCACAAATCTGCACTGTTCAGCACAAAGGCAAACTCTGCATGAGCATGCACATGGAATGGCTTCAAAATACCATCCTTAGCCTTCCTAGAAACTTGAAAAATCCCATTCTTGGGTCTCCCTGGAAACCTGAAAACTCCCGTTCTTGGGTCTCCTTCTCTACAGGTTTGGCAGCCTCTAAAGAATAACAAAGAAATGAGCAAAAATCAAGTTCTGGAATGAGCCCAAAATGCCTCCAAACTCCTTAAAAGAGGGCATAACCCTAACTCACGTCCAAGAGGGGTTAATAAAACATATTTTAATAATAATTTTCATTTATTAGTCCATTATCTTCCAAAGATTATCCCCTTTTTCGAAACTTCACCTTTTTGGGCCTGCCTGCCTTAGAAAAGATTATTATTTTTAATTATTTGAAAAGGGGACATGACACATTCCATCCACAGATAGATGGATAGATAGAGGTTGTGAATAGGTAATTTTTTGAGATTCTTATTTAGAGATGAACCACATATCTAAGAGATGATATTGGCACAAGTTGAGTTTTCGTATAATAATTTTGTGAATAGGAGTATAGGGAAGACACCTTTTGAGATTATTACTAGAATGCAGCCTAGAGGAATATTAGATTTAAGGGATGTTGCTGGTGAAGAAACAAGAAGTGCTACAAGGGACAAATTTTTTGATTTTATGGAGTCTTTTCATAAGGAAGTGAAGTTGAAGTTGGAACAAAGCAATCAAATGTACAAGAAGAATGTTGATAAGTCTAGAAGATATCATGTTTTTGAGGTTGGTGATGAGGTGATGGTTCATTTGAAGAAAGGTAGATTTCCTACTGGAACATTTAGTAAGTTGAAGATGAAGAAGTTTGGACCTTGTAAGATCTTGAAGAAATTTTATAGTGGTAGTGCTTATGAAGTTGAGTTACCTAATAACATGGATATATCTTCTATATTTAATGTTGCTGATTTGTATAAGTATCATGAGTGAGATGATGAATTTGTATCAGATGATTATCCTAAGGAGATTGAAGAGGTTGAACAAGTATTGGATCAGAGAGTTAGTAAGAGTACAAGAGGAAAAGATTACTATGAGTATTTGATGAAGTGGAAGATTAAACCAATGGAAGATGCTGCATGGATTTCCCAATCTAAGTTGGATTCAACTCAGGTTGTGACACTTGCATGATTTAGGAGAATCATTTCTTTCTACCCTAATGTAGGAGCATCTTGGGTTTCCTTGTAATGTTTCTCATTTTCAATATTTCTACCAGGTCCTGTTGAGCTCTAGTTGCTGTCAAGTTCCAATTGTTGCCGAGTTCCAATTGCTACCAAATTCTAGTTGTTGCCAAGTTCCAGTTGTTGTTAAGTTCCCATTGCTACCGAGTGTTCCAGTGTTGGCCGAGTGTTCCTTTATATGCCAAGTGTACTAGTTATTTTGCTGATGCTTGGTTTCTTCTTTGACTAAGTTGTTTGTGTTTTGGTTCGTAGTGGGAACTGACTATTGTATTTAATTTAGTTCATAAATTTAATGATAGGATCTTGTCTAGGGATGAGTGTTGACCATTTTGATGTTGGCCTTTCTTTGATGTAATGTTCTAGAATCTTTTATAAGCCATTATGGAAAGTATAAATAGGGTGCTTAGGCTTAGATTAGAGGTAGAATGGGTGGAACTTAGAAGGTTTTTAGATTTTAGAGCACATGAGTCTAGAAGTGCAAATTTGAAGCTAAATCATGGATTTTGATGTTGTATTTTGTATCTAGCTATAATCCAGAAGGCCTTACAAATGGGCATGTGTGTTGTTAACTTGATGAATCTATGAAAATATTTCTCTCTCTCTCTCTCTCCCCTTAGTGCTCTTACATTGTTTTTGCTTTGCAAGGTAGTTTGGATAGCTGGGTGACCCTTTGGAACTAGTTCTTCATTCCTCCTTGCATCAATATGGAACCATGTTTCAAATTGATAAATCTTACATTAGTTCCTAAGATTAGATGCAATGAAGTCCATATCAACATGTTAATGGATGCACACAGGAAAATTGAAGTCCAAAATTAAGTAATGTATGTTGGTGCCAAGTTGAGCTATTAGTCTTGACTAAGTGTCAATAAAGAAGTTCTAAAGTGTTAAAAAACCAAGCTGAAATGGTAGTTATGACCAAGTTGAGGCTTTGACCAAGTTGATAGAATGTAGAAATGTGATAACTGAGTTATCCCATGTTGGTCGAGACAGTTGTATCACATCCACTATTCATACAGAGCATTAATGATGCCCTAATATTGAATTTTTGAGGAATATATTGAATTTCACAAGTCATTTTGAGCACAAAGTGTAATAAATTTGATCTTTTGGACACTTTTAGTAGAGATTGTAAGAGATTCAAAGTGTGTCATTAGAATTTGTAGTGACTTGTGAAGAAATTGCGTGGTTGCTGAGTTATGTTAAAATTGTGTTCAAACCCCAAATTTGAAGAAATGACATCAAGCTTGTATGAAATTGTGAAGAAGGTGGATTTAAAGGTTAGTAATTATCAAATAACAGAGAATGATGTTTTTTCCCCTCCTAAGTACAAGTCATATCTCAAGATAGTGATGAAGGGTGATCTATTGGGTGTCTTGTCATCTATCCCACCCAAAGTCATAATGATTCATGATGTTAGGTCAAGATGCATGTGCAAAGTAGGATAAGTAGGAGACTGTCAATTAAGGTTTTCATGAAAAAAGATGTGTGAAGAGGGAGTATCGAAGGAACAACATAAGCACATTACCTAGAAAGGGTTGAATCATGCCCTAAATTTCTCGAGAAACTTCAATGTGAAATCGATTAAAATTGTGTTGTGAAGGATTCATGATATGCAACTATGGTTGGAGAGTGGATAGATGAAGATTACAAAAAAAATCATCCATCAAGTGATTGGTTACCCTATTATGGACATGAAGAAAATAATGAAGCTAATACCATAGTAGTATGGAATAAGAGATGCATGACTATCTCTACCATCATTGATGCCAAGATTGAGTTTGGAGTAAGGGTTATAGAACACAAGTTTTATCAGTCAAGCTATCTTGATAGTGTTCCATATGTAGCAGTGGACCAAGAATGAAAGATAGTAAAGAAAGATCATGCTTATGATCTTGTCGAGCTACAATGGACTCAATCAGTTGAGAATCTAACAATCATTTGAAAATCTAAGAACACAATGTGTAAGTTTGAGTCATTGATTATCTATGTATTTTTCTGTGTTCAGTATACTTTTCATACATTTGGAAATGTTGTTTGGGACCATAGAAGACTTGTCACTCAATAGATTAATGAGTACATTCATCAGTTAGGTGAACATTTGACAATGTTATGGATGGATATTTTGAGAAATTCAAGCAAAAAATGGAAAAGAGAACAAGGATACTAAAATCATTGGTAGATAAGTATTACAATGAAGTATATTTTTTGGTAGGCACATATTATACCTGTGTACAAGAAATGATTCCCAGTGTTTCATGGTTATGAACCTTGCCTTATGAAATCAATATTGATGAAGTGTTTGCAACAATTACTGCATTGCTAGCTAAAGAAGTTGACAAAAATGCAGAACCTTTTGGCAGGTATGAGGTTTCTAAGTTCAAGATTACAACAGACTTGAAGACTTCCAAAATGAACAAGAAAAGTAAAAGTATAATCAAGGATTTAGAGAATACATTAGGTGAAAGTGCAAAGAAGGAGATGCCTCTGCAAATCATAGAAGGCAAAGGTGAAGATAAGACTGGTAGTGATAGTGGTGATGGTAATGCGGAGGATAATAAAGAAGAGGAAGAAGAAAATATTGAAGGAAAGGGAAAAGAAATAGTGGTTATTGAGCCACAAACTAGAAGGAAGAAGAAAGTTATAATTTTAAAGCCCTCAGTCAAGAAAAGTTTGAAAAAGGTAGTAACAAAGCATATCACTACAACATGAAGGGTTACTACGCAAAGAACTAGGAGGGCTACCACTACAATTGAGGTTGAGCCCAAGAAAGGAGTGGCTAGGATCATCAAGTCTACTCAAGGAAAAAAGCTTATAAAGAGGAAAATTACTACTAGAGAAGAGGACAAGCCAAGAAAGCCTAAAAATAATACTAGATGAAAATTAGTGATGGATAAAGATGAAGAAGAAGAGGATGCAGATAGGATACTAATGAAATTAGTCAATTTAGAGTTGTTGTAAACAAGCCACCAAAGCATATTGATGATGTATGTGAAAATATAAAAGGTAGTGATGATTTATTAGGATTTAAATTTGTAAACTATGATAAGTCGAGGAAAGTTGATAAAGTAAAGATTGAAGAGGCTCTATTTGATATGATGACAAACTTTAAGAATACACCATTAGAGATTGGGAACAATGTTCCAATTGAGCTATATAAGAAGATTGATGAGAAGTATATATATGCACTAATGACCAAGAGATAGAGTAGAGAGACCACATTATCTCAAATAATGTCTAAATTGACTAAGAAGAAAATTAATAAAGCAATGAAGAAGTATAGGAATATATTTGTGCCTAAGGCAAGATTATTCTTGGTGCTGAAGAATGAATAGAAGATATTATGCAGAAAAGAAAAATGATCTAGAAGAAGATATATGGCTTAATGTTTGAGGATGATAAGAAGGATCCAGATCAAATTGAGTTGGATAACCACAGAGACTATTATGATGACATTGAGAATTTGGAAGAAGAAATGCAAAGAAAGGTTTAGGAAAGTGAGAAAAAAGAAATAATCACTTTGAAGATGAACCTATGAATAATAAAAAAGATGTGAGTGAATTGGTTGAGCAAGAACTAATGGAGGAAAATCCTATATAAATGCTTGTTCATGTCAAGCTAATAGATCCTAATCCACAAGTCAAAGAATATCTAAAGAATAGAGGGGAAGATACTACAAAAAAAGTAACAAACAATATATCAAATACATCTAACTATTCATGTTGCTACACATGTGAGAGCACAAGAAAAGATAAAGAAGGATGTCATTGTTTCCAAGCAACAAGATGTGTCAATAGCTAAAGGTCAAACTACACAAGAACCATAATGAAAAAATGATGAAAGTAAGGGAAATTACAATGTTACAAATGGAGAAGCCAACACTATAAGAGACAAAATGTATAGCTAGATCAAACTACCATTGGTGAAGTAAGATCGAGTGCCTCTGGACCTCACATTGAGGGAGAAAAGGAGGCTGGATGACTAAGGAGGAAAATCCTATCTAAATTCTTGTTCATGTCAAGCTGATAGACCCTAATCCACAAGTAAAATAATATTTGAAGAATAGAGGGGAAGATACTACACAAAAAGTAAAAAACACTATATCAGATACATCTACTATTCATGTTGTTACAAATGTGCAAGAACAAGAAGAGATAAAGAAGGATGTCATTGTTTCCAAGCAACAAGATGTTTCAGCAACTAAAGGTCAAATTGCACAAGAACTAGAATGAAAAAATGATGAAAGTGAGGGAAATTACATTGTTACAATTGGATAATTCAATACTATAAGAGAAAAAATGTATAGGTAGATCAAAATACCATTCATGAAGTAAGATTGAGTGCCTTTGGACCTCACACTAAGGTAGAAAAGGAGGCTAGATGACAAATTTCAACTAGTGAACTCACCCCTACTATTGTACAAGACAAAGGTAATATACTTGAACAACATGTGACTATTATTTTAGAATAGAAAGCTAATGAAGAGAAAACAACACAAGATGTGGAGCTTAAAGGAGATGAGGAGCTACAAAGACCAAGTGTAGAGTTTCCCACACAAGGTCTACAATTATCTATGCTAAGCTCCAGTACCCCATAATCAAAAGGGAAAAGAATGAAGAAAAGAAAGACTAAATCTCTTGGAGGTATAAAAGGTAAATCTATTATTCTTGATGAAGTGATTGTGATTCCAAAATGGGACACAAAAAATTTAACATATGATCAGATAGTTGCATTTCAAAAGCTAATGGCTAGAAAGATAAAGTAGGAATATAGGAGAAGGGAGCATTAGCAGAAGCAAGTTCTACATGAAATTAGAGATATATTTCTTGAGACTATTAATGTTAAGAACTTGAATGATCAACACCCTATAATTGAACAATTAGTTCATATAGTTGAGAAATTGAATGAATTAGGTATTGATGCCAATAAAAAGTTACTACAATGGTCAAGAAAGAAATTTGAAAAGAAATTCATGGAGAAACTAATAGTAGAGATTTTTGTGGGACAGCTAGAACTTTCTCATATTGCAAATAATTTGGAAGTTGTTGTCAAGAATGTGCATACATATGTTCAAGAGATTGTGTGATGTTTGAAATTTGACAAAGGAAGCATGGGAAAATCTAGATGAACTTGAAGAAGATTTGAAGTATAGTGCACATACATTGAGCATGAACACAAGTTCAATTTCTATTCATTTTTTTAAATTAGGATTTATGCAAGGAAGGAAAGAAAAATTGATGGCTAACGATATTAAAATAAGAGCTAAGCTCATTTCTATTTAGGTCATGTTGATACCTCATTTTGAGGTTATGCAAATGCATTTAAAGAATGCTAAGGAGTTAGTGCAGAGAGATCCAAATCTTTCTATTGCAGATAACTTTGTGGATCTTGTAGTTAAGTTAGAAATCAAAGTTCAAATACTTGAATCCTTAAGAACAAGTTGAGATAATGCATTAGTGATGATTTTATAGAATTACAAACTATGTTTGGAAAAATATGGTTTGACCCCTACTCCCCAATAGAAACCATGACAAAAATAAGGGGGAAAATATGTTGATCAAGAAAAGAAGAAGGAAATAAAGATGATGCTTGTGAATATACTAAGGAACAAAGTCAAAGGATGCTGAGTCAAGGCATGAAGCACATCCAAAGGGGGAGTTTTGGAGTTTTGAAGTTTTTGAAGTTTTTTATGACTAAAATGTTGATCATGATAAGTGTTTTTGCAACTAATGTCAAAAGGGAATATTGTTGCTCCTTAAGAAAAAGTTGTCTGTTAGAGTCAAATACTTAGTCATTCACAATGCAGGATTGGTTAGTCATCATTGTGAGTGAGTCATCCTATACAGAATAAGAAATATAATGAAGACTTGTAGATATTTTAGTTAGTGTTGAGTAGTAGTTACTGCCAACCAAGTTAGAGGTTGTCGAGTACTCCAATATTAGCTAAGTTGGTTAGAAGATAATATATTTGTCAAATGTATACATATACTGAGTATAATAAAGTCCAAGTATTATAATGTATTTCGAATAGAGTTGAAGTTGAGTGACAACATACATAAGAGACATGGTCAAGTATCATCAAGCCACTAGTGTTGAGTAAGACAATTTGACATATTTTTTTGGAATGACACTTAATATTAAATAAACCACTTTTTCAAGATGGATATGTATATCTATGATTAAGAAGTTTCTAAAGAGGTAATTATGCCTTTAATCATGCATCATTAATCCTCATGTAGAGAGATTAGCCAATCATAACATTGCAAGGAATAAGTGAAAAATGGGTGAATCTGGATTGTTGATCATGATCTAGAAGCTTCACCAAAAAACTATTTAAGGAGAGTTTTAGACATAATTTGTGTGTGTGTTTGTGTGTGTGTGTGTGTGTGTGTGTGTGTGTGTGTGTGTGTGTGTGTGTGTGTGTGTGTGTGTGATTGAGTTCTTGGATGCATGTGAAGTTGGATGTGAATCAAGCAGAACGATTGAGCAGTATAGTGAATAGTTCAGAGTAGAGTTACTATAGATCTATCATAGAGAGGTGATATCATATTGAACAAAGGAGATCTGACATCAAAATTCTAGTTCAAATTGAAGGATCATGTATTGATATATTTTAATAGGTGTTTCAAAGTAAATCTCTTAACAAAGTGGTCCTGATAGGCCTATGTAAATCTCCTAATAGAGTGCTCACTTAATTGTGTAGTTGAAATCCTTTAGTCAATGTAGACTTAATGGTATTGTAAGATCTCAATAGGGAAGACCCCTCATAGGGTAGATCATCAAAAGTGAGAAAAAATTGTAGCCCTAACAAGAACACTTTATTGCTACAATAGTGAAGATCTTTGTGGGTGTCATCCCCACCGCAATTTTACCTTCATCTTGGAGGGTTTCCATGTTACTAAATCTTTGCATCAAATGATTTATGTGTTTCTGAGTTTTATTAAAGCAATTAGATGTTAGATATGATATTATATTACAGTGAATGTTTGGTTTGGTGTATGGTTAAATTGAGATAAGGGTTAATAGTGAAGTTATCAAATACAGTTCATGTTTGAATTGTTAAAGTTTTATAGATCCTAATTCACCTCGACCTCTCAACATCTTACTTTCCCTATTATATTTCCAACAATAGTTGTCTCAATATCCTCCCTAAGGTCATTTCCAAAAATATCCCAACATTTTTGAAAGAAATAGGCCTTAAAACCATCGAGACCCAGAGATTTATTAGGGTTACATTGAAAGAGGGCCTCTTTAATGTTCTCTTCGATAAATTTTTTATTTATATTTTTATTATCTTTTGAAGTTATTATTTTAAGAATAGCTCTTAACGTTTCTTTCTAGGCTATTAAATTTGATGATTGAAAGTTTTTTTTAGAAATTTTGAATAATTAGTAATGAAGGTTTCCTCTATCTCATTTGGATTTTCAACTTCCCTTCCCACCTTATCCTTGATCTTTACTATTCTATTACTATTTCTTCTATTGATAATATTGTTACGATTTTTTTGTATTTCTATCTCCTTTTAATGTACCATGTTTATCTTGATTTTTGTTTCCAAAATATTTCTTCTTTTGTTAGGATATTTTCTTGTTTAGCTAAAAGTTCTTTTTCTTCGATGTATTTATCACTATCCAATCCTTTTTTGATGATTTCTTCATTGAAGTTTTTCAATTCTTATTCAATCTCTAATTTCTCTTTAAAAATATTATTAAAATTATCTTTGTTCCATTTTTCAACCTTTTCTTTCAACGATTTTAGTTTTTCTATAAAACAAAACATTCTTGATCCATCAAAATTTTCTTCATGCCACCATTGTATATTTTTTAGAAATTCTTTATCTAGAAATCACATTTTTTCACATTTAAATGAATTCCTTGATGATTTTTGTGGTTCAACTATCTCAAGCCTAACCAGATAGTGGTCACATCCTACATTAAGAGGGATGGCTAAATTAGAGGGTGGTTAAATGTAATTAAATTTCCTTAAAATGTAAATCTATCTAATATTTTTGCTATATTGCAAAAGTTAACTCTTCTATCATTCCATGTGAAGGTCCCATTAGAAGGAGGAATATCAATAAGGTTATCTTTGACAAACCATGGTTTAAAATCTAGGCTTACTTGGGAAAAGGCAATAGAACTACCTATTTTTTCTCAATGATCTAGATTTGCATTGAAATCACCTCCAATAATTGTATTTTCTAGAAGACTTAACTCTAAAAATTTACTAATCTCATTCCAAATTTCTTTCTTATTCATTTTTGGTGTTGGTCCATATACATTAATAAGTAAGATTTGGCTTTCAAATTTTAAATTTTTTTACTTTCCCCCCACCCAATTATTATTGGATACAAATGGAGTGAAATCTAACCTCCTTAGATCCCATATGATACCAATCCCTCCCGAGGCCCCTGTTAACACAACTAGTTTCATTTTCCAAGATCCTAGTTTTCTACTGATTTTTTCTCCTTCTTCTTTATTGAATTTAGTTTCTTGTATTAAAACTATGTTTGGTTTGAGTAATGTTAAATTACACTTAAGTAAACACTTTTTGCTAGGGTCATTTAGGCCCCTAACATTCCAAGATGTTAGCTTCATTGCTCTATGGGAAGGAACTTCCTCTTCCACTTTTAACTCTTAATTTTTTACTTATTTACTTTTAAAATTAGTTAGTTGTTATCTCAACTTTTAACTCATTTTTTCCCCTATTTATTTAACTTAAAAATTAATTCTAAGTATTAATTGTTCTTTCAACTCATATTTTTTAATGTATCATTTAGGTCTCTTCATGTAATATTTGATTCATTAATTTGTTTCTAAATTAGATAATTTAAAATATAAAAATAAAAAATATTTTTGATTTATTTCTTTAAATCAGGAGATTTTTAGTGAATGGAATTGCTATCTAAAAGGACACATGACATATGTTCAGAATCATTCAAAAAAAATGTTATGTATAACATAATATGATATAATAATAATTAGTATAATATAATCAATTCTAATGTGATTACAATATATTTTAATTTAATATATTTTAGATATATAATATATCTATCTTAAATAGATTCACACAATAATTATCTTTCTAATTTAATTTTAATATTTAATATATTATATGTTGCAATACACTATACATAAAGTAATATGATTATAATATATCTTTATTATTTAATGATTTAGTATATTAAATATCAATTTTAAAATAAAACTATTTATGTTTGGTTCATCTATTATTTTTAAATTTTTATATAAAGTATAAAATGCTCAATGTTCAAATAGATTTACATAATCCTCATTTGCTTAAAATATAAGAAAAACAAATTAAATATAATAAAATGTTAATAATAAAATTATTGTTATATTAATGGATAAACATATATTTTCTTCAAAAAAATGAATATCTCTATTTTTTTGGGACCTTATCTCCATATCCTATTTGAGATATATATCCATAAATTGTAGTAAATAATATCACATAACATTGGGCAAGAAAATTCTAAGCTTGTATTGTATAGTGCTTTTATAGAATCAATTAACACTGGTTTTGAAATTAAAGTCAATTAAAACCTAGGTCTGATTGTATAACTTAATGATTATACAATTCAATTTGGGTAAGGGATTTGTTGAAGGTTTTAATTTTTTCTTACTCTTATTATTGAATTTGATTTCACCTTTACTTTGATTACAAATTTAACCAAAAATTTAGTATTCTGTAATTTCCTTCTATTGATTTAAAATCCAAATTTAGATTGTGATTTTTTTAATCAAGATCCAACTTGTCTAATGTGAAGATGCATTATCAACCTTTGTATATAGTTTACAATAAAAACAACCTCAACTCTAATTTAATATTCACACCCAAAAACTACATGTAATCAAACCCTACAAATCATAACATATTTTTGATAATAAATTGCAATTTAATTAAACTAGGAGAACACCGCTCTTACCAGAAATACCTTTAATCACAAGAAAATTAATAATTATACCTAGCGAGTAATATGAATTGCATGTCAAATTTTCCTTGTGTAAGATATTTCTAGGTACTAAAATTTCTAACTTTCTATAAGTATAATTTATTCATTATTTATAATTAGAACATGACTAAATTGAGGTGTCAAATTTAAGTGTATCAATGTATGATAAAAAAGTCAATTTTTTAAAAATGACTACAAGAATAAACAATGTAAGTTCCTTATTATATTATATTTAAAAATAAACCTATCATCTCATCATTGCACATACAAAAGTGTGTGACTACTAATTTACTTTTTGTATCAACTAACTAAAAACTTGATAAAGTAAGAAAAATTCAAGAATTAAAAGGTAACTAGTGATTAAATTTCATAGTAGCTTGATCTTATTAAATAGCTTGATGTTTACGAGAATAACGAAGGCTCATACTAACAAAAAAAACTTTGAAAAAAATGGTGATTGCTTGTCCACAATCGATCAACATAAAAGTAAACACTAGACAAAGCTTCTATTTTTGATGAAGGGTGCTCCTCTTAATACCATAAAATCATGACAGAAACAAAGAAATAATAGCAAATGCAAGAACAAAATATGGACTTCTTATTTGTGTGGCAAATGTGATATTATAGAATTCACAAGTACAATATTCTAACCCACATGGGCACCTTCAGTCCATTAATTTTCAAGACAAGCTGTGGACTATCACCCAGAGTTGTCCTAGACAATGTTCGAGCCTTTCTTATATAGGCAATTTCATGCTGCCTGGGAAGGTTCTAGATGTTGAAACTTGATATCTAGGGCTGACATACCCTAAAAAAATATATAGAGTCGACCAAATACATCTTTAATAATTATTTTAGAAATTTTGGGTAGCCCAACTTTGAAAGGCCATAACTCACGAACTGTTGATCCGATTGGCTATTATAGCCCCTTTTTGAAAATGCTAGCTCCTAATCTACAACCTCAAACTAGTGCTACTCCTTTTGTTGAGTTTTGTGGACCTCATCTAGGCACTCTAAGGCCTCCATCAGTGAGCCTGAAGATTTTTCTGCATATTTTTCCATAAAAAATCTGCAATAACTTCTTTGATACTTAAGCTAGAGCAATGAGATTTTTATGGTAGGCTTATATCTCTAAAATGAACCTTCTCATAGAAAATTAGAACATTTCTAATTCATATAAAAAACTTACTAAAAATAGCAAGTCCCCATAAATAGTAACCGCCTTGTCTGCTTATCCTTATTAAAATAGAAAAGACTGAAAATAAAATATTTTTGGGTGATGCAATATTTCCCTTACACCCAGGATGCTCCTGCATCAAACACTCAGGGTAATTTGAGAAGTGACCTTGTCACATCTCAGGTGTTCAAAGTGTTAAGAATATTGACCAGATAACCTACAGGTCTGATAGTAAAGACTATACTTTTTCTTCTTACTATATATCTCTAAACTAGCAGTATATATTTTATATATATATATATAACTCTTCCTAAGAGCCAACAACTTTTTAGGAAGCAATAGTATGATGCTTAACTAAACTAACACATAGTTAGTTAGGTGTTATTAACTTGTCTTCTCTAATCACTAACTTAGAGAGAGTTTAGTTAGTGCTAGGAAGGGTTATGTCCCTTTGAGGGACATACCCTTTAGGAAGGATATATAGGGAGATTATAGATGCAGATTAAGGACATACAACTACAATAAAGTCTACTCCTCTAAGTATCTATACCTTGCAAATAATATTAGAGATACTTCCTCACAATCAAAAGTTGAATATTCATTATTGTATTTGCATAAAATTAGGAATTAACTCCATCAATATTCAAAATTCTTAGAAGACCATTCTCAGCATTTAAAGATTGGATTAAAAGTCTGATTTAGAGATAATGAATTTGTAGAATCTTTACATGGTATTAGAGCTTTGGTAATCAAACCTAGGCTCTACAAAATTTTAGTAATTAGACTTTGTACACATCAAGCAACAATATTCTATCTTCCACGGCTTACACAATTAGACCCGAGTACAAGTTTGATGGGAGAGAGCACTTTGAAGCCTGGAAGTTCAGAATCATGATGATTCTTGAAGAGAACAATGTAAAACAATTCATTGATGGAGCATCCAAACAACCCCCAATTGCACCTCACAAATCTATCTAGAGCAAAGGAAATATAAAAGATATTCAAATAATCTTGGATGGAGTTTAAAAATGATATTGTACCTATGCTTAAAAAACATCAAATTGCCTTTGATATGATGAATGCATTATGAAATTCCTATGAAGTAAACAATGCAACTAGGGTTCTTGCACTAAAAGGGAAACTGAATCACATTTAGATAAAGAAAGGAGAATCGATAAGTTCTTACCTCCTAAGAGTTGTCAGCATTATAGATGAACTATCAAGCATAGGAACCATCATTAGTGACACATAATTAACACTTATGGCTATAGATGGATTGCCAGATTCATGGGAGACATTTGCACAAGGAATAAGTGCCAGAGATAAGCTTTCAGACTTTAACAGACTCAAGAATGATTGTTTTCAAGAGGAATCTAGAAAACTAAAGAAAGAAGGGAAACTAAAAGTAGAAGATGAAGAACTTCACATTCTCAATACAAACTACTATAATGGCAAGAAGAAGCATTTCAAGAAGAAAAAGGGAAATCAAAAGAATGGAATGCCCAAGAAATATCTATCTAAACTAAAGTGTTTTAAATGTAAAAAATTTGGACACTATAGATCTAATTGTCCTAAAAATTCCAAACAACAGGAAAATTGTACAAATGTCATTAGAGAAGAAGATAATTATGATCCTGAGAACCATGTTTTGTATTCCTCTCTATCAAATGAAATTTCAATTAAAGCATGGGTAATTGATAGTGGATCTTCTAGACATATAATGGGATACAAAGAAACTCTAGATTCTTTATCAGAAAAGGTTAACAATGAAGCTAACATTGGTGATAACTCAACAAACTCCATTGAAGGAATTGGAAATTGTACTTTGAAACTAAAATCAAGAAATACTCTTCTTCTTAAAGGTGTACTCTATGTACTAGGGATGAAAAGAAACCTAATCTCAATTCGAACACTTGAAGATGATGGGCACAATGTTGCATTCCTAGATGGAAAAGTATTAACTTGGGCTAAGAACTCATCCATCAAGAAAGCAAAGTTAATTGGCCAAAGAAAAGGATATTTGTATGAATTGAATACAGAATCTAGTTAATACATTCAAACCCTAGTCCACGAAGCTATAGATACAAATGAAATATGGCACATAAGACTAGGGCATCTAAATTTTAAAACTTTATCAACTATGGAGAAGATGGTTACTGGATTATCTAAATTAAATAAAGACCACCTCAGTATTTGCAAAGGGTGTGCTCTAGCTAAAAGCACCAGAAGTCCCTTTCATGATAGTACTAGGAAAACAAATAATGTACTAGAATTAATTCATTCAAATTTATGTGGACCTATGTCTATTCCTTCTCTTGGAGGATTCTGGTATTATATCCTATTCATAGATGACTTCTTTAAGAAAACATGGATTTACTTTTTAAAATGCAAGGAATCGGAAGAAATCCTACAAAGATTAAAGAATTCAAAACATTAACTAGAATTTTTTTAGGGCATAAAATTAAAACCCTTAGAACTGATTATGGAGGAGAATATACCTCAATTTTTTTTTTTAAAGTTTTGTAAAGAATTAAGGATTAAGAGGGAGTACACTATTCCTTATAATCCAGAACAAAAGGGGTTGCAGAAAGAAAGAATAGGACAATTATAGAAGCTGCTAGAGCTATGATTTTTGACCAAAATCTAGAATATTATCTTTGGGCAGAAGCCTCTTGTACTGCTTTATATATTCAAAATAGAAGTCCTCACTCCTATCTTAAAGATAAAACCCTTGAAGAAGTATTTACTAAAGTAAAACCCAATATAAGTCATCTTAGAATTTTTGGGTGTCCTGTATATATTCATGTTCCAAAAGAAAAGAGAACCAAGTTAGAACCCTCTAGGAGAAAAGACATTTTTGTAGGCTATAGTGAAACATCTAAGGTATATAGGATTTTCATACTTGGATAGAAAAGTATTAACTTAGTAGGGATGTAATCTTTGAAGAAGATCTCCCATTCAAAAGAGCCATAAGTTCTGATGAACTTTCTCCTTTATCTAGTTCTGAAAGAAATAGTGAATTTGGGTCCTAGAGGGATAATTTAGAAGAAATTGAAGATGAAATTCAAAATATGAACCTTGATGAAAATTCAAAGAAAAGATCACTTTGGGCTATAAAAAATAGTTGAAGCAGCTCTAGACTTTGCTGCACCCTCTGGAACAATTAGAGAAAGAAAAAGACCTGAAAGATTCTGTAGTTATACAACAAACATGAGTGATTTATCCAAAACAGAGCCAACCAATACTTCTGATGCCATTGAACATACAGCCTAGAAAGAAGCTATGATAGAAGAATACCAATCTATTATAAAAAATGATGTTTGGGAAATTGTTCCAAGACCTAAAGGAAAATCTTTTGTTTCTTTCAAATGGATATTTAAAATAAAGCATGCTATTGATGATAGTATTAAGAAGTATAAAGCCAAATTTGTAGCTAGAGGATTTTCTCAAAAAGAAGGGATTGATTATGAAGAAACCTTTGCTCCTGTTGCTAGATATACCTCTATCAGAGTAGTCTTAGCAATTTTTGCATCAAAGGGATGGAAGGTACATCAGATGGATGTGAAAACTCCATTCCTAAATGGAAAGATTTTAGAAGAAGTATATTTGGAGCAACTTGAAGGATTTGAAAATCATGATCCTAACACTTTTGTTTGTAGGATCAAGAAAGCTCTCTATGGGCTTAAACAGGCTCCCAAGGCCTGGTATGAAAGAATTGATAAGTATCTCACCAACTTAGGATTCTCCAAGAATGAAGCTGATCCAAATTTATATTTTAAAAGAGGTAAAGATGATATGGTAATTTTGATACTATATGTTGATGATTTACTAATAATAGGTGATGATCATCTCATAGATCAGTGCAAGAAAGATCTAACTAGAGAATTTGAAATGAAAGATTTGGGACTCCTTTATTACTTCCTAGGACTAGAAGTACAAAGAAATTTTGATAGTATCATACTTAATCAAGGAAAGTCTACATAAGACATTTTGAAGAGATTTGGAATATGGAATTGTAAACCTATGTCTTCTCCAATGGAGACTAATGTACATAAGCTTAAGGAAGTAGCAACAAAATCACCTTCCATAGATTCTACTCTCTACAGATAGATAATTGGGTCCCTTATGTACTTACTAAATACAAGATCGGATATTTGCTATGCAGTTAATTCCTTAAGTTAATTTATGTGTAAACTAAAGGAGATTCACCTAGTTTCAGTTAAACACATTATGAGATACTTACAAGGCACTCTTAATTATAGACTCAAATATGAGAAAGTTGCTTTAGACTTACATGGATTCACTGATTCAGATTGGGGTGGAAGTGTTAAAGATAAGAAAAGTACTTTAGGATGTTGTTTTAGTTTAGGATCAGTTATGATATCTAGGATATGCATAAAGCAGTCTTTAGTAGCACAAAGTTCCATAGAAGCCATATACATTGCAGCAACTATGGCCTCTCGAGAAGCAGTCTAGCTAGGAAGGTACTTGTGGGATTATTTGGGCAAGCTATGAATCCCACAATTATTCATTGTGATAATCAAAGTTCCATCAAGCTCCTAGTGAATCCCAATTTTCATGACAAATCCAAACATATTGAGATTCCTTACCATTATGTAAGAGATATGGTAGATAGGAATTCTATGAAATTAGAATGCATTTGCACTGCAAATCAAACAATAGACATACTCACCAAACCTCTATCTAGAGTAAAGATAGAACATTTCAAGAGGAGACTTGGTATGGTTGAGTTGTAATTCATTTTTACTCTATTGATTATTAATAAAATAATTTTATTTTGTCAGGCTATTGACTATTACGGGTTCCACCATGTGTGTTCATTATTTAAAGAGGTGATGATCTCTGAAATATTGAACACTTGTATAAAAGACATTATGAGAGATGACGATCTCTTAGATAATGTTCTAAATAGTATATTTTACTATAAGATCTAGATGAGTTTTAGATCATATTGTGATATTGACATTGCTATGTTCATGGGTCACAAATTAGATAAAGGAAGAATCTTAGTATTCTCTGGGTTTATCCTGTATTCTAGTAGATCTTAACACTCAGGATCTTGTTGTGATATAGAAATACCAATTTCTATGAAATTTCACCTTGGATAAATGAAGAGATTACTCTTCAGATTTATCCTGTATAATATCGTTAGTAGCAGTGATTTTCCATATCACAGGTTTAGTAATATGACTTTGTATTATGTGTTCTATGATAACACATACTAAGAAGAAAAAGATAGATATAGAGTATTAATTCTTGCTTATTCATCTATATTGGTGTTGCTAGATATAATATCTCTCTGTAGGATTATCAGGTTAAGAGGGAGTGTTAAGAATATTAACCAGATAACCTACAGGTTTGATAGCACATACTGTACTTTCTCTTCTTATTATATATATCTAAACTTTTAGTATATTATATATATGACTCTTCCTAGGAGCTAGTGACTTTTTAGGAAGCAATAGTATGATGCTTAACTAAACTAACACATAGTTAGTTAGGTGTTATTAATTTATCTTCTCTAATCACTGACTTAGAGGGAGTTTAGTTAGTGCTAGTTTAGGAAGGATATATAGGGAGGTTATAGATGCAGATTAAGGACACACAACTACAACAAAGTCTGCTCCTCTAAGTATCAATATCCCGCAAATGATATCAGAGATACTTCCTCACAATCAAAAGTCAAATATTCATTATTGGATCTACATAAAATTAGGAATTAACTCCATCAATATTCAAAATTCTTAGAAGACCGTTCTCAACATTTAAAGACTAGATTAAAAGTTTGATTTAGAGATATGGAATTTGCAAAATCTTTACATAGAGGAAAAACAAGATGGTTAACCTCCTCCCTTTCTAGCCATAATGAATCCTCTACTGGTCTCCCTTTCCATTTGACCAAATATTCCTCATAAGATTTGTTTCTAGTACTTTTGCCAACATGACTATCCAATATCTTCTCAATCTCCTTTGTAGCCATACTAGCTACTGGAATGCTCCACTGTGCTTCTGTAACTTCATCTCCATCACCTCCTTCATAATACTCTGTCAAATTTGAATTATTAAATACTGGTGAAATATTCAATTTAGTAGGAAAATCCACTTCATACACTTTTCCAAAATCATGACTCTTCACTATCTTGCACGGTCCAAACTTCATCTTCAGCTTATTATATGTACCTATTGGAAAATGATCCTTTCTCAAATGATCCATGACTTTATCTCCAATATGAAATTCCTTATATCTCCTTTTCACATTTGCCTTAGCCCTATTCTATGTATTCATCTTTCTGATGTACTTCCTCAACTCCTCATGGATGCTCTTCAAATGTTTAGCAAAATCTTCTGCTTTAGCACTACTTATCTCTCCTTTATCCAGCTACCTCAATTCAGAAGCCTTTCTAAGACAACTCCCATATACAATCTAGAATGGTGATTTACTAGTACTCCTATTGATAAAATTATTATATGAAAATTCTACATATGGTAAAATCATATCCCATCCTTTTGGTTTATCTCCAACCAAGCATCTTAACAAGTTTCCCAAACTGTGATTCACAACTTGATGTGATGAACTGGACTTCAAATCTATCCTCAACTTCTTCCACAATGTATGCCAAAAATATCCAACAAATTTGGTATCTTCATCTGAAACTATCCTCTTTGGTAGACCATGTAGTCTCACCACTTCTCTCAAAAATAACTTTGCTACATGAACAACGTCACTGATCTTCTTGCAAGGAATAAAATGTGCCATCTTTGGAATCTTGTCAACCACCACAAAAATAAAATCATGTTTACACTGTGTCCTTGGTAATCCAAGAACAAAATCCATGCTGACATCCTCCCACAACTTCTCTGGTATAGGTAATGGTTGATACAACCCTGTATTCTGCTTCACTCCTTTTGTGATTTGACATACTCGACAATTTTGTACAAACTTTTTCACATGTTGCTGTAACTGTAGCCAATAATAATTTTCAGCAACCAAAGCTATAGTTTTATCTCTATCAAAATCTCCAGCTAATCCTCCACTATGCTTGTCCTTGATGAGATTCTCTCTCATTGAAATTCTAGGAATGTACACATAACTTCTTTTGAACAACATATTATCCTAGATCATGAAATCTAAAAACTTTGTCCTATCAAGTGTAACAGGTTCTGTACAAGCCTTCCATGCCTCACCAAAATTAGGATCATCTAGATACAAAGTAATAAGTTCATTGAACCTAAGCACCTCTATCTCCATTTCTTTCAGCAAACGTTGCCTTCTACTAAGAGAATCTACAACTTTGTTAGACTTTCCACTCCTACGTTTCAAAAAAAATGTATAACTCTGCAAAAACTCAACCCACTTTAAATATCTTTGGTTCAATTTTCCTTAACTATTCAAATATTGCAAAGCTTGATGATCAGTATACAAAACAAACTCCTTAGGAAGAAGATAGTGCCTCCACTTCTTCAATGCTTGAACTATAGCATAAAATTTCTAATCATAAACATAATATTTTCTTTTTGCATCATTCAACTTCTCACTAAAATAAGCAATAGGTCTACCTTCTTGGCTCAAAAAAGCTCCTATTACAGTACCACTAGCATCACAATCTACTTGAAACACCTTGTTAAAATTAGGAAGTGCTAAAATAGGCTACTCAGTAACTTTCTGTTTCAACAGATTGAAACTCTTATCTGCTCCTACGTTCTACTTAAACTCTTTCCTATCCCCTCTCATTGTTTTAGTCAAGGGTCCACAAATACTACTAAAACTTCTTATGAACTTTTTGTAAAATGTAGCTAATCCATGAAAAGATCTTACCTCTATCCCACTCCTTGGAGTAGGCCATTCAAGGATAGCCTTCACTTTTTCTAGGTCCATTTCAAACCTTCTCCTAAGACTACAAGTCCTAAGTATACCAACTACTTCTTTACAAAACTGCACTTCTTCAGGCTTATCACAACTTTTCTTCCCTCAACTTATCAAACACCTTTTGAAAATGAATCAAATGATCCTCCAATGTCTTACTAAAGATCAATATATCATCTAGGTAAATGATGACAAACTTTCCTAAAAGCTCCTTCAATACCTCATTCATGAGCCTCATGAAAGTGCTCGATACATTGGTTAGCCCAAAAGGCATGACTAACCACTCATATAGTCCTTCCCTTGTCTTGAAAGTAGTCTTCCACTCATCACCTTCTCTAATATGAATCTGATGCTACCCACTCTTCAGATCTATCTTTGTGAAATACTTAGCTCTACTCAAATAATCCATAATATCATCCATCCTTAGTAATGGAAATCTATACTTTATTTTGATCTTGTTGATAGTGTAAGAATTTGTGCACATCCTCCATTCTCCATTTTTCTTTGGTGTTAATACTCCTGGTACAACACATAGACTTAGACTCTCTCAAATCAACCCCTTTTGCAACAATTCATGAACTTTCCTATTTAACTCTTCACTTTCCACTAGTGTCATTCTATGCACTGTCTTGTTTGGAAAACTGGCTCCTAGAACCAAATCCATCTTGTGACTAATCTTCCTCACCAAGGGCAATCCATTAGGTACATTATTTGATACAATATCAGAAAACTCTCCCAACATATTTGCAACTTCTATAGGTACCTCCTCTACTTCTTCCTTACTATCTTTAGAAATTATAGAAAAACACATATGTTCATGCTTCATACTTTAAGAAACTCTTTTCCATCAACAAAACATATTCTGGAAGCACTACATACCTTTTCTTCTTTATCCTTCAATGACTTCAGCTTATGTTTCACTCTATCCTTAGTTAGAGTGTAGGTATTTACTTGCCCATCATGTACAACATGCCTATCAAACTACCACGACCTACCCAACAACATATGACATATGTCCATAGGTATGATATCACATAGTACCTCATCTTGGGAGCTTCCAATCTTGAACTTCACTGAGCTTGCTTATTGACCATGACTTTGTGGTCATCTTGCACCCAAGCAATATGATATGGATGTGGGTGTTTCTGCCTCTTCAACTTCAACTTGGTGACCATCATTTCTTACACTAGATTGTTAGTACTTCCACCATCAATGATCACATCAAAAAACTTATCCTCACATCTACACCTTGTGTAAAACAAGCTCCTTCTTTGTTCAGGTTTATTCTCACCACTCAGCAAGACTCTTTGGTTAACTATGATTTCTCCTCTTTTAGCATATTTAGAATGTGAAGATCTAGCATCTTCATCAACATGTGCAACTCTGGCCTGGCTTCTATTCTTTGATCTATCCTTCCTTGGTACTAGGTACATTCAAATGCTCTATCCCCTTCTTCTTTGTAGTGAAAACATTTCCCACGGAAGCCTCCTCTCAAATCCTTGTCCTTTGAATCTTCCTCTTTGATCTCTATTGTTCTAATTGTGAAAATGATTGAAATTGATTCCCCTCTAGTTTTGACTACTACTTCCAACCTCATCCTTGTTCTCTTGATCATCATTACAACCACCATAAGATCATCCACTAGATCTTCCACCGTAACCTCTTCCACTGTTCTTATTGTCAAACTTCTTGCTCAGTTTCTCCTCAACTCTTAGGGAAAACTAGTATGCCTCCTCAATATTTTTCATTCAAACTAGACTCAGCTCATCCTAAATTCTTAGCCTTAAGCCATTAAGATAACAAGAAAATTTCTCCTTATCAGCTTTTGCATGGTCAATTCTAATGAGAACCTAGTAGAACTCTTCAATATACTCTTGAACATATTTTCCCACTTGCTTCAACCCTAGTATTTTATTTAATAGATCAAACTTATAATCCACGGGAATGAATTGTCTCTTTAATTTAGCTACCATGCATTCCCATCTGGTGATTTTGTCCTTTCCCTTACTATTGTGCTCCAACTAAATCTCCTTCCACCAAATCTTTGCATGTCCCTTCAGTTTTTCCTTTGCAAACTTGACCTTGTCAGGATCTTCAATATCTTCATACTCAAAGTACTCCTCTAGTTCATTGATCCAATATATCAGCACCTCTAGATTAAGATTTCCCAAAAATGTGGGAACTTCAAACTTAGGCCTTTTTCCAATCTTGGAGATGGGCTTCAAAAGCCTCTCTTCCTTTGGGTTCAAAACTACCTCTTCTCTGACATTTTCTTCCACTTCATCCTCATCCTCACTTTCATCTCTTACTGGAAGATTTATTCCTCTTTGCATATGTTCTTCCAATTCTTGCATTTGCCTTTGGAGGGCTAAAAAACTCTTAGGTGTAACATCTACAACTCTTCCACCATACTCTCTTCGTGGAGGCATTTTCACACTTCCACTAAAACTCTAGTGCAAACTACCTCACAATCGATGATCTGTCTACACACTTAGCCCAAACCACAGTATTGGTGCAAACTACCTCATAATCGGTGATCTATCCACACACTTAAGAACTCCCACTTTAATACCACTTGATGAAGGGTGCTCCCCTTAATACCATAAAATCATAACAAAAACAAAGAAACAATAGAAAATGTGAGAAGAAAATATGGACTTCTTATTTGCACCATAAATGCGATATTACAGAATTCACAAGTACAATATTCTAACCCACATGGGTGCCTTAACCACATTAATTTGCAAGACAAATTGCGAACTATCACCTAGATCTGTCCTAGATAATGTTCGGGCCTTTCTTAAATAGGCAGTTTTATGCCACCTAGGAAGGTTCTAGATGCTCAAACTTAATACCTACGGCTGACAGACCCTAACAAAACATATAGAGTTGGCCAAATACATCTTTAATAATTATTTTAGAAATTTTGGGTAGCCCAACTTCAGAAGGCCATAACTGACGAACTATTGCTTTGATTGGCTATTATAACCACTTTTCAAAAATGCCAACTCCTAATCTATAGGCTCATAATAGTGCTAGTGCCCCTCTATCAAGTTCTCATACCTCATCCGATCACTCTAAGGTCTGCAACAATGAGCCTGAAGATTTGTCTGCAAATTTTTCCATCGAAAATCTACAATAACTTCTCTGATACTTAAGTTGGATAAATGAGATTTTTATGGTAGGCTTATATCTCTAAAATGAACCTTCTTGTAAAAATTGAGAACATTATGAGCTCATATGAAAAACTTACTAAAAATAACAAGTTCCCATAAATAGTAATCACCTTGTCTACTAGTCCTTATTAAAATAGAAAAGACTGAAAATAAAATATTGTTGGGTGATGCAAGATTGCCCTTACACCTAGGATGCTCCTGCATCAATTTTTCTATCAAATATAGGCTTCCTCTAGATACAATCACTATAACCTACATTTTTGGAGCCAAAGTTAATAAAGAACTAGCTAAATACAATAGTTTGTTTGACATAGAATGACCTGAACAAACACTAACAATTCTTGCTAGTCAAATTGAATTTCTTATCAACAATCAATTGAGTCTAAATGTGAAAATAATTATGCTATATTTTTGTAATTAATAAAAAGATGAAAACAAAGAATATAGAGTATGAAATTTGCCTTAATCAACATTAATATATTTACAAAATTATGGTGAATGGAAGGAAATATATAACACTAATGAAGCCATGGGGAGAATTCTCATATAAAAGAAATAACAACCAACAAATAAAATGAAACAGGAGCTCTTGGTGAGCTAGAGTCCTCGTCTCTTGAAAAATAATAATGCTTTAATAGCCAAATGAAATCATATATAACTATTGGTTAGAATGGCATATAAATTATAGAAATTAACTTAGAATTATAAATTCAATTTAATTATGTTTATGTGAGAAAATTAGAATAACATTATACCAAAATTAGGAAAGAGTTTACAACACAACGGTAAATTGTAAGCCTCTTATCGAAGAGGTCTTGAGTTCAAATCTAGTTGCGCTTATTAAATAATAGAAATAATAATTAATCATGATAAAAAAAGAATTATAACAAAAAAATTCAAATTTTAAAATTTTAAGAAAATTCTTAATTTAATTTTTTCATAATTAAAACTTAATATTTAATTGGCATAAATAATTCTGAAATAATTTGACAACAAATTAAATTATTCAACTATAAAAACCAAAATAATTAACACAAATATAAATAGACATCAAACTGATCCCTTTGATATTTATAAAACTAAAGTGACCTAATATTAATTTAAATCATTATTACAATTGTATTTCAACTATACCAAAAAACTATTAAAAAATTGGAAGATTAATCACCGTGAGCTTATTATTAAAACAAAGTTATTAAATATCAATGAAGTGAAAAATTAAATATCCATGGAAGGTGTGAAAATGCAAACTATTAAATAACAATGAAAAATAGAGTTGTACTACATTGGAATATGAAGACATAAAGGATAGGTTGATGCCACTTATTAAAATAAATTTAAATTACTCACCACATTACTCTCTCAATTAAGAAAATTCATGTTGCACGAGTAGAAAGGACATAAGTACGAACCAAAGAAATAATGGAGCCAACACATTTCCCAACAAACATTTATTACATACTTATCAACATCTTTTTTTTTTTGTTGCTTATTTTCATTTTAAAAAAATCAAATTCCCCAAGGAAAATGGTTTGAAGACAATCAACTTTAAGAAATTAATATGTTGTAAATGAATTAAAAAATATTTGGTTTAAAACTTTATCTTTGAATAATGTATTTGTGTCATGAAAAAATTAATATCATGGGCTGGGGGGTCAAATGGGAACATTAGTTCCCTACCTTATATATAAGCCGGGGACTAAAAATATAAATTTTATAGTTGTATTTTTATTTGTCAAGACTAAAAATATAAATTTTATAGTTATATTTTTATTTGTCAAGGTTCAAAGTCATGATTGTTGTTAGGGGCTCATATATTATAGGGAAAACTTTAATCTTGAGAAGAAATAACCTCTAAACACATTTGAGATAACAACTTTCTTTACCTTCAAAATCCCTCATTGCACTATCAATTTTTTTTGGTAAGTTGAAAGTGTTGTAATTTTCCATTCGCTTATCGTGTTGTTGCTCCTTCTACATAGAAAGACAAAATATGTCATCCTAATTTTGATAAGTTTGATAGATACAAGTGATACAATTTAAAGGTTCCCCAATCATGATTAGAGGGTATATATGCCCTTCATTATGCAGACGGGTCAATTAATTTACAAACACCAAATGTAACAGTGATGGAATTAATGATATTTCATTTTTATATTACACTAGCACTTACACCAAAATGTGCATTGTGTATGCTGATAGTAGCATATGTTGTAAAGTTTCTTCAATGTTATAGAAGGACAATCCTATTTGTTGTTACTCTTGCTAATTGCTGGGATGATATCTAGTTTTATGTGCAATTGATTTGAACAATTTATAACAAGTGCACACCATCAATCTTTAACACTATGTTGAATTTTTTTCTTATGAAAATCATATCATATCATGTACAAGAGATATAAATTTAATTTGCAATTGAGAGGCAACTTACTTTTTGATTTTTTGGTACCATGAATGTTCATATTAGCATGTTCCTCCAATAAATTGTAAAGTTTTTAACTAAATTGTTTGTACTTGAAGCTTGTTCCAAAACTATTCATTGGCATCATTAAATTCCTGATAAGAAGTATTTTTCATTACATATACATTAGGTTGATGATATAAATATATGTATAAAATAATAAATAAATATTACGCTTGCATACCTTGATTGTTGAAAGGACAAGTTCTTCTAAGCGTGTTTCTTCTTTTGTCCTTATGGTTGTGAATGGATTGTTTTGCATTTTGAATATTTTTCAAATGAGAAATGTGGATGCATGCTTTGAATGAATAAAAAAAATTCAAGGTTGAGAGAGAAACTTTATAAAAACAAAAAACTCAATACTCAAACTTCCCATTAAGACGACAATTCATTAGTGTCTTGTAGGATCCACATCCTATTTTAGTGCCTCCAGTATTTTATTGAAAATTTCCAAGGAGTTTCCAAAAGATGACAAATATTGTAGGATGTGTGGAAATCACCAAACACAACCTGATGCAAATTCCATATAGTAATAAGAGTTTTTAGCTTGTACTTGTGGTCAACATTTTAGGAAATAAAAAAACTTCCTTTTTTTGTCAGCCAATAGGCCATGTAAACAAAAACTCCAAAAGTTGTAAGCTCATTCCATACAATTTACTCTAGTCAGCACTTCCTTAAACTTTAGGTCAAACTTAATATGTTACCTTGAGTTTTCAAAATAGGAATGACAGGCCAAGGGGACACATTTTCAAGATGACAATTTTTTGACTAGGCTAGAGGGGCTAGGGGGCAATAAAGGGGACGTCTATATAAAATATAGGGAAGTTTTATATATTCATATGAAAACATGGATAAAAAATTCATATAGACATTATATTCATACAAAAATCCATATATACATTATATTCATATGAAAACAAGGATAAAGCATGTATATGTACATGCATTATAAAACATTAACATATAACATTTGTGTTCAATTGATACCATTGTTTGACCACTAACATTAAAGTTATTGATTAGTGTATACAACCATTCCTATTGATGTTTATTTCAAGCCCATATCCAAGCATGTGAGTTTGTAAATAGTTTAAAAGTACAACCAAATATAGGTCATACCAATTGTAGACCTGATGTGATCTGCTAGGTATGATTTCCTACATTTCTTGGCCTATTTGTTGTTGTTAAGTAGTGATGATGGTATATACTATATATTTTTTTTGGGAATTATTAGATGCTATTTTCTGATGTTTTGGAAAAGTGTTTGATGATTTTTGTAGCTATTTTGACCTACAAGCAGTATAATATCAGACAAGAATATGAGTTTGAGCTTTGCAAAGTGGTTTCTAGACTTGAAATTGATCATTCCAAAACTTGTTCATTGTTTCATTATTATTAGAGGATATTTTGATGGTATTCTATTACTATTATGACCAAAAACCACTTCTTTATCACTACCATGTTCTAGCTATTTATGAAATTGATTACCAAGTTGTGTTGTTCATAGTTATGAATGCTTTTGGCTACGATTCAAATCTATTTAACCTTCATATTAGTGAAAAGTACAAAGTTGCAAACCTACAACCACTAGTTAAAACCAGCCTATGTATTTTAACATGTATGAAATTTATCAAACAAGTATGCAATATTACTGAATTGCTAAGGTGTGAGGAGCAACAAAAGTAATTTAAAAAATGTATTTTTAAGAGCATTTGTGTCTTTATTTTTTTTTTTAAATGTGATGGGAAAAGGGGGACAGTTGGGCATCACCATGATAGTTAGGGGATGTCATAGATATCTCTAACTATTCTATATATGGGGGGCATCCCCTATAAAAATCTCCACTATCCCCAAGTTTTAAGGACATTTCCTACACATTTTTAGATTTTGGGGGGTGGCTAGGGGATGTCCCCCATATAGATGCATCAAAAAGGGTTAGGGATATATCCTTGAGTTTCCTTGCAAAATTATTACTATTCAAATAATGCTAAAGCAATAGTGGACACTCTTAATAGAGCATGGGGTCTGACTTGATTAACAAGAGCTCCCTATGGCAGGCATGGGGTCCAACCCCCCCAAGCCACATGGTATCGAAGGGCATGTCATGCTAGTGTCACCAATCGCATTAAAGATTTTACCATGTGCACTACAGTTTACAAAAGTCACTTCTTTAATCCTACAGTCTAAAAATAATTACAATGGATAGTCTCACTTTGGAAATAATTCAAATGACGCATAAATATTCTGCATAGATAACTCTATGTAAGGGATTCAAATTGTGATTTCCTGAAAGACAATTAGTCCATTCACATACCTTATAAAATAGTCCCTTGAAATTCTACAGAAATTGTAGAAAATTCACTATATCGATTGTATATGCTATATAAAGGATTTACAAGGACTAGAGCAAATGAATAGAGGACATCTTTTTCATTAATGAATGTCAAACTACTTCATATGGCAACTTAAATTAAAAATATAGCCAATAAAGATCTTCTGAAGGGTATCATTGTAATTATGTACTTGTTCCTAGGTTCATATTTCCATCATAAACATGAATCAATATTTGAATAAGACATCAGTTTATAGAAGTTCAATCATGGTATACTTGACATGTGACCTTATAGACCTCTGAGTTAGAACCATTCCAAAATTTACCACAGTAGGCACAGTAAAAGGCTAAAACAATATAAGGTATTGTAGGACAAATAATCATATTCTAGTCTCACAAATATTGGATAGATGAATTGAAAGGCCCCTATGGTATTGCCAATATTTGACATTCTTATAATAAAATCTCACAAGAAAAGCCACATAAACACTAATGAAATGAAAAGATCATCTAATAAATACTTGAAATGAGAAGAAAATAGAATTGAATGAAGAGACCACATAGAATTCACTTCCAAGATAGAAAGGAGAATTATAGCTATCAAACTGATAGAAAATCATGGCATTGTAAGATCCAATGATTTTTTTTTTTTTACTAGATTCTATGTAGATTGTTCACTAGTAAATGACTGAAACTAGAAGCATATTTTTGTTTCAATGCCTGGTATTGCACAAAGTTTCTCCATGAATTTTTTTGTAACAAGTTTATCATATGCAGAAGGGGTTGACAAATAAATTTAAGTTAAACATTTGTGTTAATTTTCTAGCTAAGGATATAATTTTAAATAGAATCAGTCTTTCAAAGCAATAGATGGAAGTAGGCTCTATACTGCAATGAAAATCAATCTAGGCTTATCCATTAGTTGAGTTAATGGACTCAATCAAGGCCTTTTTCCTACAATTCAATTGAAACCATAATTATAATGTATAATTGTCAATTGTTAGAATGTATAAGTACTTTTCTATCAGTGTTAGGGTAAAGATATTTAGGTGAATTATGAAAGTGCAAATATCCAATGATAAGTGTGACTGCAATTGCTAAACCCCTTTCTATGAAACTTCCATTTTCCTTTTCCCAGAGATACAACATTGATTAAAAAAATAATATTACGAATTGATGGCAGTCACTAACCACCTCATTGTGATTAGGCAATAAATACAACAACAATCTACAACTATCAGAGAAACAACTATTATTTTAAAGTTGAAGAGAAGTTTTAGATCATTTGCTAGATACCCATCTATTGTTTGTACGAGTATCAATGTAGTGTCTGAAAGAAGGGACAATATTTCATTTTTATATTATATAATGGTAGATTAGGGAGGGGGGGAGTTTTTATTGTGTTTTTACATATATGTGGAGTGTGAGGAACTTTAAATGAGGTTTATATATCTAGTGTTTTAAAAAATTAAGAGACATCAAATTGATCAGTTTGGTCTTCTTCTTATGAATCTTGATTAAGATATTCTCATTATGTGAAGCCATGTCTCAAAAAAAAAATTCAAACTATCTATGCTTTATTCATTATCAAATCTATTAAATGAACTTTTCACACTCCTTTCTTGAATTATTTGATATTTTTATTCAAGATTAAAAGAATGGTTGATTTAATTTTTTGATTGTTATTATTATTTTTTAATTTTTTTTTAAAATTAAAAAATACTTTTATAAGAAATTTTAAGTAATATAAATAGATATACATGTTAGTAGCTTACATTCTAAAGTAGTAGCATCTTTATATGATTAATTTCCTTTACCAATAGAGATATATATCCTCCCCTCCCATTCTTCATTCATATTCTTTTATTCCCATGGTAAATGGATGATAGCATGAGTTAATCTTAAGTTGGGCTAGAACATTTTTGTTATTCTTAAATGATACTTGTTTCTATATAGGTCTTTTGGTGATGATCAAAAATATTATTAGATCTATCAAACACTTTTTCTTATTTCTCCTCATCATTTCATCTCATATAATCTTGTGAAAATTATTTATTAAACAAGAGTAGTTATTTATCAATTATTATTTAGATATCATGCAAGTTGATGTTACATTTAATCATCTATTTGATTTTTCTCTTCACATAGTTTTTATCTCTTACATTCAAAATAAAAATAAGAACAACTTTGGACCATTTGTCTATGTCCATTTAATCATTTTTTCCAATATTCTTACAAATGAAGCATAGTAACTACCTCAATAAAGAAGGTAACCAATTTTACTAGAAAAAATTCATAGTTTATTGAATCTTGTATTTTGAGCTTAATTGTGTGTATGCATTTATTGATCTCTCCATTTGCCTCCATTTTATTTTGTAATTGTTGCTGGCATAATTTACACCCATAAAGAACCACTAAAATATTAATAGTCCAAAATGAATTTGGCTAATTTTTTATTCCCATTATCAACATCTTTGCTTCTATCTTATAAAGTAAAAAATGCTTTCGAACCTTCTATTGGCTTTTTCTTATTTAGCTTTATTTTCAATACCTTTAGAAGAAAATTAAAGTATTTTAATATTTTTAGATGGAAAATACTATTTAATATTCATCTTGTTAGTGTTAATTTACATGCATAGCTATTTACAAAGTGTTCTAAGCTATTTAAGTGGTGTTATATCTCGAGTGGATTTTGCAATCAAAATGAACACCATCTTAAAAAAGAAGCTTTGAAGGAGAAAATTACTTTTTCTAGCTTATATAAATGTTGTTTAAGTAATTTGGAACCTCTTGCACGCTAAATTTATGACAGATACATAATCTTATGCAAAAAGGAAATACAATTTTATTATTAGTAAATGAAGCATAATTTTCTAATCCAACAATCTAATAAATAATCATTAGTGAAAAAAAAACTTTGAATAAGAACATGGTAGTATTTTCTCATCCACTTGTTATGTCTTACCAAGATCGGATCTTAGTTTGTGATTGGGAAATTTATGGAGGCTAGTAATTAACATGCACAAAGATTCCTTTACCCAACAAGTAATGGTTCAATTTCTAAAACACTTGAAGTAGTCCATACAATGATTATCATAGACTAGATATCCTCTAATTTCTTAAATAAAAACCTCTTGATGATAATATAGAAGCTCGCTTCCTTATGAGAAGATTACGCCCATTACATATGTAACCCACCTTTTTACTTCTAAATATTTTTACATTTATCCTCATTAAATTTGATATTTTCTAGAAAAGTAAATTGTTTATTTGAAAGAATGAATGCTAATGTTATAATGAAAATTATATTAATACATCTTATCTTGAATGCAATAAAATATTATATTGATAATTTGCATCAAATATTTTATTAAGAAACATCAATAATATAATGTGCAACAATAGTTCAACCCATGAAATTGTAGTGCCTGTCCCTAGTTCGCAGTTTTGCTATCATTGCCAAACTCCTTTAGGCCAGTTTTATGCTTATGATTAGTGGCATTGTTTTAAGATTATCAGATATTGTTTCAGATTCAACTGATTATATGATGAGATTACTTGGTACTCTATATTTCATGTATGTATGATGATTAGTACAGTGTATTCAGTTATTGATGATGATTAGTTAGATGGTTTATTATCATATATGTTTTCTTATGGATACTTACCCCATACTACATGTGTATGGTGTGCGTGTTTATTTTCTTTATGTATGGCATTTCTGATGTGGTTAAGGAAGGGAGTTGTAGTCACTTGCTAGTCGGGATCTACAAGATGCACCACTTCCTACCATTGCCTGTTTAGCTTAGAATATTGTGCTTGTACATGCATGGATTTTATGCAAGTTGCAGGTACCAGGTATCAACTTCCCTAAATTGCCAGGATGAGCATACCTTATCGCATTATCTTAATGGTAAGAGAGGGGAGATAAATTCTTAAGTCCAAATCCTAAACCCTTAAGCCATTTGTCCTAATTGATAATTAGGACAAGTATCTGAGTTGAGTACCCTCTGAATGTGTCGAATGACATTAATTTGTGATTATAACCCTTTAGTTTGATTTTGTATGTGTTTTTCTTTGATGAGTTTTCGTATGTTGTTTTATGAGTATTTGGTGAATTTTCTAGTAAATTAAATAAAAAAGAATTAAATTTGGAGATAAAAGTTTTAAGTTTAAAATTTAGAACGTGATAATATTTGTTTAATTTAATAATAATATATTTAGAGTTAATTTTTAAATAAATGCTAAATATTATTATTTGTTTAAGTTAATAAATATTGTATCAATTAAGTTTTGAAAATAAATTTAAAAGTGAAAATATAATAGTTTATTAAAAGTTTAAGTTCACATGATCTATGCATGAGATTAAAATATAAGAAATTAATTAAAAAGATTAAACCAATGAATTTAATAAGATATTTTAATTGCATAAAGTGTGCATAAGATTAAATTTAATAAATTAATTAAAGGAGAAGTCAAGTAAAAAGTAAATAAAGTAATTTTATTAATTAATGAATGTGCATGGAAAAGATAAAAGAAAGATTAAGAAAGTTGATTTGGAGTTGAGTCTGGTGAGCAGAGAGTTCTCCCAGGTGAACGCACAATTAGTGCCTCGATTTAAGGAGAGAACTCTTTATCACAATTAGGGGGTTCATTTTCGAGGGAGATGAATTTGGACGCAAATTTTGGAAGGGAATTTTTGGGGAAAGTTTCAGAGAAAAGTTCTTGGATAGAAGCGAATTCTCTCACAAATCTTCTGGGCGTTGTGATTTTAGCATCAAAACCAGGTAGGTTCTTGAGTTTTGTTCACCTAGTTAAAATTACGTTATTTAGATAATCTTGTCTTCTTCGTGATTGTTGAAAATTGATTCTCTGATCTTCATTACGTGAATCTTTCGTTCTTTTATTTTGAATCTACGATATGTGTATTGTATATCATATGTATAATAGGATTGAAAGAAAAATAGATCAAATTGAAAACCTCGTTTGTAGGTAAAAAGGATATTGCAATTAATCTAGGAAGGGTTTGAATAAATTTTTGAACATAGTTAATATTATTATTATTAAATATTATTAAAATAAAATTTTATACTTGGTTTAAATTAATAAGAATTAATTTTTATAAGATTTTATTAATACATATCAATGAGTTTAAATATATTTTATATATATGATAAATAAATTTTAAAGAAAGATTAAGTAAATGGTTATTAATGTCGATATTATCTCATCAATAAAATAATAGTTATTTTATTAAATAAATTAAGAATAAGTTATTAAAGAAGTTAATGATAATTACACAAAAGTTTTAATTATTTATTATTAAAATACTTTTGGGGAGCAAAACTAATTATTGTAATTTTGATAATATTTAATTAGAATACTTAATTAAATTATTATTAAAATAAATTTAGAATTGTAAATTGTGTAGTAATATGAATATTTTATGTAATTATTAATTAATTTAATTAAATGTGATTTAATTAAGATTAATTAATAATGAAAGGTGATCGATTAAGTTCTAAAATTTATTTAATTATTATAATGCCAATTTTAATGAAATTATAGATTATTATATTTGGAAATCAATAGGTATTGTTTTAATAATTTAAATAAATAAATTACCATTAGGTTATTTTTAAGAAATTGACTTAAAATCAATAAGGGTGAATTCTAACTAAGAACGGGTTAATTGTAAACGTGAACTATAAGATTATTTACTTGAACACAAACACTGAAAACTGAAACTTTATTGTTTAATTCAAAATTATGTGCTTTCAAATCAAACCAGACTATGAGATTTTGATGTTTTCTATATACTGTTTATGTCTTGTGGTTTCGGGATTTTTCCTAGTGTTGACTAGTCCTAGGTTGTTACTGGAGGCACAGGGGTTGTGTGATTGTGATGTTATGATGTTTTGGTCTTGATCATTTTTAAAACCCAACCATGGTAATGTGATCACATGCTCTATGATGTGTGTGGATTATTGAATTGTTATTGTTTTCTAGTCTTCTTGTATGAAGCTGAGGTGTATGAGATACTTGACTTAACCATTTTTGAGTCATTGATTAGTTATATTTGATTTTCTTTTAGTCACTTTGAGAGGACTAAGGTGTTTTGAATGGTTTGTTCTTGGTGATTTCATGTTGTGACATGTTTGACTTAACCATTTTGAATTGTTGATCAGTATTATTGGGATACTTTTTGGTTGCTTGTTGAGAATCGATGGATATTGTGATTTATCATTTGATGCTTTTCAGTTGCTCGTGGAGAATTGATGTGAATATTGTGGATTATATTTTGATGCTTTTTAGTCACTTTTATAGGGCCGAGGTGATTTTTATATGATTATTGATTTGTGCTTTTATTGAGCCTAGGGTAGTTTATCTACTTGTAGTGTCGGAAAGTCGCTTGCAATGGGTGCTAGGGACCCTAATTGGTCTTAGGGGTAACCCATTATAAGTTGTTTTAATAAGTGAAAACATTACATTGAATGGGGATTAAAGTGAACCTAATAAGAGTCTTTTATGTTCTCACCCATGCCTCAAAGTGCTAGTACACACTAGGATGGGAGTAGAGAGAATGCTTGGTTGTGACCTTGCATTCTGTAGTATGCCTTATTAGTATGAGAGGATACTAGTGGCTGCATGGGGATCACTAGGGACCCTGGAGTACTAAGAAATTGCTAGGGTAACTCCTATGTGATTCATGCGATGACACTTGCCTGCTTACATAGTAGGTTTCCTATGTGTCTTGTGTGCCTCTGGGATTAGACGACATTCTTTATTAGAACATTTGAGTTAGAATACTTTTAGGATTTCTTGGACTTAGAGAGTCTTTTGATATGTGGTTTGATATCTTGTTTGGGACTTGAGACTATCTCCTCATCATGCTGGGAGTGGGCCATTTAGGTTCCATGTGGTCGGGTGGTAGTGCTTTTTAGTCTTACCATTGAGATTCGTTCGTAGTCACCATGGTTGGAGCTCCTTGGGATGCTTGTTTATCATATTTAGATGATGTTATTTACTAATGTATTTCCTTATATTGATGATTAGCATGTGATAAGTGAGGTTATCTACTTTGTAGGATCATCTTATGCTTTATTTCAGTATGATAGATTTCCTTATGCTTATGTTATAGTATGTTTAGGAGTGACATCCCTATTACTATAGTATTGATGATCTATTCGGTGGCTTGGGATGTTACGCATAGGGGATGACTAGGGCCCATGATGGTCTAATGATGCTATTGACAGTTGGGAGGAATCACACACTTAGTTGTGTTTCATGATGGATAGTTGTATTTCATGTTGGATGTTTATATCTTTTATGATGGATGGATGTATCATGTATGGTAGATGGTTTCATAGATATTATTGTACTTTCTATCATGGTTTTGAGGAGGATGATATATCTTTATTTCTATTTCTACATATTTATATTCTTTTGGCCTTTCATACCCTGTGACATGTACAGTGGATGATTGAGCATTCCGAATTAATTTGCCAAGAGGCATTCAGAACAAATGTATATTATGGACTTTGGACTTTATAATTATTCTTTCATGTGGATGTGGTAGTTGTTAGACTTAGTAGTAGATTAAATTTATATGTAATTCAAGGTCATGGGATCCTTAAAGAATGTAATCTATTATGTATGTTTTAGTTGATTGTATGTTATTTCTTCTGCTACTATGTGTTTGATGTGAATGCTTTATCTTTCTTGATTTTAGTAAAACTTTAGGTCATTTCTTTTGGGTCCCTTGGTGGGGCGTTATAGGAATTATTAAAAAAGAAATTGCATATATAAGTAAATTTAACACATATTTATGAAAGGTTGAGAAGCTTGTATGAATATGCAAAGGATTGGCAAATATAGGATCAACAAATAGAGAATAGGTTGTAGTCATTGATATTTTATATATAAGAAGCACTCCAAGAGAATGAAATTCTTAGAAAGAATCCAAAAATGTAGTCCTAGCCATGAAGAGTACGATGTACCCTAGGTTGGACACACATTGTGTGCGCCTTCTCCAATGCCCAATGTCTAACTAGAGAAATTAATTATGTCCTTTCATTTGTTTTCCTTAATTCTTAATGTTCCAATTGTACCCTCATTTCTTTTTGTGTCCCCTCTATTTAGTTTATGGATTTTAATATTTCTCTAAGGGTGGTTACAACCATCACACCCTTTCCTAAATATTTTTCTATTTGCTAATTTAATTCATTCATATCTATTTTAGTTTGATACTTTCAGAAGAAACATTCATGTAACAACATACTTGCTAGCATTAAACTCTTCTTTAAAAGGCTATTACAAGGTAGAAAGAGTCAAATCCAATGCATAATTATTTTTATAATTAGTTAACTAAGACTCGTCATGTTTTTACCCTAATAAACACTCTTTCAAGGTCACAACTATATGCAGAGGTGTGACTATACCAAAGAAACACATTGGACTTTGTCATGTATTTCCCTACTCTTACAAAATACCTTGTATCTTTGGAACTCCTTAATCTAGCCAATAATGATAGTGTCCACCTTAGTTATATCTACTTTCAGCTAACCTCCAATCATCTGATTTACATAGACAAATGATTCTTTTATAAATTTGCATTTCTTCACATTGCATACAAGTATAAAAAAAAATTCAATTCTTGCAAAAAATACTTCAAGTTATATAATCTTCCCATGTAGCCCTAATAGTTGTTAGAGTAATAAAGATTTTTCTTTTTAATTAAATCATATTTATTTAATTATTAAGTCACTTCTTATCTCTAGTTTACTTAAGCTAAAATTTAGGCATATAATAATTAATTCTATTTTAAATTATTATCATGCAACCTGGTTTTACCTACTAGGGTTTTGATCTCCTTTTATAAGGATTGGTCCCTTTGTAATTATTCATTCACTTTCAATTATAGAAATTTCTCTATTTTCTCATCAAGAATGTCTCATCTGTGGATCTAGGGATTATAGCCTCCATACCTTTTGCTTCTCTCTTTCTATGATTGGTTTTTGCATGCAGGTGATTCTTGGGAGCTGTGGGGTTGATCTTTCATCAAATTCAACAATAGTATCATGCAAATTCATTATGGCAAATATAAAGATGAATTTTCTTGGAATATATTGATCAGTCCCATAAAATTTATTATCACATTATAAAGAGGAAGAACCAACCATTCATGCATATCATGTTTCATTTTATAGTAGTCTTCAATGTATCCTCATTCAACATTGATTGTAGGGCCTTGAGATCTAACCTTGTGAATTAATTGGTGTGTCATACCCAGTTCAAAATATCATCTATCTATGAAGAGAATAGTATCTCTTCATGGTCATCTTGATCAAATATTTTTAGCCAATGCACACCTTACAAGAGACAAATTAATTTCAAAACATGGTAATCAATGAGCTACAAAATCAAACACTGAGTTAAATAACCCCTTATTTTGTTAACTCTTAAATTTTTTTACTAATAATTTACTTTTTGAAAGGAAAAAAATCTATATAAATTAATGTTAGGTAAAAGAGATTTGGAGATTAGTGAACCTCATGTTATACCTCCCTTCTAGGTGGAAATCCCTTGGGTTCTTAGAAAACATTATAAAAGGTGTCATAGCATGATCCAAATATTTCTCATGTGTGCTATAATTACTAATTGTAAAAACACATAGTTCTTACCCTTGTTTATCTTTCATAGAAGTACATTATTTAGCTTCTTAAATTAATTTAATGACTTGATTAGCACTTTGCATAATCTTTTTCATATTTTGGCATGCTTTTATAATGCAAGTAATCACATCCTTAACCCATCTCTACTTATTAGGTAAGTTAGTGAAAATTACATCTATAATATGTAAAATGTCAGTACTATGTAATATGTCAAATTTATTTTGAGAAATTTCATCCAAACCTACTTATCTATGTATTTTGGATTGATTCACACCAACTTTTACATTTATTTGCCTTTTGAATCTTGACACCTTTCTCACCCAATAAAAGTTCCATGTGTGGATAAAAATGTGTTTATAAACTAATTGTTGGACTATATAATATTTAAAAAAATCACTTTGGGAGACAAGATCTAAGACAAGGCTTGACCTTTTGGTGAAATGACAGGGATTCTTTCTTGCAATTCCTAAAACCAAGGTTTAAATCCCCATAGGGTCTCTCTCTACCATATTTCTCAATGGAATGCTACTTACTTTAACCCTTGGTGAAATAGTGGATCTTATTTCTTGTATAGATTACAAACAAGACTAAAAAAAATTAAGGGTTTGAACGTTTGGTAAAATATTGAGGCATATTTCTTATAGTACCTACGATCAAGGTTCAAGTCCCCACAAGGTTTCTCTCTATTTTATTTCTTAAAGGTGATTTATTAAACTTGACCCTTGGTAATGTACCATATTAAATTGGAAGCACTTATATTTAGGACATTTTAGCTCCTGTTTGGTGTGTTTGTATTGTACACTTGCACTAGGAGTACACACTTTTCTATTATTTTTCTCTCTCCTAAGAAAATGTGAGATACACCCTCCTTGATTTCCCTTTTCTTCTCACTCAAGGGTCGAGGTAGGATCTAATTTCTATGAACCCTCCTCTTTCTAGGCCTTATTTTTATATTCTAATCGCAATTTATCAATCCTCAACACACATTACACCTAGACCGTTTATAGTTCTAGAATCCTAGATTACAACCCCAAGACTCTGGTCTCCTAGGGAATGAGTTGACCTAATTTGACCTATTCTCTAGTGGTTATGAATTTGGTTCTCAATCCTATTTAAAATTTCAAGATGACTCCCACTTACTACAATTGGCTCCTACAGGGGTAATATCAAAAACTCACTATAAAAATACATCAATGGCCTAATTTGACACAAATGAAAGAAATATAAAAGCACATGTTGATACCCCAATATGACATAAAAAATTACAAGGTATAATAAAAGGGTTTAATATAATTCATTCATTTCCAAAGTGAGGTCTTCATCAATATTTATCAACTAAAGCATTCAAAAACCACATGGCACCATAGAGATGTAAGGGGATCATGAAGATGGGTAGAGTCCTTTAGCCTTGGGGGCTTGGTATCATTTTTATGATATGTTCAAATATGATCATTATTTCTTTATATTTTGTACACATTTACATTTTCATGCTAGGGTTTCATAGCAATTTGTTTTTATCTCTTTACATTCTAGATCTACAATCTAGGATTCATGAGCAAACATACATACACAATAATATTTCTAACAACTATCCATGAAGGTTGAAATCACCAAAATGAGAGGTTGACTAATAAAAAACCCTATATAGCCACATATATGAAAGCTACTCACCAAGACATTTTTGAAGAAGTTGGGTTGACTTTTTCACAATGTCCCAAGAAAATGCCCATCTTCCCCTAAAGTTACTTTCCCACCAAGATGGCATGTTCTTGGAGGTCTATAGAAAATAATGTTTTCTGCCACGATCATGGATCTGTTGTTGGAATTATAGTCACAATTTTAGATCCATGATTTTTTGGAGTGTAAAGCCACATTTTATTACATAATTTAAGGTAAGTACTTCATCATTTATTTCATCCTTTATCATAGACTTGTTTTCATTTCTTAATTAGGTTGATTACATATATTTAGCACCTAGATCTATCTTACTCTTGGCATTGATTCAATTAGTCTAATTTACATTCATATTGTACACCTAAAGTTAATTAACATTGCATGAAATAGGCCTTTCTTTCAAACTTCCTTTATGATATTTTGGTTTAGTATTAGCATCCCTTAATCCTACTTTGGGTTTTCTAATCTAACTAGAATTGCATTGAGAGTTATGTTTGGAAGTTCATATTTCTCTTATATTGAATGGCTTAGGAAAGTGTTTAATTTATCTTATCTAGTTTGCATTATTGTACTTATTGATGTCACTTTCACGACTAAACAAGTGAAATTATGGAGCTTATTTTGAGTAGAGATTACAAGTAAGGTTCAAAATTTTTTTAGAATATTTAAAACTTAATGGGATAGAAACATCTATAAAAAATCTCTTGCACACACTATGCTGGTGAAATTTTAAAAAAGAAAAATCTTCACATTGGGTACTATCCAACAACTATTAAGATAGGATCAATAGGAGTTTTTTAGAGGACTTGTCTATCTTGTAGCAAGATTCTAGAATAATAGCTAGTACTATTTATGAAATCCACTCAAATCTATTTTCCCTAACTAGTTTGGGTATCTATATGGGTTTATTGGGTGCTACTCCACCTTTGGCTCATTTGGAGGTTGTTGTTGTTACTAGAATAGACAGAAGAATGGTTTCTACTAGATGGTGGTCACTAGGCATTATTTTTTAGAAACTTTGTATTAGAATTTTTAAGTTGGTAAATAACTGAGTTTCCCTAAAGCCTCCCTTTGCTACTTCCAAATAGAGATTTCCTCATGTATCCAAATCAATTCCTATTTTTTTTAGATTATAGTAAAAGCAAGTTTTGAAGGGACCCAAAACCCTTTACAAAAAACTAAAGATAAACATTAAACCATCACCAGGTTTTACAAGCACATGAAACCTAAAGTTTAAAACATCAAAACCAAGTTTTACAAGGACCTAAAACCAAAATTTTAAACCATAAAAAAAAAAAAGGTTTTACAAGGACCTAGAATCTAGAGTTTTAAACATGTTGGAAAGAAAAAAAAACCAAAAAAATTGCCCAAACTAGCAACCAACACACTCGCTCCATAGCCAACACCTACAATAGATCTTTGATAATATTTGCCACCTCTTTACCTACTTCTATAGTACTTTGGATAATGTTAGCTGGAGAAAGAATAGGAGCCTCAAGAGCCTCAACAACCTTTTTCCTCGTACTCTGCCTAGTTCTCTTACTAGGCTCACTTGGAAACCCTGCATTACCAGGAGACATTATCTCCTCATTACTCTTCTTACCTAGACTAGCTACCACAACACATATGCTAGAAGTGACCTATTCCATTTTTTGACCACTTTCATTTATAAGGTGATGAAGCTCCTATTCATACTCTTTAAGCTTATCAGGGATGTTACCAAATTTCACTTCCATCTGGGCTCTCTTAGCGCATTCAACATCCAATTCTTTCTACATAATCACCATTTTCTTCTTGAGAACCATTATTTCATTTTACAACCAAGAATCACTCTAAAGAGAAGTTTCTATTTTAATCTTAGCAATGTGAAGGAAGGAACATTTAGCATCGCGGGAGTCATCCCTCCTATCAACCACATTACTTGTCTTAGAAGTGGTCATAGTATTTATCTAGGTATCAGTATTAATGTCCATATTCTATGTCCTTTCCTCATTTTCACCTTTACTTTGGCTATTATCCTTACCCAGACTACCTTTGTATTCATTCTCCTTACCTGTTTCCTCCTCCATTTTCTCCTCACTGGCATTATAGGAAGAGAAATCACTAAGTTTATCATCATCCTCCCCTAAGGCTTCTGACCCCACATTTGAGTCTATATTTCTATCCTAACTTCCCTTTACATTTCCTTTACCAGCAGACACCCCTTTACTCCCTAAATAATTGTCTAGGTTAGAACTAAGATCCCCCATTTCCATTTCCTCATCATTGTCCAAATTCTTAGATTTAGTAATTTCCTCAACATGTTTCTTAGTCCTCTCCCATTTGAAAACCTTCTTGCTAACACTAGCCCCTTCTTCCACCTTAATTCTCTTAGAGTGGGGCTCACTTCTGGACCTTTCCTTTTCACAAGAATTACAGAGGGCTTTATAGCCTTACTTTTATAGAAATTTTCAATAAGTAAAAATAAACCTTCATGAATCACATTGCAGGACTCTTTCTTTCTATGTGTATAAAGGCTTAGGAGTAGACAGTATTTTAGAAAAAAGGGAAGGAAATCCTATCTTTATGCCTAAAATGATTTAGGAAAACAAAGAAAAATTTATGGACTCTCTTAGCCCTACCATCAAGAATAAAATACCCATGGATACATGACAACACATCCCTCTAGATAACTTTAATTTGTTTCAGTTCGTAGAAATCCCCATTTTTCTCCAAATTCTTCTCTTTAGCTTCCATCTTTGGAAATTTCTTGAAAGCCGCATTGGAGGTTCTAGTCTCCTTAGTGAATTTGATCCCTTCCATAGGAAGCCCCATAACCTTAGTAATAAATTCTTCAGTCAATTTCACTATGACTGCATGCAAAGTTACCCTATCTTCAAACAAGTTTTTGAAGAAAGCTTCCATAATGTGAGGTTTATACCCATGGAATCTCTCAATGTAGGTCATCACATTTCCTTTCTACAAAATTTCCCACATAGAGGCCTTATACTTCCATGCCTTGCAATTGCTTGGCTCATG